>JARHVA010006986.1:142500-562500 GCA_037957365.1 Torreya grandis
ATCAAGACAAGAGAAAATGATATTACTGGTCAAAATTACAAGAAGTCTAAACTATCAAAATTCTTCCCCCTTTTTAATTTACAATTCTTCTTCTTTTATAGCCTCAAGTGTTTCCTTCCATCACTCCCCTTCTCATGAAATTATCTTATGTCCTTCACTCATGAGGAAAAAACAGACGGTGCATTCAATGCCTTGGATGTGTCCTGGTCTTATCAATAACTGCCCTGACTGTGGCATGGCAATCCCTTTCTAGTACCTCTCTTTACGCCTGAAATTCTTTATTCCATCACCTATTTGGCCGCTCAATTTTCTACTCTGCCTTTGCTTAAGGGACAAACAGACGGCGTCTTCAATGCTTGCAAGCCCCAAAAATCTACCTGGTGCATTGTTCCATCTACTCAACTTAACTCCAGCCAATTTTCCCTCCATTTCACTTTTTGCAACAGATACATGGAACACTCTATAATTTTGAAATGGGAGAGGACACTTAGTTTCCTAAAAATCCTCTTTTACTACTTAGAAAGCATTGGAAAATGACACTTGGCACTTTCTGCCTGATTCATTGAAGACATGTGACTCTCTCTGCTTCTCTTTGGTTGTGCTGTAGTATCATTCGGGACACATATTGGACTCCTATAGATGGTGACACTTGGCAGCTTTTGTAGACTTTTGAAGTCACACCCGAGGCCCACCAAAATTTTTATTAAAGCCAATAGGAGAAACCCACGGATGTTGACGCTTGGCAGCTTCCACTACACTTCGAGAGAGGCTTATCTTGAAGCTTAAAAGGAACTCAAAGCCTTAGACATAGACACTTGTTGCACTTTACTGAGGTGGGTGAGGACACATGGTGGCATCCACTTTCCTGTAGGGTCCTTTGAGGGTCATGCGAAAGTTGACACATGGCCTCTTCTACTTATTCCTTCCCTTCAATGATTCCTTTACTACAAATTTTGAAATTTGCATGCCTATCATTATTTAGCCTTGCCATTGGACCTATTTATCGTTGAACCAAAAATGAACCAAGGTATTGAACTGAACATATTTTGGATGCCACCACATGGTGACTTCCACTTCCAACAGCCAAGATATGTGGTAGCTTCTGTCACTTTTAGAAAAACAACACTGAGATCTTCCACTGGTGCCACTTAGCGTGCTCCGCCTGACTTTGATACTTAGCCTTTTGGAATCCTTCCGCCACAAATAGATAAAACTTGGGTGCCAATACATAACCACAGATGCTGCCAATTGGCACATTCTACTGAGCTGATATGAGACACGTGGCACATTTCGGCCAACTTATAGAACATAAAGAAGGTGCCCTTAGATGATGATCCTTAGCAACTCCTGCTCAACTTCAACACTTCAGATGGAAAATGAACCTTCCTCCTGCATTGAACCAAAACTCTACCGCTACATCTAAGGACCAAAATTACAGTGCTCAACCCAAAATTTAAATACAATGTAGAGTAAAAATTGCTCTATAGTTATTGGTGACCACCAGGACTTTTAAGCCTGCTCAAAAAGAACCCGACTCCCACTCTAGTTAACCATGATAAGGCACGATCCGCCTGGATCAAATGGAAAAATCTTAAACTCACTCCTTTCGAGATATGGTAAAATTTGCAAAGTAGGTTGTTTCTTAGTCATAACTTCAGATGAGGCATTTGCCTTGTCGACCAATTGTATTAGCATCTTCCCAAATGGGTCATCAATAGCAAACTAGTCACCAATAAGGATAAACTCACCAAGTATTTCTTGATTGTTTTCAGATTGCTTGCCATCTATCACCATGTCAAGTGATACCTTTTCTATGCATGCCTTTTGAGTGACCACACCCTTCTTATTTATTGCTACAAGTTCATCCATCTCTTCAAGGAGCTTTGGGCATGCAACTCCATCTATATTGTGACCTTGAATAGGGGATTCTTGATCAAATTTCTCATAATCATGCTCTTTAATAGACACCACATCCATACAAAGCTCTTCAATCTCTGGTAGAGGCTCAAGGTATAGCTACCAATCATCCTTTTGTTCCTCACTTTGATCTATTTAAACTGAATTTGTTGTCACACTATCTGGATTCTTCTCAATAGGAGACACCTGTAACTCATGTATGACTTCAATTTGTATCAACTCCTCTTGAAGTTCCTCCTTATCAAGATCAGTCTTCCCACTATCAGTTATAATTGGATGCTCAATTACCACCTTAAGAGAAGTATCAATGGGAAACTCCTCTTCAGGCACTTTTGAATCATCCTCTATACATTATGCAAGAACTTGTCCTATAACTACAACCTTTTTTTCAATACTCTGGAGAACAGGGTCTTCTTGAAGAAGGGTGATGGCAGGAGGGTGATGAAATTTATTTGTTTGAGAGGGGAAATGAAGCATGGGAGATTGATCATGATCAAATTTTGGAATCTTGAGGGCAATGGAATTCTCTAGGGAGTTTTGGAGAGGAGGGAAAGAGAAATTCTTAAAGACGTCTGTATTTTGCTCTTTCCACTCGGCCATTGCCTCATTAAGGTTTGGAACCTACTTGTCCTCCTGAACAACCTGAGCTTGAGAGATAATTGGTGAGGAAATGATGGGACTATAAGAAGGTCTAGTCCCATCAATAGTCACTTAAATAGGCTTTTGGATATGCTCCTGGATAGGCTCTTGAATAGGCTCGTGAATGGGCTTTTGATTCCAACTAGGAAGCTTTCTTGGCACACACTGGGCATGGTTAAGAGCGTCAAAAGAATAAGAAGTACCATAGCCTTTTGTAGACAATTCATTTAACTCGATTCTTTGTCTTTTCCAAGCCTCCACCTTTTCTAATGCGAGAATACATAGTCCATTTGTCTCTTCTGGATCATTAGACACATTTTGAAATAGACTATTTACTTCCTCATACTGTGAGTCGAAACAAACCTTTCTTGCATATGCCAGTATTCTAAGATCTATTTCATTCATTTTTTATTGAAGGAAATACTACTCATATGCAACATCATAACCATATGGGGAAGATGAAATCCAGTCCTGAGACTGATATGGTTCATGAGGAAGATAAGAGTCATGCTCTTGATAATAAGGATCATGAGAAACTTGATAAGGCTCAACATAGTTTTGAAAGTATCCTTGATAAGGCTGATTAGGCTCATAGATATCATGACCAGGCTAGTATGATCCCTCATTGGGCTAATAAGGAAATATACCATAGGAATTCTCTTCATACATATCCATCAAAATTTATTCATGATAATTCAATAAAAATAGACTTACTTGGAAGCTGTCCTGGATTTATAGAAGTAATTCCTTTGAAAGATTCATCCCACCAGGCATGCTAGAAACTTTTGATGCCTTAAAATTGCACTTGATTTTAATCAACAACAATGGGAAGTTTCAAGCTATGGGATGATGCGGCTTGAAACAACCTCCAGATTTTAGAGAAGTTGGTCTCTTCTTTTGTATCGGGTATTGGAGAAAAGGGATAGGAGATTAAATAGAAACGCAAATGCAGGAATTGAAACCTAACTATGGTGATGCACCTGAGTGTAATCCTAATCCTAACCTGAGCATAGAGAAACTATTATATGATTCAATTACATTTAAGAGTAGATAGGTGCATGATCAATGTAAATGATTGGAATAACAGAAACAGAGGCTCACAACAGGGGAGTCTTTTGCTGAGATACAGGAATTGTCAACAAAGGCATAGTGTTCAATCTTCTTAATAGAACCATTCAATCACATAAGAGGCACAGAAGTCATGCACAGTTATGTAGAACTTCAAATTCCAAAAAATAAGACAAAATCAAATAACATTTACACTAACAAATCTACATCATAGACTATTGTGTAAATGACACAGGTAACACCAACCAAGGCATGGAGCTTAAATTTCCTTAATTCATTCAGCCACATAAAGGGCATATAAACATGCATGATTATATCAACTTTTACAACTTCAAGAAATCAAGACAAGAGCAAATGATATTACTGGTCGAAATTACAAGAAGTCTAAACTATCAAAAATCTTCCCCCTTTTTAATTTACAATTCTTCTTCTTTTATAGCCTTAAATGTTTCCTTCCATCACTCCCCTTCCCACACAATTCTCTTACATACTTCACTCATGGGAACAAAACAGATGGTGCGTTTAATGCCTTGGATGTGTCTTGGTCTTATTAAGAACTGCCCTGACTGCAGCATGGCAATCCCTTTCTAGTACCTCTCTTTATGCCTAAAATTCTTCAATCCATCACCTATTTGGCCATTCAACTGTCTACTTTGCCTTTGCTTAGGGGAAAAATGGATGGTGTCTTCAATGCTTTCAAGCCCCAAAAATCTACTTGGTGCACTATTCCATCTACTCGACTTAACTCCAACCTATTTTCCCTCCATTTTGCTTTTGGCAACAAATACAAAAAACACTCTATTATTTTGAAATGGGAGAGGACACTTAGTCAGTTTCCTAAAAAACCTCTTTTACTACTTAGAAGGCATCAAAAAATGACACTTGGTGCTTTCTTCCTGATTCATTGAAGACACGTGACTCTCTCTGCATCTCTTTGGCTGTGCTATAGTATCATTCAGGACACATATTAGACCCTACGGATGGTGACAATTGGCAGCTTCTGTAGACTTTTGAAGTCACACCCAAGGCCCACCATAATCTTTATTAAATCCAACAAGGGAAATCCATGGATGTTGATTCTTGGCAGCTTCTACTGCACTTCAAGAGAGGCTTATCTTGAAACTTAAAAGGAACCTAAAGCCTCAGACGTAGACACTTGTCGCACTCTATTGAGGTGGGTGAGGACATGTGGTGGCATCCACTTTCTTGTAGGGTCCTTTGAGGGTCATACATAATTTGACACGTGGCATCTTCCACTTATTCCTTCCCTTCGATGATTCCTTTTCTACAAATTTTGACGTTTACGTGCCTATCATTATTTAGCCTTGCCGTTGGACTTGTTTCTCGTTGAACCAAAAATGAACCAAGGTATTGAACCGAACATATTTTAGATGCCACCACATGGTGACTTACACTTCTAGTAGTCGAGATATGTGGTAGCTTCCATCACTTTTATAAAAACAACACTAATATCTTCCACTGTTGCCACTTGGTGCACTCTGCCTAACTTTGATACTTAGCCTTTTGGAATCCTTTCGCCACAAAGAGATAAAACCCAGGTGTCGATATGTAACCACAAACACTACCACTTGGCACATTTTACTGAGCCAATATGAGGCACATGGCACATTCCATCCAACTAAACATAAATAAGGTGCCCTTATATGACGATGCTTAGCAACTCCTGCTTGACTTCAACACTTAGACGAAAAATGAACCTTCCTCCTGCGTTGAACCAAAACTCTGCCGCTATGTCTGAGGACCAAAATTTTAGTGTGCAACCCAAAATTTAAATATGATGTAGAGTAAAAATTACTCTACATTACCTATGTTTAGGCCCCTATTTGGGCCTACCACTATGCATCACCCTGACCATCACCCCAATCTACCTCCATCACATCCCGGTCTCCTCCTCCTCCATCTTGTATCTCCTACACTAGCACCTACCTCCTTTACTACATCCACATTTGAATCCTAACTAAATACCCAAAAAATATCCCCATAACACCCCTATTCACTACCACATGATGATTTTGGAAATAATTCAGGTGGCAATTCAGGGGACGGGTCTACCCCAATTGATGATGAAATTTTTGAGAGCCATAACTTTTGCATCGTAGCTCCAATTGACTCACCGTTTGAACCGTTGGAAAGATAAAAAAGAGGAGAACATGGTGAGATGGAATGTATATTTTCTTGATGAATTTTTATCCCATAAAACCCAATGGAAGTGCCCCAAATTTCAATTTTAGTAGTGTAGTCTAAAAATAGTAAGTTTCTAAAAATAGTAATTCCTCAAATTTTGTATTGTTGTAAATCATGGAATTCAAACCAATTCATCTCCCTCAAGTTTTTTGACCTTAAACATACTCCCCCAACCTTAAAAACATTTATAAATGAATATGTAACCCAAAATGGAAATCAGGCATCTCTTCTTAGAGATAAGCATATGTTTGGGTCTACAAATTTGATCAGTAAAACATCTCTTCTCAGAGATAGCATTATTTGAATTGTCTTGTTCTTGTTTATTGAACTATCTTTCAACCAAAGATTTCAAGTTTTGGATCAATGGTATTATATTGGTTTTTATTTAGAGCATATGATCTTGAGGATCAGGTCAGATTATAAGAAGTTTGGGTGGAAAATAGAACCAGCAGACTATCCACCTGTTCTCTCCAATCAACTTCAAATGGTAGACAACACCAAGACATCCAATCCTTTCAAGTAAATGGTGAATTAATCCCTCCAATAGTAATAAGTGTAGATGCTAAAACAATTCACTCAAATTCTCCAACAAATCTCAATGGGAAATTCTAGCTCCTCATCTGCACCCCCAACACCCTTCAAAGTTTAGGTGAATTTTGATATCCCTACATTTGAAGGCAAAATCAATGTTGATGTAGTAGAAATTTTTTTGGATCAATTGTCATCTTATTTTTCTATAAATAAATTCATTGATAAAGAGAATATCACTTTTTCTCTTTTGAAAGCATCATTGCCTGTCAAAAATTGGTGGAAGTGTACAAAAAGAGATTTAGAGAAAATGATATTGGCCTTGAGATGGAACCTATCTAGGATGATTTCATAGAAGCTATAAAGGAATAATAATACCCCATTGGAGCATATGATGATCTATATATAGAGTGGAAACAACTTTGCCAAGGTAAGGAATAGTCTGTTCAAGATTACATTGACATTTTTCATTCTCTATCTACGAGATTGGGCATCCAAGAAAGTGAGAAACATAAGGTTATCAAATACCATGGCAGACTACAATGGTACATATAGGGAGAAATGGAACTCTTCAATTTGGAAACCCTTGGTGAAGCATACAAGTTCATAGTAAAGATTGAGTAGAAGCATGGAAGAATGAATATGATGAGTTAGCCTTCAAAATGGAAAAGTGATAAAGAAGGTCAAACACGAGGCCAAAATTGGAAGCAAAAGGAAGGAAAGACTAGGAAGTGGTGTGATTATCACAAATCTGGAACTCACTCCAAAGAAGAATGTCGAGCCATCAAGTCCCTACTTTCTAAGTCATAATCCTCAACATCTATTTCTCTACCTCATATAGACCTTGAAGTTGAAGAGGTTGAAGAAGAGATTATAGATTTTGAGCCCAAAACCATTTTTGCTTCATCATAGACCCATGAGGAAAGGCTAGATGATAAGGAAAGGTTGTTTCACTCTAAATTATGGGTGAAAGATAAGCCTTTGCATTTCATTCTTGATAGTGGAAGTCAAAAGAATTTAATCTTTGCTAATTTTGTGAAAATCCTAAATATATCCATGAAGCCTCACCCAAAACCACACAGTATTGGATGGTTGAGTCCAGGGAGAAACCTCTATGTCACCCACCAATGTCTTTTCTCATATGCAATAAAACCTTTCCAAGATGAGGTTTTATGTGATGTGGTCAATCTAGATGTTTGTGATGTACTCTTTGGTCATCCATTAATTTATGATCGACATGGCCTCTATGAATCCAAAACTTAAAGGATTACTCTCACTCTTGGAACACAGTGCTACAGGGTACTAGAAAGTACCACCTTCTACATCTGTCTCTCTGATTAGTGCCAAGAAATTTATTCTCATGGTGGTTAGGCCACAAGAATCCAAAAGGGCTGATGTTTCATCCCTAACTACATAAACAACACAAAAATAGAAGTAAATAGATACCAAGCTGAAGAATTTTATAGCCTTCCATCCACAGACTGATGGTCAGATAGAAATGGTGAATAATTGAGCCCTGCACAGTTCCATAAATCACAGTCCATTCCAAGTTTGCATCAGGAATAAAATAAAATTACAACTACCACACTTGATGAAAAATCTTGATGAAATGGGGACCATTTCTTCTCAAGGAGGGAGGAATGATTTGGGAAACAATTCAGGCGATAATTCAGGTGACGGGTCTGCCCCAATTGATGATGAAACTTCTAGGAGCCATAACTTTTGCATCGTAGCTCCAATTGACTCACCATTTGAACTGTTGGAAATCTAAGAAAGAGTATAATGTAGTGAGATGGGATTGATATCTACTTAATGAATTTTTACCCTCTAAAACCCAATATAAGTGCCCCAAATTTCAATTTTAGTAGTTCAGTCTAAAAATAGTAAGTTTCTAAAAATAGTAATTCCTCAAATTTTGTATTGTTGTAAATCATGAAAGTTGAACCAATTAATCTCCCTCGAGATTTGTGACCTTACACATCCTCCCCCCCACCTTAAAAACATTTACAAATGAAGATGTAACCTAAAATGGAAATTAGACATCTCTTCTCAGAGATAAGCATATGTTTGGGTCTACAAATTTGATCAATAAAATATCTCTTCTCAGAGATATCATTATTTGAATTATCTTGTTCTTGTTTCTTGAATTATCTTTCAACCAAAGATTTTGATTTTTGGATCACATGAGGTTGAGTCAAATAAATAGGGACTTGAGGCTTATACCATATAGTGTATGCCATTGTAACTCCTACATCTGAAATTGATGTGTAAAAGTCCCACTACCTTGGTGCAACATGATCATAGTCAAAATAACATCTAGTCTAGCCATGGGTCTTCCCAAATGTGGGATCTCTCACTCACTATGATAAAATAGGTACTCTATGGTTGGCACATCCTATAAAAATTTCAATTAACACTGCACTCGATTAGGTTTGTATCTCTTAATAATACAATCTCTCCAACCTTTCATGTAGTACAGTGTCAACATAAAATGGGTACACACCTCACTTGCCCACCCAAATATAATCCCTATATATGGAATTCATGTGATGTGTTCAAGGTGAAATCTATCAAATTCCTCCCTATAATAATGTTTGTCCCCTACATGACCTAGTAATACACCTATCACCACCCACTATCTAAAAACCATCAGTTTCCCTAGCTCCAATCCTGCTAGAGTGCCCAATGGTTGTTGGATCACAATGTACTCCCAATTCCATATCTAAAATAATAGGGATAGTACAAAACTATATTCCCTCTTGTATGCCCCCAAGTGTAGCTCTCTATATAGGTGTGCCAAAACTACAAGACCCTGGGAAAATACTCGATGGTCATAAACCATGTTTACAATCACATCTCCCAAACCTAAGTGGAACCATCACCCACTCTTTTTCACCAATAGAATGCCAAACACAAGAGTCATCATCACCAATGTAAATCTATCCAAAGTCCCCTCCCACCAACATAAATCTAAATCCATGTATCCATCCCATAATCCTATCTGTAAACTATCACCCAATCTCTTCAAGTTCTGCATTAATGTTTGTGATCTCTAATATATCCTATCACTTGTCATCAGTAAATGAAAGATCCTATAAATTTTATCAAGGGTCATTGTCATCTCATCAGTAAAAAAATGGAAGGTACGCATCTCTAAGTGTCACCTCTCTATTAGTGCAATAATCAACACTTGGTCAATCCAAATCAGTGGTATCATCACCATGTCATGTAGGCCAACCAATAATAGTATACCAAACTCCTCTATTGTCATGTGCCACATCTCATGTAAGATATTTGGGTGTTGTGACCATGATGCCAATATCCCTAAATTGTCCTATGCCAAACATACCAACTATCTATCATTATCCCCATTATGTAAACACTTTATCATCACCACTCACCTACTCTATCCAATCCCACCTTACCTTACCCTCTCACTATCCCCAACCATCTTAAGTCTAAGTTCCCTTTCCCCAACATATCTAACTATCCCCCTCTCTTAATCTCAACTATTATATACACAACCACTAACCTTACCTAATAATGCTTCCCTTGATTTCCTCATCCAATCCCTTATCCTATTAACCACCTAACTTAATCAAAACCAAGCCCAGACTTAACCTTTTTACCATTAAATAAAAATCTTGCTAGTTGTATCTTGTGGGATTGTAATCTCACTATCTCCTAACTATGGGATTGCAATAATATCACTCCTACCCATGAGATTGTAATCCTGCCACTCCCAACAGTGGGATTGTAATCCCACCATTCTCAACTTGTATAATTAAAATCTCCTTACTCTTTAGTAGTGGGATTTTAATCCCATAATTCCCTCATCATGAGATTGTAATCATGCCTCTACCCCTGATGATCCTACTAGTTATTATTGATGCTTAAAATTGCACTTGATTCTAATCAACAACAATGGGAAGTTTTAAGATGTGGGATATTGCAGCTTGAAACAACCTCCAGATTTTAGAGAAGCTGGTCTCTTCTTTTGTATCAAGTGTGGGGGAAAAAAGGATGGAAAATTAAATAGAAACACAAATGCAGGAAATGAAACCTAACTATGGCGATGTGCTTGAGTGTAATTTTAATCCTAATCTTGAGCACAGTGAGACTATATGTAGGATTCATTTACATTTAAGAGCAAACAAGTGCATGATCAATGTAAAATATTGAAATAATAGAAACAAAGGCTCACAACAGAGACTTCTTTTGCTAAGATATAGAAAATGCCAACAAAGGCATAGGGTTCAATCTTCTTATAAGAATCTTCCAATCACATAAGAGGTGCAAAAACACATACAGTTATGTAGAACTTTTGACTCAAGAAAATGAGACAAAAGCAAATGACATTCCTAATCACAACTCTATAAAATCTACAATATAGACTACTTTTGCAAATGACACAGATAATATCAATAAAGGCATAGATTTCAATCTTCTTAATTCTTCAGCCACATAAAAGGCACAGAAACATGCACAGTTACATCAACTTTACAACTCAAGAAAATGAGACAAAAGCAAATGATATTACTTAGTCACGAGCTCTAGAAAGTCTAAACTTGTTTACAATTCCCTTCTTTTTTATATCTTCCCCCTTCTCCCCTTTATAGCCTCAAATTTTATAAATAAAATCATGTGGCATTTAGTACATTCAATGCCTTGAATGTATCCTAGTCTTATCAAAAAGGGCCATGCTGGGGCAGGGTGGCTGCCTTGACTGCAACGTGTTGATTCATGTCTAGTACCTTCTTCTGTGCCTAAATTTCCTCATTCCATCACCTACTTAGCTGCGTAACTATCCATTCTCCTCCACTTACAAGGGACAAATAGATGACCCCTTTTAATGTTTGCAGGCCCCAAAAAATCTACCTGATGAACTGCTCCACCTACCAAAAATAACTCTCACTGGGTTTCCCCCTAGCTCGCTTGCTGAAACAGATACACAAAACACTCTATCTTGTTGAAATGGAAGAGGACACTTAGTCAATTCCCTAAAAATCTTCTTATTACTTAGAAGGCATCAAAGAACAAAACTTGGTGCTTTCCACCTAATTTATCGAAGACACATGGCTCTTTTCGCTTTCCCTTTAGCTATGTTGTATAATTATTCAGGGCTCATATTAGGCTCCTACAGATGGTGACACTTGGCAGCTTCCGTAGACCTTTGAAATAACACCCAGGACCCACCATAATCTTTATTTAGCAATGAAGCTTGAAGATGATCTCTCAAAAGTTGACACGTGGTGGCCTCCGCTATTCTTGGGAAGATACGTAGCATCTTTCACTTCTCTTACTAGGGGTATGTGGCGTCTTCCGCTACTTTCAGGGATGGAGTAGAAAGGGGCTCATAAAGTGACACTTGGCAGCCTCCACTACTCTTTGGCACTTAAATAAAATGAAACGATGCCTTTCTGCCTTCTGAAAAGGTACTTGACCCCTTTGGTTTTTGGGACACTCCCTTGAACTACCCGATGAACCAAAATGGTTCAATGGTTCAACGATTTAACACTGCATACCATTTACACGTTAATCGAGGTATTAAACTAAAAAATGTTTAACCAAGGCATGAACCCAGGCATTGAATCGACTATCTCTCAAATGCTAACACATGGTGATTTCTACTTTCCTCTCAAAAAGTAGTCCAGGGCCTTTCGTGACTACCACCTGGCACTTTCTACTTCTTCGTGCTACTTATCTTATTGAAAACCTTTTGCTGAAAAAGATGAAATGCAGGTGTCAAAATGAGACATAGATGCTGACACATGTTGCATTCTACTTAGCTGTTATTGGATACGTGGCACATTCCACGACCATCCTGAAAGTTATGAAAAGTGTCTCAGACGATGCCGGTTGGCCAGCTCCATGTTTCAGAAAGTGACACTTGGCGGCTTTCGCTTGAATTCAACACTTAGGCAAAAATGAAATGAAAGAATCAAAAAAAAGGAAAGAAAGCCCATGCTCAGACTATACCACTTGGTAGCCTCCATTGCACTTCGATACTTAGATGGAAAAGAATCAAAAGAAACAAACCTACACTCTGTTTCAAAAATTCTACTACCACGACCAAGGTATGCGGGAACAAAACTGCAATGCGTGATTGGGAATCGGAATGCAACGTAGAGTAAAAATTTCTACTCTACAGCTATATCAATAACCTTGTGATTGTGGGCATAATTCCCAATCATAGGATTGCTTACCATGATGGATGGCATATTTTCCTCCAAAAACCCATCTAAAAATCTACAAAAACTACTCAAAATTACAAAAATTATAGAGCTAAGGATTATTTACTCACCAATGTCTAGCCTTAACATCTCTCTAGTACTCTTGAACCCTCTCATTGTGATGGGAATCTCATGGAATCATATCCATCTCTTCTCACTAGAGCTCTGATCTCCAATAGTAAAGATTTCAAATGAACCCTAAAATGGAGCTTTTGGCCTATATGAAAACCCCCCTTCCCCTATTCCCCAACCCCCATTAATACCCCCTACTATTTACCCATAAAAACTAATTATATTAATCTACCAAACCCATTACTAACATCCAAGGACATGGCATACCCATCCCCATTAAAATCCCCAATATATCATATCCCAAACCATACTAGCTTAAGCCCTTCTTAGCCCCTATAAACATCATTGGGATCCATTATCAGTGCCCCAAGATCACTCGACCATCATTTATCCTTTATCACCATCCTATAGATGGATTTATCATTACTCATTTTACAAGTCCCAAACTTTACGATAAGTGGCTCTTTATCATCAAATGTCAACTGAAACTTTTCTTATCCCTTTTTGAGCCTCTCATAGCATGTATCCTTTTTATTGGACCCATCATCATCTTGAACCCATCCTATTTTTTAAAATTAACTCTATTTTCTAGGCACTTATCACTTATCTAGATCCATCATTTATGCCACTTCCTTATCAATATTGGGGCATCTATTCAATCAATTTATGGGCATCCAACCCCTTATTTATCATCATCATCTTATCCCACCTTGATATTTTTAATCAAGTGACCATTTAGGTCATTTTTTTCTCCTCGCATGCTCCTTTGAGGGGGCATCATAACCTACCAATGTCTAACATCATCCACATCACAATTTTTATTTGAAATACCATTACTCCTTTCACCCATGACACTCTTTCAAAGAGGGGTAAAATGTATGCATTAAAATATGTTCACCCCACTAATATTTCTAAATTTTGTTAATTTTAATAATCACTGCTAATTTAGTCTAATTCTTAGCTATATTAACCTTTGGTCAAATACCCATACCCCATTCCTATATCCCATATAACCTTCATCCCATCCTAAAACCAATTAATCCTATCATTAAACCTTAGTAAACCCCATTACCTACTAACCTACTCCTTAAACCCATTATCCTTTTAAATTCAAAAATAAGCCAACTACCTACCTACCACCCTACACTAGCCCTTCCTAAACCCCTAAACCCTATGGGGAAATTTCTAGAATTAGAGGATTCTATAAATCTTCCCCAATTTATCCCCTTCCACTAGAATTTTCCTGTTCTAGAGATTTCCATGGAATTAAAAATTCCAAGAAAATTTCCTAACCATAGATCTTAATGGCCCAAATTTGAATCTGGACCATAGATCTTCCCTCCATTTGCCTATAAAAATAAACCTTCCCTTCACCCTCAAACTAATAAAAAATCACCTTGTAAGCCATTAAGCTCTTTTATCAAGCATCCATAATAGCCTTCAAGTATTCCATCAAAGCCATTATCCATATCCATATCCTTTTGGAAGCCACTGTCAAGCTATCCCAAGTAATCCAACAATCAAGATCTTCAAGTTCAATCACACAATTTTGAATCCTAGAATGGAGCTATGAGAAGGTAAAGAGGATGGTAAGAATGTGTTATTAACTCTAATTTATCTTCTCTATCCTTTCTTATTAGTGTCATTAGATTTTGGGTTGTTGTTGTCATTTTTATAATATTACAAGAATCCCAAATTTGGTATACAAGTATGTTTTAAGATTTTATGATTTGGTACTGTATGCATAAAAGAGAAAATAGTGAAACTAAATGGTATATTAAAAACCATCTAATTAGACTATGTGATCTATTATAAGCATGTAAGCAACAAGAAATGAAAGTGTGAGATAATTACTAGCATACAAGTGTTAATTCTAATTTTGAAACATAGTAAAGTGTCAATTCAATCGATAGTGTATGTGAAGAATACAGAACATAGTCAATCGTGTCAATTCTATACTATAGAAGTAAGGGTCTAAAAATGAACTACATCAACAATGTTAACCTATTTTTCCAAGAAGAATATATAATATAGAACTACGTTGATAGGGTCAACTTAGTTGATTGTACATGGCCAATTTTAAAGACCATAAATTATGAAAAACATAACTATAAGGAATGATAAAAATGACAAAGATAGATAGAAAGGGACCTTGGTAGGTTAGAGGATGTAGAGTAAAATAATATTTTTATTGAAGTACCCTAATTTATAATTATAATTTTTTCCAATTATGTCAACTGTGTCAACCTAGCTTTACAGATCTTATTTGTTAAAAACTTGTAAAATGTACTATATTGACAAGGTTGACCTAGTATGTTAAACTGGATGCCTGAAAATGTGTAGGGTTGATTGGGTCAACCTAGTGGGCTAAACTGAATGCTTTAAATGTCTAGGGTTGATTAGGTCGACCTAGTAGTTTGAACTAGATGCCTGAAAGTGTACAAGGTTGATTGGGTCAACCAAGTAGTTTGAACTAGATATTTGAAAGTATATAGGGTTGATTGGGTTGACCTAGTAGTCCGAATTGTCTAGAAAACTTACAAAAATAGAACAAATTTGTATTGATGCGACTGTGTTAAACCTACATACAAAATTTAAAACTGTGTCAACATTATCGACCTTGTATCATAAATATATAAGAATAAAATGATAAAGTAATTAAAATGTGAAATAAAACCTACAAGGGTTAGATTCACATTAGGTTCACCATAATGTATGAAATCATAAATGCATCATATTTATAAATTAATCCTAACTTGGAGAAGATATATCATACCATACACTTCTGATTGGGGATACATTAGATAATCAAGAACATGACCAATATGGGGATCCACTAGACCCAATTAGGGGATCTCTTACCATAATACACTATGTTATGGAGGGTTATAAAGCCTTTAGTCAAACACAATCACACAATAACCCTAAGGGAGTCCTATGTTTTGATATCTCACAAAACTAATAACAATTAAAGTAAATCTAATCTAGTGCTCACAAAAGCTTGTGGCATAATATGAGGGGTTAGTAAACAACCAGAACATGCATAGGAGAATATCAATTAATCTATGTATGATCAAGACCCTAATATATGAAATAAGAAGAGAAATATTATTTGAAACCAATACTTATGCTACTTCTATCTACTAAAGAAAGTAGCAAAGCTAGAGAATACTTACTTGAATAATAAACCCATTGAGACTCAATCTCTCCCTTGGCCAAAGGAGCTTCGTAAGAGGTTTTTGTGGTTTGTAAAGATCATTAAGAAAGGCCAAAGCATTCAAAACTTATCCATAAAACTAGATTCCCCAAGTATAAACCCTAAGCTAATACTCTTCAATTAGAATGGTGAAAGAGTAGATTGTAAAGAAGTACAAGTGAAAAATAACTCTTGATTGCATATTAAAATAATGATGAAATGATCCTATATATATAGGCACTTCTAACCCTAAACCCTTAAAAAAATTTAGCTGATAAGGTTGACTAAGTCAACCTAGTATTATTTAACCCATGTTGAAAATTAACTATGTCAGCACTATGGGCTAATGATAAAACAATATAGGGTTGACCTAGCTGACATAATTTTAAAACTACTGAAAGGGGATTTATACTAGGAAAAGGTAAATCAAAATGGAAAATGAATAGAGGAGGGTGAAAATAAGGAGTAATAGCTTAAGGAATTGGTTTTAGGAGCTGGTTGGATTGGTAATAAGTGGTAATAAGGGACAATAATCATGTAAAGCACCAATGATCTACCCACCCCTTTTTTGGTATACCCCTTAGGACATGCACTCAGAGAGATTGAGTTTCTCTAGGTTCTTTTAAGATGTAAATAATTATTATTTGATAAAATTTGAAAAATATTATGTGTATACAGGGTGCATTCCATAACATTATTGGAGGCATACAGATTGACAAGCCCAATGAGGCAATTATCAAAGTCAAAAAGAGTCTAGGCCACTTAGTAGGTGGGGTTGAAACCCTAGTAAATGATATTTTAATATAAGTTAGGTTCTATTAGGGTGAAAAATCCCCCATGACTAGACTCGTGATAGGTGGCCTAACAGAGGGACTCAGGCTAGATAGTGAAAGTTGCAAATTGAAGTAAAGTGCCAAAAAAAATGATTTCTTGCATGTATAAATATTTTATATGACCAAAATGATGGCAATTGTTCCTAACCATATATTTATGAATTGAATTAGTGAGTCCTTAAACATTATAAATATAAATTATCATTGAGAAACATCTAAATTCATATCATTTCCCTCAAAGAGGTCTAACAGGGCTGCAAACTGATTGATTATTGAGCCTAGAAGAATAAATTCTCCCATCTTGAAGGGTTTATTTTATTTATCACATAATCTTAATCTATAAAGGGAGAGGGACTATGTGACCAACACATAATAGCCTTGTGGTTGAGGGTTACAAGCTCCAGATCTGAATCTGAATCATTCACCCTTAAAAGGGGTTGTGATAAAGGGGTCATAGGAGTGAGATATGTGAAAGACACAAACTGATTGATCACCTATAGGGATAGAGAAATGGGAAGCATGGATTTAAATTATGATGGTATCAAGGCTTTACTATATGGGGCTAAAGAAATTGGCCCCCTTGTAAGCTAGTAGATAGTTGGTTGAGGTATAACATTGCCACAAGCAATAATATTTTTCTTATTAGAAACCATGGTCCACCCATCAAAGGATTAGGGTTTTGTTTTAGACCCACTTTTGTCTTTAATGACCAAAGGAATAGGGACCATTAGAGGACATTCTCTAATGATGTGGTCCAAAACCTAACACCTAAAATAAATGTTTGAAAGGTTAATATAAAGCACACACTTAGAACTTGGTTGTTACCCACCTAACTATCAATGGACTTTTTGAGATATTTGTGAGGTTAATTTTGATGTAGACCCTTATCTAAGGCCAAGATGCATAAAATTTTGGTTTCTCATGGTAGATAAATTAGTCCATAGGATTGATAAGCTAGTTGATAAAGTTTCACAGAGGAAGAGGTAAGCCTATAAACTCTACCCATATTGGGATTTTAAATTTAACTTATTCAGAGACTTAGAAGTCTCTAGTCCAATGGGAAAAAATAACCAGGGTGTTACAAATAAACCATGGGCCATGGTTAACAATAGATCTACAATATTCAAGGTTTGTGAAATAAAACATGAAGAAAACCTTTGTGAAGTTTTGGACTTCTTCCAATTTCACCCCATGGCCTTGCCAATGGTTGTGAACCCATTATTTCAAAAGGCTCTCTGGTAGAACTCGACCCATAAAGTAAGCAACAAGGGTAAAATTTTAAAAATAATGATAGGTTTTATCAAAATTTAGTAAATTTAGAATCACATTCTCAAGAAGATCATCATAGTTAGAATCAATAGCTTGTGGTAAACCTTCAGGATAAACTTTAAAGCTTATTTTGGCACCATGGCTTCTCTAGTTCCTGTCGATGGTACCTGTTGGCCATATTTGGCCCACATACCAAACATGTGCCCAATGGATAATGGTCTTGATGTAGAGAAAGAGGTAGAGTTCCTAATTGATAAGATGATCAAAATGACTTGGATAAGCTCTAGATGTAATGAGTGGAATAGAGAGATTATGAAGCTCACAAAGCTTTTTAAACACTTGAAGTTCACTTAAAGTGTAATTTGTCAATTTATATGGATAGATATATAGATACAGAGACTTTATGGAGTGTCAAAAATGCTTGGGAAGAGTATGGGGGTGCATGGTTTTCACCTAGTCCACTCATTCCATATGGATCTTGTCTAAACATTTGGCTCCAATGGTAAAAAATTTGAGTGACCATTTTGATGATGTTATATGTCACACATATAGATGAGTCAAGGAGAGTTGGTCACATGGGTTTCTTCACATTAGTTTTAGGTTATCATACACCAAGCTTCATTTCATCTACCTAAGTGTAGTAGAAGATCTAAGGGTTCAAAGTGGGATCTTAGGATAAAATCCTCTAAGTTTTCATACTTAGCTAACTTTCAGAGATTCAAAATAGAGTCAAGGGAGCATATTCATGAGGCCATATCTCATGTGTATAGAAGAGTCATAGAAAATGGTCAAAAGGGTTTATTTAATTTTTTATCGAAATAATTTACATTAAATTTTCATCTCACATGTTGTAGCACAATGAAAGATATGCATGGGAAAAGTTGACTCCCAACACAAAATTTGCTAAGTCCCAATACTTAGCCCTTTTTTTTAGACCATACCATAATCAAGACATCATGCAAGATCACACGAACTAGTTGACTTCAACATTTTATAAAATCACTCAAAAAGATTGAATGGCCATTGGATAAAAAGGGTTTGTTATTTTTAATTTTAAGTCCATACTCTACAAATGTGGTGTCCCCATGATCTTTACGCTTTGATTTAATAATTTTTGGAATATTGGTGTGTTATTCCTAATTTATTTAAAGGATCTAAGTAGTAAACTTAGTAAATAAATATGCAATAAGTAAGATACTAAATTGTGTAAATTAGATTATATTTTTTTCCTTTCTAAAAATTATAAGAAGAGATAGAAAAGAAGACTTAGCTAAAAATTGACTAGTCTGAATGAGACAGAGACTAAAACTTATTGTGCAAAACTAAGACACTATCACAAAATAAGATCTGACCTTCATTTTATGATTGGAAAAGATCACTACAACTAGACAGGAGTGACATTGACATTGTAGTCCATCTCTACCACTATTGTCCTGAGGGTCTGAGCTTTCTAGATTTTGTTCGCTATGTCTGTGTGACCCTATCTATGAAGTTTCAGTAATTAGAAGCCTATAGAGCAGATTTTCTCTTCAAACCCTATACTCTATTATGCTTTGGTCAATTTTGAGAAAGAGGGGGGGTTAGTGTGTTTAATATTTATTGGACATGGATCCACACCCCTTGTATGGACATGTTGCCTACATACCAATACTCTAAAAAGGGATCAAGTCATATGTAGTTCTTCCACTTTATGTGCTTTGTGTGATTTTATGTATGAATTTGCAAAATGTTAAATTATATGTGCTTAAGGTGGCTAAATACTGGTGTAAGGATTTGAATAAACTTATAAGTGCATTAGCTAGCTATATGCAGATAATAGGAAATATTTTTTGAGTAGTCTTGCTTGTATTCTTGATTTTTTAGTGTTAATTTTCAACCCTCTCTAAATGATATTTGAATAGACTTTTATAAATATCTATTGGTCATGGGTTGAATGTGCTCACATTAGGCCTACAAGGATAAGGATGGGGAACTAGAAAGAATTGACCATTGGGGCTAACATTACACTTGGACAAGAGAGACAAAAGTGGATAGGAGTGGCACCAGTGTTGTTGTCCAAGTGTGATGAAATTATACTTAGCTACAGGACCTAGGGGGATGGATTAGTCATGGAAACAATGGCCTAGCTCAGCTAGGATCAAGTCTAGAAGGCAACGAATGACTGAGAATCAGTAAAAAGATGCCTATGAGGGTCATGAGAGAAAGTAAGAGGGACCTATGGATTGGGTATCTTTAGCCACATTCAAGTTATCAATTTTCATATTTTATATGACTACATTTGCTCCCCCTTTATTTTAGTGATAAAGCAAAGTGAAATACTTGGATAAAGGAAAAAATAAAAATCATACCTAAACTTACTAGTAAAGGTGAAGCTCATGAAGTTGTTGTGATATTGGGTGTGTATAGAGAGAGCATGCTATGAAATGTGAATTTGTAAGAGAAAATAAAGAGTATATCAATTTTTACTAGATACACTATATCAAAAATAATAATATACAAATCTAGGTAAGAGAGAGAGGAAGAAAAAGGAATGAATACACCTCACTAGGTACGTGGACCAATACAAAACCTATTATTATGTTAAGTGATGTTGAGTGATGTTGGATGTGTGTTGAACCAAGAGTAATATTACTAATAGAGTTGAGTGCTCAATTCCTTGAAATTGGTTCAAAAATGCAAAGGATGGCCCTTTGGCTCCATCATCACCCATTAAGTGAAGCTAGGTGATCTTATGTATGTTGATCAATGTCTAGACTATGTGTCAAATCCCCTTGAATAGGTGGCTCAAGAACATAAAGGCTAGCTAGTCCTTTATTTCCATTGTTTCCCCTTGAAGTGAATCTATGAACTGATACTAGTATAGATGTGTGTTGTATGGGATGGCTCTTGAATCCCATGAATGTATCATGATCTGACAATGTTGGCATGGATATTTGAATGTATGCTAGAAACTAGGCCACTCTTAGCCACTTCAAAAGATGGAGATTAGGCTTGTATAAAAACCACTCTGAAATGAAAAAGTTGGGATTGTATAAAACCCAACTCTAAAATTATGGCAACCACCTACATATGGAATAAGGTATGCAACTGTTGAGAATGCTTAGGTAATACTAAACTCAGAAAGAAAAGAAAATAAATGTGCCACTTATATTTCCCCTAATCATTGGTGTTTAGAACATAGATTCTAATCTGGAAGTTATATTAACTGTTGTTTCTAAAACTAGAAGTGAGAGCCATCATGTCATGCATAATTGCCCTTATATTTATATTCTATGAACAAAAGTGTACTAAAAACTATTGATTCTAAATTGATATGGCTATGTAAAACTGTAGTTGAACCTACTTTTTTGACTACTTCTATAAAGTCTATTTTTTTTTGTTGTTTGGATAGGAGCATTGAAAGTGGACACTAGTGGCACCGATACTATAATCCAAGTTGGGCACTATTGTTCTGAGTTAAATCTGGTAATTATTTTGATATTTTCACTATCTGTCTGGTATGTTCTAACTAGTTTTATGTTTGGTTGTTGTTCTAAGTGTTCTAAAAATTGATTTTTTGAATGTTAAGAGCTCTTATCTATATGAAAAACCCCCTATTTATTTCCCCCTATTTTGACGGTAAAAATAAAGACCTTACAATGACTGCCCTAAAAAGAAAAATCCTTACAATTGTGTTATATTGTAAAGATACATGGTATAGTAATGATAATCGATAAGATATCTCAAGATATAGCATGTTTTTTAATGAGATATTATTAGATCAATAGGGGTATGCCTAGATATATATAATAATCTAATAATATGTGTAATGTGTTAAACTAGAACTAGAAATCTGGTTAGTTGTTAGTTGTTAGTTTTCAAGGAGGGATGGAGCATGATATCCATCATGGCATCTAAGAGAGCAAGATAATGCATGATGTGGATCATGACATTTCAAATGATTGAGAATCAAATAAGTAACAAGCATGCAAGTCAAAAATCAAGAAGCATACAAGAGTGGCCAAGGGAATAAGTAAACAAGGGACACAGGCACATGTCACTCAAACTAGAAATCAAGCATACAAGGCATGTTCAAATGCCACATACACATACAATTGGAAGAAGCAAGGTTGGCATGAAATCCACAGGCACATATAAGAGTACAAGCATAGGACATTGATAAATGTCCTAAGGCACACAAAATAATAGAAACAAAGGACATTGGCAAATGTTCTAAGGCACATACAGGAAAAAAATAAGAACTGAGAAATACAATCACATCTAGCTATGCAAAGAAAGAAAGGAAATCATGTAATATACTAGAAACATAATCACATCTAACTAATCAAAGTAAGAAGTGAATGTATGCAAGACATGTTAGTAAAAAATTAGGTATATGCTAATAAATACACAAGTGTTATATACTAGTGAGTATCAATAAAGTAATCTGTGTAAGTTAGTAAATAATGTATAGCAACATGATAACTAGAGTGTGTGGTGTAGGAATGACGTAACCTGGATGGTGTAGTCATGTAAAAGATACCCCTAGGGGGAAGATATATCGATATGTGTCTTTAATGTAGAAGTAAGATGCCCCCTCAATAGGTACAATGAAGCAATCAAGGAGCTGGACATCACTGTACACACTCAAAGAAGATCAAGTGAAGTATGGTAATATATAAAATTGATAAACAATAGCATAGAACAATAAATGTAAGTCTAGTATGATAGTAGAAATGTAAAGTATGGATGATGCATATAATAAAAATATTTTTGATGTTTTTGGATTATTTGCATGTTTTTGTATTTTGAAATTGTTATATTATTTTTGGTGTTTTTGATATAATCTATCTACAATCAATCATTAGAAGACTATGTACAATAAAAACTAAGAAACTATGTACAATTAATCAAAAAGAAATTATGTACAAGTAATTATGAGAAGAGACAATACTAACTAATGAGTCTCATGAGAAACTCCCTATCATGGTGTCCTATATCAAATAAAGGAATCATGCATGATTGTGAAGCATGAGGGAATGGCTGTGAATATGACTCTAAATATTTAGATTCACAGTTGGTATCTTGGAAATCATAATAACTTGTATTGTTCCACTCATCATTGTCATCTTGATTTTGAACCATTGGAATGTTGGTGTTGAATTTTTTTGTATCTAGATCTTTTCCTTTGATAAATTGTGTTTATGAATGATTTACCTTAGGATGTTCAATAAATTCCAAATATTGGTGATAAATACTATCAACTTTTAGAAGAGGAGTAGTGATGCCTTGAGCATACTTGCCCAACCCTTGACCTTGGTATTCAAACTATTGTAGATATTTTTTACCAAACCCATACTGCTTTGAAAGTTGAGCCTCATTTTAGAGAGGTAGATTTATATCTTTTTCATGCTTTACCTATGCTTTTGGTACTATTTCTTGCTCTAATTTGGCTTTTTGATCCTTTTGTTAACCACTTTTGTATTGTTTCTGAATTTGACCCTTTGTGAATGTCTTCCTATGTCACTATGGATTGCTTGACTAAAGCACCTTGTATAGGGTCCTCATTAGCAATTATTTTTTGTATATGTTTTTTCAATGTCAAAAAAGAATATGTGTGATTTTCATGCATTCTATGATATGCACAATAATATCTGGATCTTCCCACTAGATTTAGAGGAGGTAGTTTGATCAACTTAAATTTAACCATTTTTTTAGTTCCTCACTTGGACTCTTATTTGATATTTGAATGCTTTTTGAATCACTAGTTGTTTTGTTACTTTGTTGTGATTTGTTATTTTGATATGTAACATTGCTTGCAACCAATTGAATAAGTGAAGGTGCATGTACATGATTGACACTAGGGTGCCTTTGAGGCTTTTGTATTATAATCTAATTTTCTAATGTTGTGATCTTTTCATGTTATATTTGATTCTATATTTGTACTAAAATTATCTTGTTCATAGTGGTGATTTGATCCCTTAGATTCTCATAAGTGCAAACCCGAGTTGCTTCTGATTGAACATGTAAGCACATATGTTGAATAAGGTTTGAAGAAGCTATAGGCTGAATGTATGCATTAGGAACAATAGTAAAGGCTGACTCACATTTTGAAGGAGTGATGGCATGAACCTGATTGGAAATAAAGGAGCTCTCACCTTCTTGGGCAAGAGGAGGAGAAATAATTTCTTCCCTGTGCATAAGATATGACATTGAAACTTGACAGGTGGTAGGTAGCTTATGTAAAAATCATGTAGCCAAGTACTTAGGTATATTTAGGTAAAAACCATGTATATGGGATGAAATGCATGTAAGTGGAGTTATAATTTGTATATAAATATGATTATAAAGAATATTCCACATAAGAGAGAGCAAACAAGGGATAGAGAGAATGAAATTATGCACTAATGCATAAAGAACATTTACATGTGCTATGATATGTCTAATATGTGTGGCAATATAAACTTGAAAATTTTTCCATATGAGAGATAGAAGCAAAAGGTAGAGAGCATGGAATTGTGCATTAATATATAAAAAAATTGACATGTAACATAATATTGGTAACATGTTCAGCAAAATGGAGTTATAAATTATTTCACATGAGTGAGAGAGAGTATGCAAAAGGAATATTGAAATCTTGTGCATTTTTAGTAATAAATGTTGGAACATCATCCTTGATTATAAAGAGTAAGCATGAAATGCAAAGAATGAATCTTTTTACTAACATATGATAAACTTCATCATTCATGTACATGATAGGACCAATGATGGTCTCCTTATTATTTGCAAGAAATGTAAGAAAAATTTGTAAATAAGTGAGATCCATTTTTGAAATTTAATTTTAGAATGTAAGGTGATATCTCAAAAAGCAATAGGACCTAGTACATTCAACTACGGTTTTGAAAAATAATTATTTTGATATTTACTATGAAATTTTAAAATTTAAAATGAATTTATGAGTTAGATATGCAAGTAAAAAATCAAAATTTATTGGAAAATTTATGATTTAAAGAGACCTGTTGACCATTTTTTGCCCAACAGGCTAAAAATCAGTCCCCTTCTGTCCCTGCTATTCTAGGCCACTTCATTTTTCAATTTTGCATGAATCTGTTCATTTCTACAAACTCTGTAGAATTTCTACGGACTCTACAGGTTTTGGATTTCTATAGACTCTGTAGGTTTTAGATTTCTACAGACTTAGCAGGTTAGTCCTTTGGCGCATGAAGGATCAGTTTAGAGAGTTTCGGGTTTTACAGACGTGAGAAGACTCAAGGCTTGAAGGAATTTGGGGAAAGGATTTTCAAAGGGCTGAAGGTGCAAAAAAAGTCAAAGAGCCCGTAGAAAAGTCAAAGTAGCCAATTCTCGCAGACTTTTTGTCTACAGGAAAAAGTCCAAAACAAAAAATCCACAGAAAGGACCCGATGAATTTTGCCAAAGATGATGACGTCCCAAAATCTGCCAAATTTAAGCAAATGAACTAGTTGTTGGGTGATGGCCACATGAACGTCAAATTTAACATAGTGAAGTAGCTATTTGTTTTGAATTGTCTGAGCACCAAGCATGAAAGGAGCCCGAGGAATGCAGCAACCCGCCAGAAGATCACCCTCGAGGGCTAAAAGAGTAGGAAGAAAATAAAGAGCAGAAAAGACAAAGCAATTCAAGTGGCGAAGAGATGGAGAGTTATTGCAGATGAGTGGCACGACCTATTTTTCTCTAGCTGGCATTGATGAGGGGACAAACTACAGTCTGTTTGCAAAAAAGAGGCACGGCCATGTTCTTACATTAATGCTTGAACATCAAAGTCAATTTTGGTGATTATACAAGCATGGTTCCAGTAGGCCTTTTCTAAAGAATGACATCAGTAACAATGGTTTCCTCTTCCCAAGATTTAGAACGCACATGGGCCACTTGCAAAAATGAGCGCCAAAAAATCTTTCCTAGGAAGTGCCAAGTTTCTCTCCCTCTTCCTATATATTGTAAACTTCTCTTTTGAGAAAAGGATCGACTCTCAGCCTTAAGGCAAAACTCTACCCAAAAATCTCTCATGGCTTGTAAGGCAGAGCTGCTAGAAATTTACCTTGAATGGAAACACAGCATTTTTACCTCCATTATGAGTTTTGCATCTTTAGTATGTGTCTATGTCTTGATTCTATGTTAAGTCATTTTCTCGATGCTTTTGCAAAATGATTTCAGCATGTCTGGGGTATTTTTTGAGTTTCCTTTTACAGGTCTATTAGAAGTGTCCCTAGAGGAGTATAGGTGAAGTGGATAGGCTGCTACAGTGTGTCTCAGAATGCCTCTAGTAGTTATTTCCTCCCTGTATCTCCACAGACCCCTGACCCATTGATGTAGAAGGTTCTCTCATGTCAGATGAAGTGTATGGGAGTTGTTTCTCAGTGGAAAGTGTATGTTCAGGCCTGAGTGGGTCACATTTTCTGGGGTATCACCTTTTACTTTTAGGCTTAGGTTCTATTTTCATCATCTCTCTCTCTCTTTTCATCCCCCCCTTTTTTACATTTGTTTGTTAGTAGTAGGAGAAACTAGGGCCTAAATGATACATCAGAGGGAGCTAGCCCTTATCTAGAGACTCTCCCCTCCAGCTTCATCGGTCCCACAGGTGAGAGGGGAGTTTCCATTGTTGTGTGTGGAAGGGCGGGAGCTAGGCGTCCTGCCCCTTGGTGTAATCCACTGCGTCAAAAAGACCTAGAAGATGCAACTAGGATTTTGAAACATAAATGTTTTGAAAAATTACTATTGAATTTTAAAATTTGAAGTGTATTTACGATTTAAATAAGCTAGTAAAAAATCAAAAAAATATTAGAAAATTATTGGGAAAATAGCATGACCTAGTATGGGCAATTAGGGTTTTGAAAAAAAACTATTTTAAAATTACTACAAAATTTTAAAATGTAATGTTAATTTATGATTTTATTATGCAGGTAAAGAATTAGAAAAATATAGGAAAAATCAGTAGGAAATTTACCCTAGGGTTTCTAGGGTCTATATGTGCAAATAAAGTCAGGTTCACCAAATGATTTAATAATTTTGGGAATATTGGTGTGTTATTCCTAATTTAGTTAAAGGGTCTAAGTAGTAAAATAATTAAATAAATATGCAATAATCAAGCTACTAATTTATGTAAATTAGATTGAAACTTTATCCTTTCTAAAAAATAGTAATAAGAGATGGAAAAGAAGACTTAGCTAGAAACTGACTAATCCAACTAAGACAGGGGCTGGAATCTACTATGTAGGACTGAGACACTATTGCAAACTAAGTTCTGACCTTCATTTTATGATTGGATAGAAGCATCAAAACTAGACAAGAGTGGCATCGATGTTGCAGTCCACCTCTAATACTATTGTCTTGAGGATTTGAGCTTTTTGGGTTTTGTTCGCTATGTCTGTGTGACTCTGTCTATGAAGTTTCGGTAGCTAAAAGTTTGTAGAGATCCTTATAGAGAATATTTTATCTTAAAACTGTATACTCCATTATGCTTTGATCAATTTCAGGAAAGAAGGATTTTTTTGTGTGTAAGATTCATTGGGCGTGGATCCACACCCCTTGTGTGGGCACGTTGCCTACATACCAATACTTTGAAAAGGGATCAAGCCATATATAGTTCTTCCATTTGATGTGTTTTGTGAAATTTTGTGTATGAAGATGCAAAATGCTAAAATAGATGTGCTTGAGGTAGCTAGGAACTGGTGTAAGGATTTAAATAAGATTGTAAGTGTATTGGTTGGTTGTATGCAGAGAATAGAGAAGACTACCTAAGTAGTCTTTATTTCTTAGTGATAATTACCAACCCTCTCCAAATGATCTTTGAATGGGATATTATAGGGGTTTATTGGTCATGAGTTAAATATGCTCGTATTAGACTGACAAGGATAAAGATGGGGAACCATAAGGAATTCATCATTGGTGTCAAAATTACACTTGGATAGGATCACTGAAAGTAGACATGAGTGACAAAGACACTATTATCCAAGTGTGGCTCTATTGTCCTTAGTTGATGAGACTTGGAGGTGGATTAGTCATGGAAAAAGGGGTCTGGCTCAGCTAGGATCAAGTTTGGAAGGCTACAAATGATTGAGAATCAGTAAAAAGATGTCTATGAGGGTCATGAGAGAAGGCAATAGGGACCTATGCATTGGGTGTCTTTATACATGCTCAAGTTACCAATTTTCACATTTTATATGACTACATGTTTCAAGTTATAAAATTGTAAAGTTGATCAAAAAATGATAGATGTATGTGTGAACATCATTTTTAAGAACCATAAAAATTGACTGTTTAGATTCAAAATATTTGGTAGAAACCTAAGAAGGAACACATGGCTGACAAGTGTCAATCACGTGGGAGCTCGAGCAAGTCAAATAGTTAGTAAATCCCATAGACTAATGAGAAACTAAACTCAGGGTAGTGGGTCTAAAATATCCACTATCCACATTTAATTAGATCTCAAAATTTGACAGAGCAAAATAGAGTCAAAAGGGTCAATGATCCAGGTCAATTTCCTACAACCAGTAGCAAAGGGATGAGTTAGGACATTCAATGAAAGTTGATAAAGAAAAATGGATCTTACTTAGTAAGCAAAATAAAAGGACCCAAACTCGAGTTTGACCTTAATTGGCAAAAAAGGTAAAGGAAAAGAGCTCAATGCAGACTCGGGTTGGACTAAAATTTATTAAAATAGATCCACATAGGTAAAATAGGTCTTTTAAACCTAATATGTACCAAAGGGTGGCAACTTGTTTCCAAAAAGGGGCCCTGTCATTGAACAAAGTACCATCTATATTGATTATAGTAAAACCAATATCCTTAGATTGGTTTTCATCTATAGTTAAACTAGGTCCAATTTTCTAAGCATGGAACAGGTATGTACTTTCAATAGAGGGATGTTTAGTCTTTCAACATGGTCTCTCAGTTCTGACAAACCATCGCTTAGGTAGACTTGAGCATGGCTCAGTTAGATACATGAATATGAGGATCTTGTCCTCATAATGAGATCAATTGGAAGATCAAAAGCAAAAAGACTTAGGGAATTGGAAAGTAGTTGGAGCATTCATTTCTAGCATGATAATGACTTGTCATTTTTGGCAAACTCTAGTCTTCTAGTGCAGCTTGCTCAACTGGAATGATTCAAAGGATTTTTGAGCAAATCACAAATATCTTGCTCATAATGACTTGTTTTGATTGGACCAAAAGCCTAGTGGAATATCTCTTAACGCTAATAACTCATTTATTATCATGAACAATGTGCCCCCTTTCTCTCTCTCTTCTCCTTCTCCTATATTATCCCTTTTTTTACATTTGTAAAGGGTTCCCAATTTTTTATACTTTTTTATCTTTTTGGGAGACAGGACATTCTTTGAGATACTATAAAGTATGTTCAGCTTGATTAGGCCCGACCTTGTCAAGCATTTATAAGAACTCCCTCTTGATGCACTAAAGGGCTTTCTTTGCTTATCTCTTGCCTTGGATTTGTGTCTATTGAGTCATGCAATATGGCATTGTATGAAGGAGAATCTTCCTCATCCATGGTCCTTCTTTCTAACCTTGTTTAGTGAGTTTTCAATGTTGTTTTGCAAGTCTAGATTATTGATCTTTCTACCACTGATATGAGTTTTTAGTGAGTCTTAGAACTCCCCCTTGTTTGCATTAATTGCTTCCTAAGCCTCCTCCATGAAACACTTATGCAAATTGGTTTGGTCTTGAGATTGTGTGAGTTGGTATTATCTTTTTTAGATCTAGTGTGGGTTCAAGCTCATGGGAGTTTCCTATCTTTATTTGGTGCATCACCTAGTTAGTTTTCTTAGGAGCCCTTATCATCTTTCTAATATTTTTCCTTTGTGAAACATTAGTTTAGCAATAGTTTTAGGTGAGCATCAAAAGTAAGCCATCCTTCTCTAGATGTTCAACCCTATTATAGGATACACATTGCCTGGGGTTGTCTTAATATTATAGTGTAGTTGGAGAGAGCATGAAGAACCCTCTTCAAGGGTGCAAATTAAGCCTATAAAATTTTTTAGCACGCTCGATGGGACTAAGTTTCAAAGAAGTGGAATGATTTTTTATATTGTTCTTCTACATATAAGCATTTGAAGGCATTATAAAAGCATCAATATCAACTTTGAGCATCTATCAACTAGTTAAATAGCCTAATCATCATAATTTGGTATGTACCATCAATCATATTTTGATCAGTATGTTTATTCTCTACCTTAGCATCACAATTATTAGGTAAATAATGTTTGTGTTCCCCTCCCAAGTGGCCTTCAAATAGCCTATCATCCCTATCATGGCCTTTTTCCTCCCTCTCCCCCTGTATATGATGAAGGTCAGCCTCCTTTGCATTCAAATCAATTCTCTACTTCCCCTTGTCAGGACTAGGCTTACCCTATTGCATCTTCATCAAGAGTCAAGAAAGAATTATCAATTTATATTAAGTTGATAAGGGAGATTGGTAAGGTTTTGAATTCTTCTCCAATTATCCCTATCCATGTTCTACAAAAATCAAAAAGTGCTCTTTTGTTAGTCAAGGATAGATGGTCAGTTTGTGAGGGAGGACAGTGGTCACCTTGTAAGAATGAGGATATAGCTATGATAAGGAACATGGTCCAAAATTTAGACAAAATTATAATATCTTATGAAGGGTAATAGGCTCTTTTGGACTAGCCTTACGTGCCCTTTCCCTGCCAAGAGCCCCAAGTTCAACCTTCAAGAGTCCCTGATTAGCCCCCTAGTCAACTTTGTCAAAGTCTATCCCTGTCAAAACTTAGAGAGACAATATTGGACCAAGGAAAAACAATCATGAATATCAAGGAGTGGGTCAAGATTGGACAATAATTCCATATTCACACCATGGAGGAGATAAAGACCTTCTTGCAAGAGTTCTAGAATGTATGGGCATCCATTGAAGAAGCTGACTACTCATACGATGAGAAGAAAGAAATGAAAGGGTGGGTATTATCTATTGAAGAAGATTTTAAGAAATGGGAGAAAGAGTATGTCAATATTGATCCAATCAGTTTGCCTTCTCCTACCCCTATACCCATTCTCACTCAAAAACATGAAGATATCCCATCTTGGATCCTCTCCTATGACCCTAACTATTTCATACCCTATCTTGTGAGATCATCCTCTCCCATGCCCATTCAAGAAGAAGAAAAGGTGAACAAGTCTTACACTTTCCCCTCTTGGAAATTAATCAAGGAGGGCACAAAGAAAGAAAGGGAGGTGTTAGTTGAGGTAGTCTAAGAACTAGTCTTGGTAGAGGAAGGGTTAGTTGTGCCAAAAATGAATCAAATAACCATAGCTTAGCTCAATGATCTTGGTGTGCAAGAGTTTTGAGACTCTCTCTTCTCAGTTTAATATCCACCTAAAATAGAATTAAAATTACCTAGATGGAAAGATACCCTCCAAAGCTACAAGCAAGGTGAATTTATTTACCTTCCCACCATCTCCCTTATAAAAGAGGAGCTTGTTCTACAGAGGATAGAAGAAAAGCTTAAAGTCATAGGTAAAATTGAAGAAGATAATTCAAGTGTATATGAAGAGGAGATCATGATAGGTATCCCAATTCATAGGGAGGAGCATGCTTTAGCTTTCAAGTTGTAGGAGTATGATAAGAAGCAAGAGGACCACCTTCATGAACCTAGTGTGGAGGTCAAGGGCAGCTTGAGTGATTTAGAAGATCAATGGTAGCATTTGTGCTTAGATTTCTTAAGTGAAATGGATTATCTTAATGTTGTAAACGTATCTGAAGAGGACAATCCTCAAGTTGAATGTGGGGTAAACCTTGAATTGACTATTGAAGGTCCATTATACATAAATGGTGAAGAGGATCTAAACCAAGAACCAAAAGTTGGACCACTTCAAGATGAGGTGTCAGTTGAGGATAGCCTTGATATGTTAGAGTTAGAGGAAATCAAATTAGACCTTGAGTAAGAAAAATATGATGTTTAGACCTGATATGGTCAAATCAACCCTCATTATAGTTGAAGAGCAAGATGAAATCTTGGGTGAGGTTAATGAAGGGGACATATAAAGTGCCCAAGTGTTTCAATTTGATGAACATACCAATGAAGACCCTGAAGAGTTATGGCAGCATTTCAATGCCATAACCAAAGGATTTGGATAGGCCGAGGGACATGCCCTTCTTCTAGAAAACCATGAACATGTTGCTCTAATCATGATCAATCCTAACTTACATAAGGACAAGGTAAAAGAATGTGGTCTTTTTGAACCACCAATTGAACCAAGTGTGGTTTCTCCCAAGAGCCCAAATGAAACCTTCATGCAAGACTTTCTTAAGAGTGATGAGCAACATCAAGCAAGTGCTCCTATAGTCCAACATGAACTAGTTTTGGAAGACTTGGACCAGTATGTCTACATTGGAGACATGTTCATTTCATTCCAACCACTGGGGGACACATTAGAAGGATTGGCTATCAAACTGCCTAATTCATCAATTATGATACCTCCAAATCTAGGTATTTTTCATCTTAGTTTGTTACAAGTGAATGGTACTAAAGTTTCCCTTTTGATCTAGGAAGACTAGTTTTAAAAAGGTCTTGTATATATTAGATTAGTTTTTATACTTCTCTCTAAGTACCTTCGTGCACATTTGTTTAGTAGCTAGTTGTTCTTGCTTTGTTCTAGGTTAGTTTCTTTTATCTTATGTGCCTTGGGCACTTTGTTGTTTTGTTCTTGTTGTTTTTTTGTCTCAAGAGAGTTTCTAGAAAAGAGGCAGCCTTGCATCATCTTCATGATCAGCTCAGTTGCAGAGAGGTGACTCCATACCTAATAGATTAGATAAATCAAACTGAACTAGGTTCTCAAGCATAGTAGGCATGCTTCCCTACGAGTCAATAGAAATGTTGGTCATATTTGATCCACATACCAAGCATATGCCCAGTGGCTAATGGTCCTGATGTAGAGAAAGAGATAGAATTCTAGGTTGATAAGATGATCAAAATGGCTTGGACAAGCTCTGAATGGAATGAGTGGAACAAAGAGATCACGAAGCTCACAAAACTTTCAAAACACTTCAAGTTCACTTAAAGTGTAATTTCTCAATTTCTAAGAATAGGTCTAGAGCTGTAGAGACTCTATAGAGTGTCAGAAATGCTTGGGAAGAGTATGGGGGTGCATGGTTTTCACTTGGTCACTCATTCCATCCAAATCTTGTCCACACATTTGGCTCCAGTGGCATAAAACTTGAGTGACCATTTTAATGTTGCTAGATCTCACATGTATGGACGAATCAAGGAGAGTTGGTCACATGGGTTTATTCACATTAGTCCTAGGCTATCGTGTGCCAAGCTTCAACTCATCTACCTAAGTGCAGTAGAAGATTTAAGGTTTAAAGTGGGCTCCTAGGACAAAATACACTAAGTTTCCATACTTAACTAATTTTTAGAGAGTCCAAATAGAGTCGAGGGAGCATATTCATGAGGTCATATCTCACACGTACATAGGAGTTAGATAAAATGGTCAAAAGGGTTTGTTCACTTTTGTACCAAGATCATTTGCGCTAAAGTTTTAGCTCATGCACTATAGCACAATGAAAGATATGCATGGGAAAAGTTGGCTCCCAATGAAAAATTTGCTAAGTCCCAATACTAAGCCTTTTTTTTAGACCAGGTCATCATCAAGACGTCATGCAAGATCACATAGAATAGTCAACTTCAACATTTTATAAAAGCACTCAGAAATCTCAAATAGCCAACAGGTCAAAAGGGTTTGTTCTTTTCAATGTTAAGTCCATTCTCTACAAATGTGGTGTCCCCATGATCTTTGTGCTTCAAGTTATAAAATTTCAAAGTTGGTCAAAAAATGGTAGACATTTACACAAACGTCATTTTTAAGACCCATAAAAAGTGACCATTTGGATTCAAGATCTTTGGTAGAAACCTAAGAAGGAACATGCCGCTGACAAGTGTCAAGCACACAGGAGCTCGAGCAAGTCAAATGGTCAATGAATCCCATGGACAAATGAAAAACCGATCTCGGGGCAGTGGGTCCCAAAGATCCATGGTCCATGTTTAATTAGATCTCAAAATATGATGGATTGAAATAAATTTAAAAGGGCCAATGATCCGGGTTGATTGCCTACATCCAATAACAAAGGGATGAGCTAAGATGTTCGATGAAAGTTGATAAAGCAAAATGGACCTGACTTGGTAAGTAAAATAAAAGGCCCTGAACTCGAATCCACCCTAAGTTGGTAGAAAAGGTAAAGGAAATGAGGTCAATGCGGACTCGAGTTAGACCAAAATGTATTAATATAGATCCATAGAGGTAAAATAGGTCTATTAGACCTAATATGTACCAAAGGGGTGGTGGCTTGTTACCAAAAGGGGGACTTAGTATTTAACAGAGTGCCATCTATATTGATTATAGTAAAACCAATATCCTTAGACTGGTTTTCATCTATAGTTAAGCTAGGTCCAATTTTTTAAGTATGGAAGAGGTATACACTTTCAATAGAGGGATGTTTAGTCTTTCAACATGGTCTCAACTCTTACAAACTCTCACTTAGGTAGACTTGAGCATGGCTCAATCAGATACATGAATATGAGGATTTTGTCCTCATAATGAGATCAAGTGGAAGATCAAAAGAAAAAGGACTTGGGGAATTGGAAAGCAGTTGGAGTATTCATTCCCAGCAAGATCATGACTTGCCACTTTTGGCAAACTTTTATCTTCTAGTGTATCTTTCTCAACCAATGGAATGAATACGAGGATTTTTGGGAAAATCATGAATATTTTACTCATAATGACTTGATCTGATTGGACCAAAAGCCTGGTGGAATATCTCTTGAAGCTAATAGCTCATTGATTATCATGAACAATGTGTCCCCCCTTCTCTCTCTCTTCCCCTTCTCCTATATTATCCCTTTCTTTCCATTTGTAAGGGGTTCCTAGTTTTTTAGACTTTTTCATCTTTCTGGGAGATGGAACATTCCTAATTTCCTTGAAATACTGCAAATTATGTTCAGCTTGATTATGCCCGACCCTGTCAAGAATTTGTAAGAACTACCTCTTGATGCGATAAAGGACTTTGTTTACCTATCTCTTGCATTGGATTTGTGTCTATTGAGTCATGCACTATGGCATTGTGTGAAGGAGAATCTTCCTCATCCATGGTCCTTCTTTTTGACCTTGTTTAGGGATTTTTTAATGTTGTTTTGCAGGTTTGGATTAGTGCTCTTTATGCCATTGATGTGAGTTTTTAGTGAGTCTTAGAACTCCTTGTTGGCATTCACTGCTTTCTGAGCCTCTTCCATGAAACACTTATGTAAATTGGCTTGGTCTTGAGATTGTGTGAGATGGTATTGTCCTCTACAAATCTAGTGTGGGTTCAATCTCATGGGAGTTTCCCATCTTTATTTGATACATCGCCTGGTTAGCTTTTTTGGTAACCCTTATCATCTTTCTAACCATTTTCCTTGTGAAACATTAGTTTAGCATTATTTTTAAGTGAGCATCAAGAGGAAGCCGGCCTTTTCTAGAGGTTCAACCCCATTACAAGATACCCACAGCCTGGGGTTGTCACAATATTATAGCTTAGTTGGAGAGACCTTGAAGAACCCTCTCCAAGGGTGCAAATTAAGTCTATAATAGTACCTACGTCAAATGATGCAGAAGGGGTAGCAACGGCCATTTTATATAGGAGAAGGTAACAAACCGCCCAAAGGGTGGATGGGTACCCTGACTCAGTACAATAAATGCATTGTCAATAGCTCTTACCTAGATCAGATAAATTAACAATGTGAAAAGACGTAGGTCTATTCAAATATTTTAAATCTCTCTTTTTCCAAATATGTTCAAAGCTACTAACAACACTTGAGATTACTAATAACACATTGAAATTGAATAATTTTAGAAATAAGTAAAGAAGGTATAACAACATTTTTAAATTTGATAGTTTTCATAATATTAAAAAAAATTACTAACTAATAGTGGTCAAATTTGAAAAAATAAAAATTTGGAAGTAAATTATAATGGAAAAAAATTATATTTCAAATTGAAAAAATTGGCTCTTAGTTTAAGATCACCGCATAAAACAATGATCAACCAAAAAAAATATTTGAAATGAAAACTTAAAAACAATCAATCTCACACTTACACATAAGCCTACTAAAGGTGTGGGCTTAGTCGATATTTAATTTGCTAGCAATAGATTTTGGGAACATAAATAAAAATCATTATATTTTTTTTTCCTTTTGTGGAAGCATTACCAAACATTATAGTGGAGACATATCTAAACTATTTTGGTCTTTTCTTCATTCTTATGGATGGAAATTGATTGATCCAACTCATTCCAGGGAGGACACAAACTCCCATGACAGAGACAATGTGATATTTTAATAATCATAAACAATGTCAATTTTCTTTTCTTTTAAAAAAAAAAAAAAATGAAGAGCATATCTATATATTAATCAAACAAGGATATGGTATCAATGTTAATCATACAAAAAAGTGGGTGGAGAAGTCACACCCCACAAGCATAACCACATCGAGGGCGAAACACCTCGATAAAAGTTTAAAAGGTGGTCAGAAAATGCCCAAACACCCAAAAAACCATCACATCCATAGTGTCACAGCGAAGTAGTAAGAGCAAGGAACAAAAATCAATCAATAGAATTATTAAGCAGTGACCACAGACATGGACATTGGGGGAAGCGGTGGAGATGACGGACCCTGAGGCTTATCACCCTGTCCTTCTATAGCAAGGGGATCCTCATCCACAGATAAGAGCTCCCAACCATTAATTTGGTGAGCTTCTAATACCTCATCTTGATGTCTTTCAGGGGAGATTCCCAGACCCAATCATGGAAATTTACCTTAAGAGAAGGACCCCAACCCTTAATATTGCCATCGGGATTCAAGGGAGGAAAGCCCCAACACCTACCATCACCCCCATATATAGAAAAGCCACTTAAACCACCACGTCATGGGGAAGACCAATGAAGTGGTGACCAAACAATGCCAATTTCAAACAAGGTACGCTGTATGGCAGGATCAAAGAGACCGACTTCAAAAACAAAATCAATGCCACCTTGTTCAGCGAACAATATCCCATGAACATCGGAGCCTACAATCAAGGTATCATTTCTTTTACAGTCTGGGCGTTGATAATGTCTAACTTTAAAGCACCAACATTCTCATCTTCCGCTATTTTCCTAAGTAATTTAATCCCAGACACCCGATTTGAATAGTGAAATGACAGCCTAGAAATGTACTTGTCTCTAATGACTCAAGATGTTGAGCATCTGAATCTCAAACTGGGTTGAAATGGAAATCATCACAAGCTGTCAATAACTACTTTTTAAAATACATCGTTTGTATTTAATTACTAAAATTACAGTGAGCGAACTCTGCTTTTTTCTACTTATTTAAATCTATAAAAGACGTATCAACATTTGTTATATTATGAAAAGCAATAATAGAGAGAGAAGTCTAAGTATGGATTGTTTCTTCCTTTTGTTATTCCTAGGCTTCCGTTACAATAAAATATATTTAGAAACCATAAATGAAACGAAATTTGGATGATAGGGGTGGAGTGTCTGATGTTCTGTTAGTCAAGTCCCTCTGAACTTTGCAAAATTGATCCCCAACTCAGGGCCCTAGCTTTGGAATTCGAGAAAAGCCCCGTTCCTGGAATAGGGATCACTGTCACTCCCTGCACTCCATGTTGTTTTTTCCTCAGCTCGCAGTTCAGGTGGTGGTGGTGGTGGTTTTCTTTATATAAACCGTCGTGGTTGGGGCACTTTAACAAAGGCACTTTTTTTGGTTTGGTTTTTCCTATTTCAACAATTAAATAAGATGGTACAGAAGAAGAAATAAAGAAAAAGCGAGTGATGGTTGGGATCTTTCCTTTAATATTACGGATACCTTGGTGGAACTTGTTGGGAATGCTGGGGTGAGTAACGGAACGATCCTTTGCCTCACCACTTGTGTTGATTGTTACTTCTCTGCTTCATGTTGTACTTTATTTTAGGTTGGCTTTTAAATTAAAAATACAAAATCTATTATAATTATTTATAGTTAACTTTCTAAAATTCACTATATAGCTTTCTCGGTCCTCACACAAATGTAATGTTTTGGTGTGATGTCTTCTGTTGCCTTTTTTTAAAAAGATATCTTGATATATAAATAATATTATTAATAAAGATGTACATATACATATATCTTCATATTCAGATACACACCCCCAAAAACAACTGTTATCCGGATGCTAGAGTACTATCCAAACAAAATATGCTTGTTAGCGGAGCCAAATATGGAAATAACTTGTACGGTCTTGAAAATACAAATAAAATATTTATAGCAGACGAACAGACTCCACTCAGATATACTATTTCTTTTTATCAGAAAGAAGTTCCCATGCATGAATTATTTAATAAGTGCAGTGCATAACAGCAAGAAGTCATAATTTAAAACTACGGATAACAACTGTGATCTGGACAAATACATATAGCATTATTAAGCCGGAGACATGTTAACAAACGTTACATTAACTAAAACAACCGCAGAAAAAGAGAATATGCGGTGAAAGAGCAGTGAAAACTAAGAGAACTGCTGGAAACCCTCAGTTAGCACATTGCATGAAGGGAAAATAAAGGCGGTCACAAAGAGAGCAACTGAAAGTTGCATTGCGTGAACAGATCCAGTTAACTCGTTAGCTTATTGTTTAAAGAGAATAATTAACGTTAACACCTCCCTTAAGTCTAACTAAGGAGACAAGTAAAAGAGGAAAGAGGGAAACCCCCCCCCCTCAAAAGTACACTAAGTGTGCATGGCAGCTACTATGTTGCAGTGTTCTTCACCCCAAGAAGGTCTTGTAGAAAATGAAACTTTTGCTTAGTGAATGTCTTCATGAAGATGTCGGCAATCTGGTCAGAAGTGGCATAGTACTACAAGTCGATGACTCCATCACGTATCAATTCACGGATGAAGTGCATGTGGATCTCAATGTGTTTGGTCCACTGCCATTGTATGGGATTTCTACAAACCTTCAATGTACTCTGATTGTCACACCAAATGACAGTCAGAGGATGAAAAATGATACCAAGCTCAATTAGAAAGTGTTGCAACGAAATGACTTGAATGGTAACGTTCACTGCACCTCTATATTCAACGTCTGTTGATGATAAAGCAATGGTAGATTGCTTCTTACTTGACCAACAAATGGGCCCTGATCCCAAACTAAGAACATACCCTGAAGTGGACTTGCGATCAATGTTATCACTAGCCCAGTCAGAATCAGTGTAGCCATACAACCTGTGGAATAATGAATCCCATAGCAAATGGTTCCCTGGACATAGCGAAGTATACGCTTGGCAGCTTTTCAATGTAGCTCATGCGGCTCTTGCATGTATCTAGAAACAACCCCCACTGCATATGAGAGATCTGGATGAGTGTGAGTGAGATAAAAAAGACTCCCCACAAGTTGACGGTAGTGTGTGCAATCAACCAATGGTGTATCCTTGCCATCTTCAAGCTTGACACCTGATAGGAAAGGTGTGACAGCTAGCTTGCAGTCAGTGATGTGAAACCGAACCAAGAGATCTTGTGCATACTTGGACTGGGCAACTGTGATTCCTAATTGATTCTAGGTGATTTCAAGGCCAAGAAAAAAATGTAGGAGGAAATATACATAATGTTAACAAACATTACATTAACTAAAACAACCGCAGAAAAAGAGAATATGCGGTGAAAGCGCAGTGAAAACTAAAAGAAGCGCTGGAAACCCTCAGTTAGCACATTGCATGAAGAGAAAATAAGGGCGGTCAAAAAGAGAGAAACTGAAAGTTGCATTGCATGAACAGACCCAGTTAACTCGTTAGTTGGCTTATTGTTTAAAGAGAATAATTAATTCTAACAAGACAGACAATCAGAAAGAAGAATCTGAAATATGATCTGCAGTGATGAAATAATAAATGCCGTAACCTACCCCGATCAAGTGGATCCAATAACTCCATTTCATTATATAATTAAGAAGAAATTATTAATTTATGATAAAAAAGTAGTGATTCATTAAAATTTCAAAAAAGCTTATATGAATCAACGAACGCATCCAAAACAGTTGTAAAACATCGGGTGCAGATCTTGGCAGATACTGACATGAATTGAATGGAAGCGTCCGAAACTTATCAAATTTAATACTTAAATAAAATTCTGTGATCATCTATTCCTTTTATTATCCCTTATTAGCACAAAACAATGGATGCAGGAAAATAAGAACATGTAGAGCACATTGTGAATACTTCAAGAAACAGTCATCATCTCTAATCAGTAGTAATGCATTTGTAAGAATGTATAAGCTGTATGTGCCTTTCTCAAAGGCCAATGCAGTTATTTACAGTGGTAATGCCTCCATCCACAACCAAATTGTGACCGCTAACATACTTGGCTTCATCACTTGCCAAATACAAAGCTGCTTCAGCTATGTCTTTCGGTGTTAAAGTCGGGCCTTTCAAATTTGCAAGACTCCTCACAAACTCTTCCAATCTCTGCTTCTCAAATTCTTGATCTCCGTCAGACATATGAGAATGAGAATAACCCTCTGCATCATATTTACTCAATGCATTAATGAGCATAGAAGTGGCTACCCCAAAAGGAGATATTGCATTCACTCTAATCCCGTGAATTCCCAATTCACATGCAGTATTTTTTGTAAGACCTATGATGGCATGCTTGGATGCTGTGTAAGCATGAGGCCCAAGACCACCCAATACGCCTGCAACACTTGCAGTAGAAATAATACACCCACTTCTTCTGGGAACCATTACTCTTGCTGCATGTTTAATCCCAAGGGCCACTCCTTTCACATTCACAGCCATTACTCTGTCAAACTCATCTCCATCAAAATCTAATATGCTCTTTCGCTTCACTTGTTCGCCAAGGATTCCCGCATTGTTAAACATGATATCTAATCTTCCATACTTGGAGACTGTCCTCTTAACAACCTCCGCTATATCCTCTTCCTTGCATACATTACAATGCATGTAAGTTACGGCAGGAGATAATGATGCAGACAGATTCTCTCCTGCAGTGTCTGTAATGTCGGCTACCACAACTTTTGCTCCATGCTTTGCAAATAGCCGGACTGTAGCTTCACCAATTCCTCCTGCTCCCCCCGTGACTATGGCCACTTTCCCTTCCAGCCTACAAGCCAGAATTATGGATCATCATTTCCGCATAAAAGTAATTTAATCTAATCTCAATTATTAATTTTTAGAGATTTCATTCCGTATCCGTCACTAGTTCGATCAAATACCTGTTAACTTAAAAAAATGCCAAAATAAAAAAAGCGTGTATTTAAACACGAAGTCGAATGTCTTGCCAACCGAACTACACATACCCATAAAATTAATCATGTATGTTTTTGCAAGCTTGTTAGTTTCTTCTTAACTAATCAAAGCTTTGTGGAGTCCTACCGTTAGTAAAATTAACTGAGATAAATTCATCTCGTATAACACTTCATTACATAAAAAATAAAATCACAGTGAATAAAATCCCTCGGCATAACTAAGATACACAATTCATCAATTTTGTAACTGAGGATACACAAAGTGATTAGCAGGCAAGGATGGAAGGTAAGGAAGGAAACAATAATAGAAAACGGCAATGACACAGCTACACACAGCACCAAAATTGATCTACTATATCCATCACTAATCTAAGGAAGATTCTGCTTTAACTTGGATGAAGTACGGCACGAAGCATGTTTCAACCGTACAACCAATTAACGGACATAGAATTTATTTTAAAACTGGACATCCTTGTAAAATATATTCTTCTTAACAAATTAATACATTGATAGATTCTGCAGAGGGTAAAGAGTGTTAAAAGTCATTGGTATAAACCTGATATCGTAATCTTCCTGGTGTAAATCGCTGATAAGAGTATGAACTCGCCAGTTTAATCAAATATAAAATGTCACTAAGGATTTCTTGCAGGCACTCTTCACTTTTGACTCAAACACACAATCACCAAACAGAAATAATGCAGGGTTTTCTTACCTCTTAAAAGTTGGGTATCTGTTCCCATTGCTCTCTTGAATGATGGGGACCATTAAATTGCAGTCTCCATTACTCTGGGAGGCAAACTGCATTGTGGCGATGTTATACTAATGATCGTTCACAAGAAAAAATGCCCAGTGAGGACACAAGACAAACTAGGTAACAGATTCAGAAAAAGTTTCCCAAAAAACGCAGCAGGTAAACCATATGTTGTTGACAAGTTGTTGGATGACCTTTTCTCAATGAAACAAATGATCATGAATAGCATGAGATGCTTCTCTGATGCTCTTAAATGATTTTTAAATCCACTTGTTCATAAAAAAATTAGAGCTTAAACATTAACTTATTAAAGGCAGGATTTTTTCAATCAAAAAAACAAAACTTATTGAAGGCAGGAAGGAAAAGCTGACATACAGAATCCTCACATTTATATCTTTGCCATAGCTTTGACTTCCAATTGGCTCATGACACGAGATCCTCATATATGTTTTTCTTCCTAAAATTCCTTGGAAAACAAGCTAGTGAAGGATTAAATATAATAAAAAGGCTATATAATGATAGGTCACACAACAACGAGCGCAGCAGTCCAAATCCAGCAAAATTCACGTTGTGCTTAACAAAATCAGTAATTAGGTTTACACAAATAATTTATGCCTAGGAAACTGACACCTCGCCTACCTCATCGCTAAGAATAATACTAAATGAAGAGCCCTGACCGCTTACCTGGAAAACCTCAAAATGCTCAAAAGTCTACACATTGGAGTGTACTTCGTCCTTTAAAATAATTGCATTATTAAATTAGAACAACAATGCTTGTCGTGTTCTTTCAAGAATTAGTGACTCTACGATGAAGTATATACTTTCAACTTCACCTTCAAGTGACAAATTTGCCCACTTCATTTTATTGCACAACCTTACCCTCAATCACAAATTCTAATTGTCGCATTACACTTTACCCATCTTTAAACGTGAGCGAGCAAATTTTAGTTGCTTCATTTTCTAGATACGTATTTTTTTGGTATAAGATTATTATTTTTTAATATAAATTTCAGTGTGTTTGTATATAGATTTTTGGTTCAAATTAGATATATTTATTATAATTTTTCATATGTTTTCACTTATCTTTTTTACATAGTTTAATATCATCTTCTTTTTTCCGACATTTTTTTATATTATAAATATAATTATAGGTCTTATGATTCTAATTGATAATAATCGTGGGTCCTATAATTTTGGGCTTCTTTTAGTGGGTTCTTTTGTCAAATCTCATCTTCAAAAATTCCATTTGTGTGGGATGTTAGCATGTGATCAGGTTAAATATCATTATGGTGGATGCAATGAATGTTTTTTTGATGGATTCATTTATCATTTGGCATTTGTATTTGACTAGTTCAAACATTGTACTCGATGAGTATTATGAACATTTAGATTACAATTATGTGTTCATTATATGATTTTGTATCATTTATTATAGATTTTTATCTACTTGAATTCTCAATATGTATTATGAATATGGCATATTAATCAATAGGTACTACTAATGTATTTTGGTTGCATGTGTGTAGGAATAGATGAATGTGGATGAGACAACAAGAATAATCCTTAGAGAGGGCATAACTCTAAGCAATTCCCTCACTTATTGGCATGCACAAAGAGGACCAATTTGTAATGAAATTAGTTAGATGTTGACATAGTAAAATATTATATCTTAGAAATAAGAGCAAAATATATAGATACACAACAATAATTGACAAAAACGCAAAATGCTTGATAAATTTAATTGAGCCACTTTGAGGGGATAACCTCCATAACAATGTAATGAGAGCAGAATTTGTAATATGATAATAAAATACTAACGACTACTCTTATATTTACTCTACTTAGCCATGGTTATTCCATAGGTCGACCTTACTAAAAATATAGAGAAATGTGACAAGATAATATAATAGGTATGTAAGCCACAAGTCAGCCACACATATCGCCAGACATGTCATAGTTTAAGGGTGTGGCATGCCCCTTCCTTTTAGAAAAATGTTGTCCTCAATGTTGAATCAACCCTAGATGTTGTTATAGGAATATTTCATCCTCCCATGTTGTATCTTCACAATGTAGATTCTTCCACTTGATCAAATACTCATTAATCGCTCTAGTCTGTAGTTACTTAGTGTGTGTTTAAAGGATCTCTTTAGGCTCCAGAATAACCCTACCTTCATCATCTAATTTAGGTAGCTCAGTTTGAGTAGAAACTTTGTGTCCAATTACCTTATTCAGTTGTAAGATACATGGAATATTTGATGTATGCAAATGGAATAGGGAAATTCTAACTTTTAAGCCACACTACTAATTTTCTATAACATCTTATAAGGACCATAATACTCAGGAGATAAATTTTTATCTTTCTTCTATTGCTTCATAGAAATATAATTATATGGATGCAATTGTACAACCTAATCACCTATGTCAAAATGTTACTCACTACAGTGTTAATTTGTTTGTTAGTTCATTTAATTTTATACCATGGCTAAATTTCCTTACAAATTGGCAAGCACCTCCTGTTGATGGTGAATGTGTTCCTCAATAACTCAAACTTTGGGATGGACCTTTAAGGTTAAAATGATGGATGAAGGGTGATATCCATACAAGGCTGCAAAGGGAGACATTTTGGATGAACTATGAACAAAAGTATTGTACCACCATTCAATAAGTGGCAACCAATGAACCCATTTATCATTTTTATCAGAAGTGAAAAAATGAAGATACCCTTATAGACATTTGTTGACTACCTTTGTCCATCAGATTGAGAATGATAGGATGAGCTAACTAGATGCTCAAATATGCAAATAATTAAGTCAAAAATTTACTAGATAATATGCTACACCCTTAACCTTTGGCATGTCTTGAGATATGTGTGGCTGACTTGTCGCTTACATACCTCTTTTATATTCTTGTTGCATTTCTCTATGTTAGTTAGGTTGGCCTATGAAATAACCATGGCTAAGTAGACTATATATAGGAGGTAGTGGTTAGTCTTTGATCATCATTTTAATTATTCTGTCATTAGTGCATTGTTATGGAGGTTTCCCCATTGAAGTGGCTTTGCTATATTATCCAGTATTCTGTCCTACTGTCAATTATTGTTGTGTGATCTCTCATATTTACTTATTTTATGTGATATAAAATCATTCTATGTGAACATCTAAGTAATTTCATTACAACATATGGGATCTCAATCACTTATAATGATCTTTGGAGTACCATGCAAATTTTGAATTGTATCAAGAAAAACATAAACTATTGTATAAGAAACAAATAGCTGTGATAAGTAACAAAAATGAACATGCTTGGTGAGTCGATCCACAATTACCATGATAACATTTTTACCTTCAGATCATAGTAACTTAATAATGAAATCCATGCAAACCTCCTCCCAACATTGAATAGGGATAAATAAATGTTCCATAAGACCTGGGCCTTAATGGTTCCACCTTTGTTTTGTTGACATACCATGAATTCAACCACATATTTTTAGACGTGCCCCTTGAGTCCTTCCCAAGATAAATCTTGCTTGATTCTATGATATATTTTCAAAAATCCTAAGTGACCTCTTACTGGAGAGGCATGAAGTTCCTAAAATATTTTATGTTTGAGGAGAGAATTCTTATAGAGGTATAATCTATCTTTATACCATAATCCATTACCCTTACATGTAAATTTTTTAGATCCCCCAAAAACCTACTAAAGATTTTGAATCAAATAATGGGTAGAATTATCATTAACCCATTCTGATCTTACTTCCTCTAACCAATCTTCCTACCAAATGGTCATTGTGCATAATAATGTCTCAATGGATTCATCCCTCTAGAATAGTGCATTTGCCACCACATTCTATTTTCCATTCTTATAAACTATTTAAAAACCATAGCCTAACATTTTAGTCACCTATTTTTTTATTCTTCAAAATAAAATAATTGTTCAAAAAAATATTTTAGGCTATCATGATCAATATTTACCTAAAAGTGACGACCCATCGAATCAGGTCTCCATTGATTGACTGTATGAAAAATAGCCATAATCTCTTTCTCATAGATAGGATTGAGCCTATTGTTTATCTTCAATTGATGACTCTAAAATGCAAGATGTATACATTATTATATGAGTACAATCCCCATGTCATATCATGATGCATCTCATTCTATAATAAAATTTTTAGAAAAATTAGTAGCCAAAATTAGAATGGTGCACATAGCCATTTTTAATTATTTAAATACCTTATTGGATGTATCAGTCCAATTAAAATAGTATTTATTCAAAAAATATGTGAGTGGGGGTGTAATACTACCATAATTTTTGACAAACTTGTGACAATAACCAATTAATCCCATAAATCCTTATAGATTGTTAAGGGTCTTGGGAACTTGCCACTACATCATCACTTGGATATTTTAAGGATCAAATTGCATTCCTTCATGTGAAACAATATGACCCAAGTACTCCCCCTCTCAGATCCCAAAAGCACATTTGGAAGGTTTGACATAGTTTGATGTTATTCTATAATTAAGAGTACTTGTTTCATATGTTTTGAATGGTCTTCCCAATTTTTATTTTAAATGAGGATGTCATAAAAAAAAAAACCAACATAAACTTTATAAAAAATGGCCTAAAAACAATATTCATCAAGCTCTAAAATGCATGATGCATTTGTGAGTCCAAAAGGCATGACCATAAACTCATAATGGCTTTCATGAGTTCTGAAAGCTATTCTAGGTATGGCCTCTTCATGGATTTGAATTTAATTATATCTAGAGTGAAGATCTTAATAATATAAACAACACCATGAAATTTATCTATAGTATAATCAATTACTAGAATATGAAACTTATATTTTATGGTGTACTTATTGGGTTATCTATAGTATGGTCATATCCTCTAAGTGTCATCCTTCTTCCACAACATGACCACCAAAGAGGAATATTCACTTTGACTATGTCAAGTGATTCTTGCTTCCAACATATCATGTACAATCTTTTAAATTACACTCTTCTTAGCATAGGGATATCTATAGGGTTTGAGATTGGGTGGTGTAATTCTATAAAGTAGTCTAATGGCATGATCATATACTTAGATTGGTGGAATTCCTTTTGGCATGTCACCAACAACAAAAAATGGTCATTGTTAGGGTGTGGAGCTAAAAGCTTCACCTTGTTGCAAACATGGAGGATGCTGAGTATGCAGTCGTCGGCGTCGGCGGGATCACCGACGTCAGTCAGTGGACAGTGCAGAAGGAAAATGACCTCGATAGCAGTCGATCGACGTCGATCAGCTCCAGTCAAACAGGGACCAATGTCGGTCGCCTGTGCAGTTCCAGAACTGCTGTTGACGAACAGTCAGTTAAGTGAACGAGTTGTTTGCATGTTAAAGACTACTTCGAGTCTTGAGCCACTTGTCTAAATTAGTGTATGCATGGGATCTATATAATAGACCCATGGGCTATATTGTAAAGTGTAGAACTAGGAGAGTTCTTCCCATGATAGAATCAAGTAGGATTCTTCATGTATGTAAGATCAGGTTTGATATGCAGGGTGTTGCAGGATCATGGTGGAGATCTACATGTGATAAGTAAGATCAGGTTGGTCTACAGGGGTGTGTGTATGTGAGGGTCAAAAGGAGATTAGCAAGGGAGCAAGATCCAAGGTGACAACAATACATCAAGGAGCAAGATCATGTTGAGATCTACTTGGAGTACCAGTTCGTACTCAGTTATACTAGCAGTACAATGAGTTGAACAACAGCTTGTGTTAGTTGTGTGTTGTGACCTATATTGAGAGAAGATTACTCTTGAGGAAAGATTACTGGGAGCCCTTGAGGTGTGGAAGGCCTCACAGAGGTGGAAGAAGAGTGTGATCTCTTTATTGTAATTTCCTTCTGTAATGAGTTGAATACAATTGTGTGTTGCCTCTCATATTCTGTGTTATTTCTCATTGATAGTTATTTGTTCTTCTGGTTATTTTTGTATGTTTAAGTTGCTTATACATTGGTAATCATGTGTGCTCTTAAATCTGACAAGTTGTGTCAGAGCTTTGGGGAAATTAGGTCCTATCAAATGGTATCAGAGCGAGGTTGGACGTTCTCAGAGTGAGCTTGACTAACAGGTGGTTCAGATCTGTTAAGTGTTTATTGATTATAGGTTACTCACAGGGGTTGCTATTTGAGTGGGAGTATAGCAAGGCAGAAGAAGGTAAGCTAAGAATGGAGAAATTCAGGCACAGGGTTAACACCACAAGGAGTGTGGTGGGTTGTCTTCAAGTGGGAGCTTAAAGAGGGATACAAGCCAGGATGCAGATTAGACAAAGTACTGGTATAGGTATAGGTGTAGCTATTTATCTCCAAGTGGGAGATTGTTAGGGTGTGGAGCTAAAAGCTTCACCTTGTTGCAAACATGGAGGATGTTGAGTATGCAGTCGTCGGTGCTGGCAGGATCATCGACGTCGGTCAGTGGACAGTGCAGAAGGAAACTGACCTCGACAGCAATCGGCCAACGTCGGTCAGCTCTAGTTAGACAGGGACCGACATCGGTCGCTTGTACGGTTCCAGAACTACTGTTGATAAATAGTTAGTTAAGTGAATGGGTTGTTTGCATGTTAAAGACTACTTCGAGTCTTGAGCCGCTTGTCTAAATTAGTGTATGCATGGGATCTATATATTAGACCCATGGGCTGTATTGTAAAGTGTATAACTAGGAGAGTTCTTCCCATAATAGAATCAAGTAGGATTCTTCATGTATGTAAGATCAGGTTTGATATGCAAGGTGTTGCAGGATCATGGTGGAGATCTACATGTGATAAGTAAGATCAGGTTGGTCTGCAGGGGTGTGTGTATGCGAGGGTCAAAAGGAGATCGGCGGGGGAGCAAGATCCAAGGTGATAACAATACATCAAGGAGCAAGATCATGGTGAGATCTACTTGGAGTACTAGTTCGTACTCGGTTGTACTGGCAGTATAATGAGGTGAACAACAACTTCTGTTAGTTGTGTGTTGTGACCTGTATTGAGAGAAGATTACTCTTGAGGAAAGATTATTGGGAACCCTTGAGGTGTGGAAGGCCTAACAGAGGTGGAAGAAGAGTGTGATCTCTTTATTGTAATTTCCTTCTATAATGAGTTGAATACAATTGTGTGTTGCCTCTCATATTCTGTGTTATTTCTCATTGATAGTTATTTGTTCTTCTGGTTATTTCCGCATGTTTAAGTTGCTTATACATTGATAATCATGTGTGATCTTAAATCTGACAAGTTGTGTCAGAGCTTTGGGGAACTTAGGTCCTATCAGTCATCCAACACCATTTGCAAATCAGGATGGGTAGACTCCTTGGTTGGTTGAACGTCTCTGAAAAAAATCACACCACAAATAATTTATCACCTTTTCTAATAAACTTCATCATCTAATGGAAACTAACCAATTTTAGAAATTTAGCTCATAATCCACGTAGATTAAATGTCCTACCTTCTGAATGGAAGCACATGGATAATTACTAGAAATTCATCTTAATAGGTCCCAAAGTGGTGAGCCATTGCACTCCTAGAACAATGCCATCCCCTCCCATGGGAATACCAAACATAGGAGAATCTAATGAGTAGTTTGTTATAACAAGCTTAATATTATGGCATTTTATTAAATAATTAATGCTATCACCATCTACAATCATGACCTAAAATTTTGGAGCTAGGTAAATGAAATAGTTTAAATGAGTAGCCAAATTACTATCTATGAATTTGTGTGTACTCCAAGATTCAATTAACATAGTCACCTTTAGTTTCTTAAGGAAGCCCACCACCTTAAGAATTTTAGGAGTACTAATACTTGAAAGTGCATGACATGAAATAGTAGGTTAAGAATCTTTATATTCATCCTCAGATTCAACCAAAACTACACCTAAGGCCTCATCAGCTTGTAATCCTCATTGTCACCTTCAATGTAAAACAACTGATTTTTAGCACAATGTTATCTTTTTTTCAATTTTATATCACAACCAAAACACAAAAATTTTGCATGATTATCCTAAATTTGATGAGGGGTCAATTTGGTAGGCTAAGGAATAGATGGTGATGGGAAATTGCCTTCATAGACATTAGTGAAAGGTCTTTATTTGGTCAACTCTTTTTCTCTGCCATGTGTGTCATTGGGATGAATTTAAATACTAAATTGAGATTGAAAATTCAAACCTCCAATTATATTTTATCTTTGAGGCCAAAAAAAAAAGCTTAGTCAAATTTTCCTCAGTGATGTCTACCACACGTAAGGATAAATTATGAAATTGATTAATATAATCCTTTACAGTCCCTATTTGGTGTAGTTTGGCTAGTTGGTTAAAGTAGTTTCCTGATACATTCTATTGATGGTGTAGCTAGAGCTCCCAAAAAAATATAGACCAAAAAACTAGGAGAGTTTTATTTTTATTTTGAGCACACAACCATTGATAAAAAATGAACTGTTCATGTTCTAGATACAAAGAGGCCATGGCCACCATTTAACAACATGGAGTATGATGTAGGTAAAATAAATTTTTAATTTGAGTTATCCATATGAGTGGATCATTACCATCAAACTTGTGTAAGCCCACTTTTGGCAACATTGAATTTGGTCTTAGATTGGCAATGTGATTATTTGAAGAAGGAGAATCAAACTAGACTGGTGGAGGGTTATTTTACAAAGACTGAGCTGTAAAGTTGGACAATTTCCAAGTGAATTGTTTCAATTGATCCTACAATCCATTCAGGTCCCTTCTCATCCTTGTGATGTCCCCTTTAATCACATTTAAATCATATTTATGCACCATGCCATGTAATTCTAACTAACATTTGTGAACTACCTCCATCATATACAAATCAAAAGTTTTAGAATCCATGTCATCCTTGTGAAGAGTTTTAGGAGTTTATTTCTCTTTCTCACATATGTGAGTGTTAGGAATAACCATTCACAAACCCAAGGAGGGTTTCAACCCTAAAAAAATGTATCAGTGGATGAGTCTTTTGTGATCACTTCACCAAGATGAATCCAATGACTACTAATGTGTACAAAGGTGAAAATTTTTAGCCCAAAAAGTTTACTGGTATAATATATCATTTTTATTGTCTCATATAAATGAATCTAATGACTATTAATTTCCACAAGTTTATTAAAAAATAGACTTTTTTTACTATTTGTTTCAAAAAAACACTTTGAACAATACTATAGTGGAGAAAAAAAATTCATTGCAAATTGAAAGTTATGTTTTTTTTAAATCCTTCAGCTTGTAGGAGATGCACAACACCAAATCTAAAGAAAAAAATATGTCTTAAAAACTTGCACAAATTGAATCTCTAACATCACTTATAATGAAATTGATTATATGTTCACAAAATAGAATATTATATCTTAGAAATGAGAATCGAATATATAGATCCACAAAAATAGTTGACATAAGAGCAGAATACTTGATAAATATAATTGAGCCACTTTGAGGGGGAAACCTCCATGAAAATTCAATCATATCATAATTCATAATATGATGATCAAATACTAACCATTACCTCTTATATATACTCTACTTAGCCATGATTATTCTATATGATGAACTTACTAAGAACATAGAAAAATGTGACAAGATAATATAAGAGGTATGTAAACCACAAGTTGACCTCACATATCCATAGATACATCATAGGTTAAGGGCATATAAAAATTGATTTTATTTAATATGTTGGTTCATATATGATATTTTCATATGATTTCATTATAGCATGCTTGCAGTTATATGTTTTTACTAACATGCTTTCTATATTATAAATGTATGTGATGTAATTATTTTATATCTTGTTGGCATGCTTGTTTACTTTAATAATTTTTTTTAATGGATAATTAATGTGGATATCTAGGATATCACATTAATGAACTTATCAATTTCATCATAGTATATATCTTGATTCTAGTATTTGATCTCATTGAGACTAGTTTCATCCTACATTGACTAGTCTTGTTAGATTGTTAGAAAACATATATACTTATTTTACTCTTAGATTGTCTTATGCATAGTTACATTACAAAATTAATATCTTATTAATTTTTTAATAATATAATTGTTTACTCGTTAACTTTATTGATAGTTAAACTTGACATAAAAACATTTTTTCTATATTTTATTCCAAATTTAACTTGTTTTAAAAATTTATACATTTTAATTCATTTATAGAATGGAACCACCACACATAAATCCATATTTGGTACATAGAGTTTAAAATCACCACAAATCTTATCCAAAAATATTTGTTACTAAATTTTGACTACATCTTATCCATTACATAACACTTCATGGAAAACATAGCTTGACTTATCACCTTGACAAACATGTTTAACCCTAAATTTGGATGAGGATCCTAATATGGGGTAGATAGGGTTAAGAATATATAAATGAATAAGCCATAAGGTTTATATATATATATATATATATATATATATATATATATATATATATATATATATATATATATATATATATATATATATATATATATATATATATATATATATATATAGAGAGAGAGAGAGAGAGAGAGAGAGAGTTAGTATATGTCTTATCTAAGTTTTATAACTAATTAGCCTACTACACACACACACACACACACACACACACACACACACACACACACACACACACACACACACACACACACACACACACATATAGTTAGTATATGTCTTATCTAAGTTTTATAATTAATTAGCCTACTATATATATATATATATATATATATATATATATATATATATATATATATATATATATATATAGTTAGTTAGTTAGTATATGTCTTATCTAAGTTTTATAATTAATTAGCCCTAATTAATTATAAAACTTAGATAAGACATATACTAACTAACTAACTATATATATATATATATATATATATATATATATATATATATATATATATATATATATATATATATATATATATATAGTAGGCTAATTAATTATAAAACTCAGATAAGACATATACTAACTAACTAACTAACTAACTAACTATATATATATATATATATATATATATATATATATATATATATATATATATATATAGAGAGAGAGAGAGAGAGAGAGAGAGAGAGAGAGAGAGAAGGCTAATTAATTATAGTTAGTTAGTATGTCTTATCTAAGTTTTATAATTAGTTAGCCTACTCTCTCTCTCTCTCTCTATATATATATATATATATATATATATATATATATATATATATATAGTAGGCTAATTAATTATAAAACTTAGATAAGACATATACTAACTAACTATATATATTATAGTTTGACTAGATTGATTTGTTGGTGATTGACCTACAACCAAGAGAATATTATAGTATATAATCCAAAAATGAAATAGTTGAAATAATTGAAATTGAAAGTTAGCAAGGTTTAGGAGTACACCTATGTATCAATGTAATCATCTTGCCTTTTGTCAGTTTTATTTGAAATATATATATAATTATGAATCACTAAAAATGATATTAAGACAAGTAAAAATATGGAAAATGTGTATATAGACACACACAGACACACACACACACACACACACACACACACACACACACAAATATATATATATATATATATATATATATATATATAATAGATAGATAGAGATAGGAGAGTAGATGCCCTAAACCTTGGATGAAAAATGGATTACCACCTAATAGTTGAGATCAACTCAACTGTGCAACCCCATCATACTTATAACTTGGTGAGTGTGAGTGAACTAAGTAAACTCACACTAAAAAATTGGTGACGCTGGATGATACAATCAAGTAGAACATAAAAAATTTGCAATATTGAGTGATTTAATCACCTCAACCATACCAAACATAGAACCAATTATTTTAGTAGATAGGTGTTGACAATTTTGACCTCATAGGTTAAATTATCACCCCTACCATTCAAAACATTGCATATCATGCCAGTTTGTCTTGTGAGTCAATAGTTTAGTCTTGAAAATTCCCTAAAGTGATTATTATAAGCCATTATTAGTGGGTATTAAGGTTGATTAGGTGAGTTGAGATTTGGTCCTTTATTTGTCTTATGCTTGTCTAGTCATTTCTTGGCCTTTCTGAGCCATTTTTAGTGGTGAGAAGAGTATAAAGTGTGTTGGTGAGTGTCATAACATGTGTCAAGGTAATAACATGACTAACATATGTATTAATAGGTTGATCACATTCTGGACTAACTTCATCACTTATTTCTATTGAATTTGAACCATTTTGTACCCTCTAGAGAAGGTTTTATAAGGTTTTGATGGTATCTGATTAGGAAGAGGATTAATTTCATATTTATTTATCTCATTAGACATTTAAAATACTCAAGATAATATTTTATATCATTTCAGAGATCCTAGGTGAAAATAACATTTTCAATGCAAAAACATGCCTTTTTGAGGCATTCATTTTGGTTTTCAAAGGATTTTTGTGAGAAAATAATATTATAGGATTCAGTGGGTCCCCATAGGGTCATATCAATGGGTTTGAGGAATTTTTAGGTAAAAAATTGCAAAAACTAACTTTGATCTAATATTGACCTTGTAGGTAGCCCCAAAAGGGTAGTTTTCAAATGCTCGATACAGAAAGAAGAGAGATATTTAAGAAACAAAACTTTGGCCATTGTTATGGGTTTGATTAATCTTAGAATTAGTGGCATTGGTTTTTGGATTATTTCCCTCATCTTTATAAATAATCATGAAGAGTGACAGCAGGTCACTATAACCTATGCATCCAAGAGGGATTTGTTCTTGGACTTGTATCTCAAGCTCAAAACACAATGGAGAGAAATTATTTTTAAGGAATATTTTATGGGTCATGAGTCTCTTTTTCATCTTGGTCTCATTTTATAACTCCTTCCAAGAAGGTGTTTATAACATAAAACCATGTTTCCTTTTCTATCTTTCTGAATGTTCTCTTGGGTCAGTTTTAAAGAAAAATATGAGTTATTAATATTTTTTTTTAATATTTAAAGGTTATTAGTGGATTATTTAGTTTATTACACACCTTTTTAATCCAATTAAGGGTTCATATATCTCCATTCTGAGTGTGTCTCCTTTGATGGGGTTTAAGTTGAGTTAGTTTTTTAATAGGGTATAAATGCATTTAATGAACTTGATTTTAGGTTTCAATGGGTTATGAAGTGATGTGAGATATCCTTAACTATATCTAAACATTATCTTAGAGATAAATTTGATTAAATACACTTTATTAAGACAAGGTTATCAGTGTAAAACCTTGAAAAGGTGAGAAGGAGACTGAGCATGTTGAATAAAGTTTTGAACTCATTTTCACTTCTTCCAAGGTTAAAAAGATCCATTTGGATACTTTGAAGAGGTATATATTTGATGTAAGTCCTAATCAAGGTGTATATTACTTATTTATCATTCTCATTATTCTACATCTTATATTGATACCTACAGGTGTGCCTCACAAAAGTTTGAAAAGGATTACATAAGGCTATTTAAACATGTTTGAGACCTTCTAATATGGTCCTAAAGTGATGATATAATATAACAATAACGATGTAGTTATCAAGAAACACTAGGCTTGGAGAGCCATGTCCAAATTGAGTAATTGAGGTTTAGGGACTAATTACCTTAAACTTTGCAAATAGAGACCCTACAGTATTTTGAATATTTTCATGATAAGTCATCTTGAAGTCTTAAACAGTCCAAATAGCTCTATATTTTAGCCTTCATATAAGGGCAATATTTTACCAAATGAAGAAAAGGATTGGTAAGATGGCCCTGGTGTTCTAGAGCCCCTATTCTATGCATTCTTTCACTACCATTTTTTAGTGTTATCTACAGTAACAAAGCCTTTTGAAAGCTTCATAATGATGAATTAGGCATCATGGAGATATCCTCCACACACAAGTGACTTACCTAATATGAATTTTAACTAGTAACTCAAGGAATACATTGAAATGTTTAAATTACAATGTTTTTGAAAACCTATATGTTCACCTACAAGCCCTTTTTGTCTTAAAGGGTTCACCTATAGTTTGGTTAGAAATAAGTTGAGTTCATAAGTCTTAGAGGGTAATCAAAAGATAAAAAGAGTTTATTAAGTGACAAAGGTTCAATAAATATGGTGAAAAATACAATTTGGGCATAAAAACATGGTGAGCCTTCCTTAAGGCCTATATGTAATCCTTATCCATACATAGGCCACATATACACAGTCAAGGGGAGGAAAGAGGTTACTATTCTCAAGATAGTGAGTTTGAATAAGTTGTTTTGAAGTGTTTATTATGTTTTGATATCAATGATAGACCTAAAAGGGCCTGAAACCATGATAAACATGTCTCAAGATCTTAACAGCCAAGTACACTCAAAATGGAGACCTACAACCATTCATATGACCTACTACATAAATGTCAAGAGAGAAACACTAAGAAACCCATTTCAAGTACAAGCTAGAGTTATGGTCAACATGTTGAGGATAGTAAATGGTATAAAATTGGATTAAGGAGCCTTCAAGGTGAATCCATCACCTAATAAACCTCACATCTTCACTACAAGCACTAACCAATGTAAGGTAGGGAATACACCTACATGCCTCTAAAGATTACCTACACCTGATGACACTTTTTTGTCATAAAAAAGACTCTTCAGGGTGCTTACAAGGCCTAAATCATTGCTAAGTGCATGACACCACAACCTCAATTAAGATTCAAAGGACACATAAAACCCAATGCTAGAACCATCAAAAGGGAGGGTTTCATGGGCATGGAGGGCTCAAGGTTCATACAGTATTATTATAGGTGAAGTGATCAAGAAGGTAAAGTGAAGAAGGAAAAATCATAATGACACAGTCATATTAGCCAACCTCCACTTACAACCACCTTAACATTTTAAAGAAGTTGCCTTGTAGAATGGAAGATTACTAATGAATTCTAAGGAATGAGATTATGTTAAAGGGATGAATAAGGGTTTTAAAATATTAGGTAATATTAAATGAGATATTATACACCTATCTCAAGTAGGAATGTATACCACAAGCCCTTTTTTACACCAAAAAAGGTCAACAATAATTGACTATGGCATGATAGTCCACTAAAGCATGATGGTTGGAGAGAGACCTAACATATGTATGTCAATGACCACTAAAAAGGCATGTAAAATGGAATGGATAATTTTGGAAGATGATGTTGTCAATTAAATAATGTCTAAACCATTTATTATGGACCTATATACATCACTTTCTAAGCAAGGAAGTAAGGTTTGTTTATTTTGCCTAGGCAAGCACATGGTATGTTTGAGAGATTGGGAAAGGTTATAAGTTCCAAAAGGTGGTATAACACATAAAAAATTATGGTATGAATTTAATTATATTTACATTACAATGAAACAAGGATATAAAGGGATTTCAAGAATAATACATAGTCCACTTGTAAAACCCTGCACAGTCAACATCCCAAAAGTCTACCTTGTTTTTTTTGAAGTTTGAAGGTGATAAAAGGATCGTCTAGACCTAAATTTTTTTACAAAAGGTAATCATGAAAAAATTAACACAAAAATAATATATTTTTTTTCCATAAGAAAATATGGAAAATATCCTCTATTTTGTTTCAGAGGTAGGTCACTTTCAGGCAAACATGATTACAAGTTATGGTGAGAATTTGATCAAAGGGAGTGTTGGTGGTATTGGAAATTTTTTTGTATGATTAAATAAGGTGTATTTATATTTAAAAAACATGAATAAATCCTAGGAATCATGAGAAACAACTTATAAGTGGTGATGAGTGATCATTTGTAGTCAAACCCCACTAGCCTAGACTAGGCCTATTGTCCAAAAGGAGGTTTAATTCCATTTTTGTCACTAAATAAGCACTAAAAATAATTGTAAAATGTTACATAGGAGTTATTAAGTGGTTTAAATCTTTCAAGTTACAAATATTATCATTTTAAATCCATTTTTTGGCTTAAGACCATCACAGGGTGCATAAAATGCAGAAATCGACTTGAGAGGCTAAGTTTGGATGCTCACACCAACATGTAGGTTTATAATGGGACATAAAGGAGTTATATGATGTTCTATGGGGTATTTAACTTGATTTTTTTTGATTTTTTTCATAGGTTGGACCTCACAATTTTATGAATCATCCTTAAGGGTGAAAACTATCAAAAACCCTAATTTGGTCATGTTTACATAGATTGAGTTAGAATACTAATAAAATTACATAGTTTCCTCCTAAAAAATGTCATATGTTGTATTATAATCTCATAGGTTCCTCCACATATAATTTTTATGTACCTTCCCTTGTACGAAATAGTAAAAAAATGGTATGTTTTCTTGTTTTTGAGCTAAAATAAAGGTTCTGAGGAGTGTAGATGTATGCCAATCACTTGGGAGGATATATTGAGAATTTTTTACCTTTTAAATCTCAATAAACCATAATAATTTTTTCATAGGTTACCAAACCATTCAATCCTTTTGGGCCAGTTAGAAAATACCTTAAAAAGGCAAGCCTTCCAAAGGCCATTTCATGGTTCTAATACCTCCACAGTGTTCCAGACCACCAAATTTGACATGGATCTTGGTGGTATAATTGGAAAAGTGAATAAAACATTTTTTGAGGTTTCAAACATGTGTGATATCCCAAGAGAAAGATTTCTCTTTCTAGGGCCAAGAGGGCTAATTAGGCCTAATTTGGCTATGAGAAGGTGCTAAAAACCACCTATACACTTGGATTTGGCTCACCAATTTTTTCATGGATCTATAAGAGGATAGAGGGTACCTTTAAAAATTATTATTTTCTCATCATCAACTTAATATTATCCTAGACAAGGAGATTTATAGAAAAAAAGGCTACAAGGAATTCATGGGAAATGAATAGTTTTGGTGTCAAATCAAGTCTTGTTGAGTGTTTGATGGACCAGGTTGCCTTGTTATAGGTATAGTGGTCTATTAATAAGTCATAAATGGTGGATATATGGATATTTTAATCAATTTTTAAGAAAAGACCAATTTTCTCTTCTACGCCTAGTGCAAAATGAGAGAGTTAAGTAGTTAAAGATTGAATCAATACATAATGGTTTTTAATATCCTTATCAAAGATAATACATGGAATTATATTTAATATATGATTAGATAAAAATTCAATTCATGTTTTATAAGTTTTCAAAATTTGAAAATGTCTCTGAACTCTAAGGAAAGCTTCCTTTCTCATTCCTACGCCACTTTGGAGAATAAGTCAAAGTTGCCTTTGGGAAAGCTTCTAAGAGTCCTATGAAGTTGGAACAATAACATAAATGAGTTTAGGATTCAAGGAAGACTTTTTATATGAATTTAATACCTATATTAAATAGGTATCACTTCTTTTCCAAGAATCTAGAGCTTTAGAGCAAGGATTTAGGCACACATGGTGGTCAAACACCACTAATGAAGGAGAAAGACTTCTTCAAGATTTACAAACTAATCACACATGAAATGATATTCCATATTCCATAGTAAAATAAAAATAATAGTATAAATACTACATTAGGTTTTGAAGAAGATGAAGAAAAGGTCATATTTCATAGTTTTGGGGGCTCTTGTCTCATTCTCTCTTCTCTCTCTCCTATTATCTATATGTAAGCCAATTTTTTGGAATTTGAATGGATCCTTAACCTGAGTTGTGGCAAGGCAATTATTATAAAATATTTATACTTTCCTATTTTGATGAAGAAGATAGAAAACATACCTCCTCAAAGCTTGTTTTAGTGTATTTTCATGGTTTATTGATAGATGACAATGAGAGTTCTTGCTTCCTCTCATCTTATCCTTTCCTATTTACCTATTTGAAGATATTAGATCATCACTATAAGTTTCATAGTGTGATCTAATAATTTAGTTTCTATGACAAGTGCAATATTTATTTAGTGTCCTTGAAATACTTATTGAATAGGTGCCTTAGGTCTTACATCAAGCCTAAGCCTCTATGTGAAACATTGATGTTTAGAGGTTGTCATTTGAGAAGTGTAATCAGATTTATGTTTCTATTCATCCTTGTAGTCCATAAAACACAAGTGGAGGTCACATTTTGGTGTACTACCCCAGTTAGATAGGTTTTATTTTTAGTTTACCCTCTTCCCCTTTTCCTTGTAAGATGGTAGTGTAGAGTAGGGATCCTAACTAATACATCAAGGGGAGTTATCCCTTAGAATATAGAGATTAAATACACTTATTAGGTCACCCATATACTAGGATTTTATCCATGTTAATTTAGACTATGAAGGCCTAAAACTACCTTCAAAAGGGTGCAAGTCTAGAAGACAATAGTTTTTTGCATGCTCTGTGGGACGCATTAGACCTAGTCTTGGTGAAATTGTCGTTGTAGAAACATTATTCATGGAGTATTTGGTGACTCTAAGCTCAATAAATTTATTCTAATAGTATATCCATAGTTAATAAGTAACTCTATTTTCATTGCATTATCCTGATGTTGTTTTCATGGTTGTGTATGAGGAAATCTATGCTATACTTCTTTATCAACCCTATGATGAATCATACCATCCTTGTCATGATCCATATGATCATTTTTATGAGCCTAATCATCCTTACCAAGAGTTTTATCAAATATATTATGTGCCTTATCAAGTTTCTCATTATCCTTATTATCAAAAGCATGACTCTTACCTTCCTTATGAACCATATTAGTCTCATGACTAGATTTCACCTTTGCCATATAGCTATGATGTTGCACATGAGAATCCTTATTTACAAGAAATAATGGATGAGATAGAGCTAAAAATACTAACATATGCAAGAAAATTTTGTTTAAACTCTCAATATGAGGAAGTGAATGGTCTATTTCAAAATTTGTCCAATGATCCAAAAGAGAGGAATGAGTTGTGTAATCTTGTATTGGATAAGATGGAGTCTTAGGAGAGGCAAAAAATTGAGTTGAACCAATTGTATCAAGAACACTCTTGTATTTAGTACCAGTATTCTTGTGTTCCATATTCTCATGAAGTGCTTAACTAAGCTCAATTTGAGCCAAGGGAGTTTCCTGGTTGGAGTCAAGAGTAGATTCAAGATATTATTCAAGAGACTAAGCCTTCTTATAGTTTCACTTCTTCCTTACTCATCCCTCAAGCTCAAGTTGTCCATGAGGACAAGGAGGTTTCAGAATTTGATGAGGTAATGGCCAAGTGGAAGGAGAAAAATCTAGATGTCTTTAAGAATTTATCTTTCCCTCATATTCAAGACTCCTTCGATGATTCCATTTCCCTCAAGATCCTAAAATATGATCATGATCAACCTTCCATGCTTCATATTCCATCTAAAAAAAATGAATTTCATCACCCTCCCACCAACTTCCTTCTTCAAGAGGAGCATGTTCTATGGGAGATAGACAATGAGGTTGTATCTTCAAGCCAAGTTCTTGGAGAGTGTGAAGAGGATGCTTAAAGTGTGTATGAGGAAGAGTTTCTCATTGGTACTTCACTTGAGGTACAAGTTGAGAATGAGGTTGTAGCTAATCTTGAATAAAATATATTATGTGTGCATGGGAAGGTTGGTATTAATGTGGAAGAATTCTATGAGGAATTGGTGCAAATTGAAGTCATAAAATAGTTTGAGATATCTCTACTTGAGAAATATGAAGGTACCATTCAAGCTACTCTTATTCAAATTGATTATAATGAGGAACAAAAGGATGATTGGTAGTTGTACCTTAAATATTTGCAAGATCTTGAAGATATTTGTAAGGATATGTTTCCCATTAGAGATCATGTTTATTTTAAGTTTAATCAAGAAACACCTATTCAATACCATTATACATATTGGTTTGACTATTCAAACCTCCTTGAAGAGCTGGATAAAATTGTAGCAGATGGAAAGAAAGATGAGGTCACTCAAGGATAATACCTAGATGACGTATCACTTGAAAAGGTTGTAGATGATAATAAGTATGAGAAATATATAAAAGTACAAGATGAGTTTGTATTTGATGGTGATTGGTTTTCTATTGATGACTCACTTGATGAGATGTTAAGAGAATTAGTTAGCAAGAAGAGTGGCTCACCAAAGGTCATGTTCAATAAACACCTTGCTTTGTAACTTGTATCATATTTTGGAAGGAGTGAGTTCATGAATTTCCCTTTTGATTTAGGTGGATCATTCTTTCTCATAGTTAGTTAGATTATTTAATTTGTGTTTTGTATCAATAAGTGTTGTGTTTGCACATTTACTTCGTTAGTTAGTTTCCCATGTTTTTTGTGTTTCCTTCCTTATTTTGGAGGATAAAGTTGTCTTATTTCAATTAAAAGTTGTAATTTTAGTAATGACTAAGATATTTCACTATTTTATGAGTCTAAAATTCATGCAAAAGGTCTAGTTCTCAAGCATAGTAGGAATACTTCCCATTTGAGTCACTAAAATGTTGATAATTTTGACCTCACAAACCAAATTGTCACTCCTACCATTCAAAACGTTGCATATCATGATATTTTGTCTTGTGAGTCATTATTTTAGTCTTTAAAATTCATTAAATTGATCATTATAATCCATTATTAGTAGTTATTAAGGTTGATTAGGTGAGTTGAGGTCTTGTCCTTCATTTGTCTTATGCTTGTCTAGTAATTTCTTGACCTTTTTGAGAAATTTTCAATGGTGAGAATATTTTAGAGTTTATTTTTGAGGGTAATATAATGTTTCAAGGTAATTACATTCCTAACATATGTATTATTGGGTTGATCACATTCTAGACTAATTTCATGACTCATTTCTATGCAATTATGACCATTTTGTGCCCTCTAGAGAAGGTTTTTGTTGGTATGTGATAAGGAATAAGATTAAAAACATATTTATTAACCTCATAATACATGTGAAAGACTTATAATCACATTTTAAAATATTTCAATCAAAGCTCCTTGGTGAAAATAACCTTTTCAGTGCAAAAATAAGCCTTTTTAAGGCATTCATTTTGGTTTTCAAAGGATTTTTATGATAAAATAATATTATAGGATTTATTTGGTCCAAAAAGGGTCATATTAATGGTTTTTATGAAGTTTTAGGTGAAAAATTTTCAAAAACCAACTTTGCTCCAATATTGACCTTCTTAGCAGCCCTAGAAGGGCATTTTTCAAATGCTCAGTACAGAAAGAGGATAGAGAGTTAGGATATAAAAATTTGGAAATTGTTATGGGTCTGATTAATATTAAAATTACTGTCATTTTTTCATGTATTTTTGTCATCATATTTATTAACAATCGCTAAGAGTGACGACATGTCACTATAACTTATACATCTAAGAGGGTTCTATTCTTGGACTTATTTCTCAAGATTATAAAAGAATGGAGAGAAATAGGTTTTAAGTAATATTTTATGGTTCATGAGTCTCATTTTAATCTTTTTATCATTTGATAACTCCTTATAATAAGGTATTTACAATATAAAACCATGTTTCCTTTTCGATCTTTTTGAATGTTTTCTTGTGTCAATTTTGACTCAAAAAATGAGTTATTAATCAGATGTTTTCATCTATATAAATTATTAGTGGATTATTTATTTCATGAAATTTTTTTTTCATCCAATTAGTGGTTCATATATCTCCATTATGATATTATCTCCTTTGAAGGGGGTTTTAGCTGACTTGGTTTCTTTAAAAGGGTACAAATGCATTTGATGATCTTGATTTCAATTTTAAATAGGTTAAGAGGGGATGTGAGATATCCTAAACTATATTCAAACATCCTCTCAGATATCAAGGTGATTCAAGACACTATAGTAAGATAAGGTTGCTAGCATAAAGCCTTGAAGATGACTAGAAGAACACTAAAATGCCATCTACAAGCCACTCAAAGGAGACTAAGCAGGTTAACTAAAGTTTTTAACTCATTTTAACTTGTTACAAGGTTTAAAAGATTAATTTTAATAATTTTTAGAGGTATATATTTTATGGAAGGCTTAATCAAGGTGTATATTACTCATCTATCATTCTCATTGTCCTACATCTTGCATTGATACCTAAAGGTGTGCCTCAAATAAGTTTGAAAAAGATTACATAAGGTTGTTTAAAAATGCTTGAGACCTTACAATATGGTCCTAAAGTGATGAAGTAATATAAAAACAATGATGAAGTTATCAAGAAACACTAGGCTTGAAGAGCCATGTCCAAATTTAGGAATTAATGTTTAGGGACTAATTAGCTTAAAATTTGCAAACAAAGACCCTGTCGTATTTTGAATATTTTCATGCTAAGTCATCTTGAAGTCTTGATAAGTACAAATAGATCTATCTTGTGGCCCTCATGTAAGGGAAACATCTTACCAAAGGAAGAAAAGGATTGGTCAAATGGGCATGGTGTTCTAGAGCCCCTATTTCATGCATTCTTTCACTACCATCTTTCAGTGTTATCTACAGTAACATAGCCTTCTGAAGGCTTCATGAAGATGAATTAGGCATCATGGATATATTATCCACACACAAGTAACTTCCCTCATATGAATTTAAACTAGTAAATCAAGGAATACATTAATATGTTTAAATTAAAATGTTCTTGACAGCCTATATGTTCACCTACAAGCCCTTTTTATCTCAAAGGGTTCACCTATAGTTTGGTTAAAACTAAGTTGAGTTCATAAGTCTCATAGGGTAATCAAAAGAGAAAAAGAGTTTTTTAAGTGACAAAGGTTAAATAAACAAGGTTATAAATATAATTTAGGCATAAAATCATGGTGATAATTCCTTAAGGCATATATGCAATCCTTGTTCATACATAGGCCACATATACACAATCAAAAGGAAGAAAGAGGTGACTATTCTCAAGAAATTGAGTTTGAATAAGGTTTTTTGAAGTGTTAATTATGTTTTGCTATCAATGATAGACATAAAAGGGCTTGGAACCATGAGAAACATATGTATCAATATCCTAACAACCAAGTACACTCAAAATGGATACCTATAGTGATTCATATGGCCTACTACAACAATTTCAAGAGAGCAACACTAAGAAACCCATTTCAAGCACAAGCTAGAGTTATGGTCAACATGTTGAGGGTAGTAAATGGTATTATATTGGATTAAGGATCCTTAAAGGTTAATCCATCACCTAATTCACCTCACATATTCACTCCAAGTAATGCCCAATACAAGGTAGGGCATACACCTATATGCCTCTAAGGATTACCTACAGTTGATGAGGGTTTTTTACAATAAAAAAGACTCTTTAGGGTGTTTAAAAGGCCTAAATAATTTCTAAGTGCATAGCACCACAACCTTAATCAGGGTTTAAAGGACACATATAACCCAATGCTATATATATCAAAAGGTAACTAAGTAGTCCACCTATAGCAGTACAAATAGTAGACCTAAAATCAGTCCCATAAAGTCTAAACAAGGTTCTAAGATAATTTGCTAAGTGTGAGACTTGACGATGTGATTGATAGTCCTAATGATCCAAGGTTGAAATATATGATCAATATATGGATTTAAGGTCATTAAATACCTTCAAAGAGATTAAGAACCTACAGTAAGCACCTACAATAGGGTTGAGGATCTCTTTTCATGTTTTAAGACTTGAATCACCATCTTGGGTTAGTAGCCTTGATTGGTATGAGTTATTTGAATCCATAGTGAGGATCACCATTATGAGGGAATGGTATGACAAAAGTTTTTTTTGAAATTTATATGTAGTTATACTCACTAAAAGGTATACCTATAGTTAATAGAATGCATAGTGCTATACAAAGGGGTCACTTAGTTTGAAGCATAGTAGCCTAGGGATAGTTTCATGGGCATGGAGGGTTAAAGGTTCATCAAGGATTATTATATGTGAAGTGGTCAATAAGGTAAATTGAATAATGAAAAATAATAATGACATATTCATATCAACCAAACCTCCACTTACAACCAACTTAGCATTTTAAGGAAGTTGCCTTGTGGAATGGAAGGTTACTATTGCATTATAAGGAATAAGACTATGTTCAAAGGATGAATAAGGGTTTAAAAATCCCATGGAATATTAAATAAGATATTATAAACATATATCAAGTATTAATGTCTACCTTAGGCCCTTTTTAACACCAAAAAAGGTCAACAATAATTGATTATGGCATAACAGTCCACTAAAGCATGATGCTTGGAGAGAGGCCTAACATAGGTATGGTAATGACCAGTACAAAGGCATGAAAAATTGAATTAATAATTAATTAATATGATTTTTTAAATTAAATAATGTCTAAACCATGTAGTATGGACCTATAGACAACTTTCTAAGCAAAGAAGAAAGGTTTGTTAGTTTTACCTAGGCAAGCACATGGTATGTTTGAGACATTGGGCAAGGTTGTGAATTATAGAAGGTATTATAACACCTAAAAAATGATGTTATTCATTTTATTATATTACCATGACAATAAAATAATAAAATAAATGGATTTAAAGAATAATCCATAGTCCACTTGCAAAACCCTACACACAGTCAACATCCCAAAAGTCTACCTTAGAATTTTTGAAGTTTGAAGGTAATAAAAGGACCATCTAGACCTAAAGTTTTGTAAATATTGTCCTCATGACCTAATTAACATATTAATATATTTTATTATCATAATAAAATATGGAAAATATCCTCTATTTTGTCTTAGAGGTAGGTCACTTTTAGGCAAACATGACTGTAGGCTATGGTGAGAATTTGATCAAAGCAAGTGTTGGTGGTCTTGGAAACAATTTTTGACACTTTTTTATGATGAAATAATTTGTATTTATATTTAAAAAACATGAATTAATCCTATTAATCATGATAAATAACTCATAAGTGGTGATGAGTGATAATTTGCATTTAAATTCCACTAGCCTAGACTAGGTAGATTGTCCAAAAAAAGGTTCAATTCCATTTTTGACACTTCATAAGAACAAAAAATAATTATAAAATGTTATATAGGAGTTATTAAGTGTTTTAAAAATTTAAATTTTTAGATATTTTCATTTTAAATCCACTTTTTGTCTTAAGACCATCATATGGTGCATAGAATGCAGGAATCAACTTAAGAGGCCAAGTTTGTATGTTCACACCAGTAAGGAGGTTTATCATGGGACATAAATGAGTTATGGGATGTTATATGGGGTATTTAACTTCCATTTTATGTAATTTTTTTATATGTTGGACATCATAATTTTATGAATCATCCTTAAGGGTGAAAACTATCAAAAACCCTCCTAAAACTCCAATTTGGACTTGTTTGTAGAGATTGAGTTGGAAAACCCATAAAATGACACATTTTAATCATGAAAATATCATATTTTATATTATAATATTATATATTCCTTCACATGTAATTTTTATGTACATTACCTTGAACAAAATAGTACAAAAATGGTACTTTTTTTTCTCTTTTTGAGCTAAAATGGAGTTTTTAAGGAGTCTAAAAAGATGAAAATAAATTGAAATGATATATTGAGACTTATTTTACCTTTTAAAAATAAAAAAACCATAATAAATTGGTTATATATTCCCAAACCATTCAATCCTTTTGGGATAGTCAGAAAATGCCTCAAAAAGGTAAGCCTTCCAAAGGGCATTTCATGATTCTAGTACCTCCATAGTGTTCTAGACCTCCAAATTTGAAATTTAGATTTTTGGTATCATGGAAAAAGTTAATCAAACATTTTTTTATGTTTCACATATGTTTTAGATCTAAGGAGCAATATTTCTCTTTCTAGGGCTAAGAGGGCTAATTACCTCTGATTTGGCTATGAGAAGGTGATAAAAACCACATATACACTTGGATTTGGCTCACAAAATTTTTCATGGAGATGTAAGAGGATATATGGTACATTTAAAAATTATTATTTTCTCATAATAACCTCTATATTATCCCAAATAAAGATATTTATAGAAAAAGGCTACATGGAATTCATAGGAAGTGCATAGTTTTGGTGTCAAATCAAATCTTATTGAGTGTTTGATGGACCAAGTTAACTTATCCTAGGTTTTGTGTGATATTTATAAGTCATCAATGGTGGATATCTGAATATATGAATCAATTTTTAAGAAAATACCAACTTTCTCTTCTATGCTTAATACAAAATGAGAGAGTTAAGGAACTAAAGATTGAATCAATACATGATGGTTATTATTAAACTTATCAATGATAATATATGGAATGGTATGTCATATATGATTATATAAAAATTCAATTCATGTTTTATAAGGTTTAAAAAATTGAAAAGGTCTCCAAACTCCAAGGAAAGCTTCCTTCCTCATTCCTACACCACTTTGGATAATAAGTCAAAGTTGGGAAAGCTTCTAAGAGTCATATGAAGTTGAAAAAATAGAATGAATGAGTTTAAGATTCAAGGAGGAATTTTTATATGAATTTAAGACATATATTCAAGAGGGATTACTTCTTCTCCAAGAATCTAGAGCTTTGGAGCAAGGATTTAGGCACTCATGGTGGTCAAACACCACCAATGAAGGAAAAAAGACTTATTCAATCTTTCCAAATTAATCACACATGAAATGATATGCCATATTCCATAGGATAATCAAAATTAATAATATAAATGCTACGTTGGGTTTTTAAGAAGATGAAGAAAAGGTTATATTTCTTAGTTTTTGGGGCTCTTGTCTCCTTCTCTCTTCTCTCTCTCCTATTCTCTATATGTAAGCCAATTTTTGGCATTTGAATGGATCCTTAACCTGAGTTGTGTAAAGTCCATGATTATAAAACATTTGTACTTTCCTATTTTCATGAATAATATAGAATTCATACCTCATCAAATCTTATTTTAGTGTATTTTCATGATTTTTTGATACATGTTAGTGACAGTTCTTGCTTCCTCTCATCATATCCTTTCCTGTTTACCTATTTTTAGGTGTTAGCTCATCCCTATAGGTTTCATAGTGTTTTCTAATCATCTTTTTTGGATGACAAGTGTAATATTTCTTTAGTGTCCTTTAAAGAACTATTGAAGAGGTGCCTTAGATCATGCATCAAGCTTGGGCCTCTATGTGAAACATTGATATTTGGAGGCTATCATTTAAGAAGTGTAATCAGATTTATGTTCTTATTCATCCTTGTAGTACATAAAACACAAGTGGAGGTAATATTTTGGTGTATTTGCCTGGTTAGATAGGTTTTTTTTTGGTTTACCCTCTTCCCCTTTCAAGATGGTAGTGTAGAGTAAGGATCCTAACAGATACATCAAGAGGAGATAGCCCTTAGAATATATATATTGAATCCAATTATTAGGTCACCCAAAACATAGGATTATCTCCATGTGGCTTCAGACTGTGAAGGCATAAAACTACCTTCATAAGGGTGCAAGTCTAGAAGATAATAATTGGTTCAATACAATCCATAAAATTCCAACATGGTGGTTGATAATAGTTTGTAGAAGTGCTATAAATCTGAAACTAATTATGATTTTGCAAGATTAGGTGCACATTTCATAACATATGCATCTTGAATATGTCTCATGCTGAAATTATGTATAATAATTATACCAATGTATAAAATTCTACCAAAAATGTGTATCTGAATCTTATAATTATGTGCTTTATCCAATTTGGAAATTTGAACAAGTGTGGGTAACATGTTACCATATCATGCCCCCAATATATATGGAGAAATATAAAAACTAATATAAGTGACAATGTGTAGAGGATATGTTTCCAGAACATGCCCCCATTGTAATCTAGATATGTTGTATACTAAGTAACTATGATAAACATGTTTCCAAAACATGACACCATTGAATCTAAAAACCATGAATATGTGGATCCATGTCTATAGGAAATGCCCCCACTGATATCTAAAATTGTGAATTTGTGGAAGCCAAACCCTTATGACATGCTCCCATTGATATGTCACCCCCTTTAAAGTTAGGTAATAATAGAAATGGGTAGTTACCTCAACTCAAAAGGACAAGATAACCACATAACTGTGAATGACCATGTAAGATATATGAGAACATTTATAGGTAAATTTATCATTGAAGCACATAGAATGTGATCACATAAATGCCTAATATGCATGATAAATATCATGTAAATGTATAGATAATAAAATTAAAAGCTCAATAAGAAATCAAGAACACACATAAAGAGCACTCAAAATAAAATCAACAAATAATGGTCTAAGGAGACTGCAAACAAGGGGTAAGTTCAAATGCTGAAAAATCAAATTGACATGACTTAGTTAAATGTCCAAAAAATCAATAATGTCATAATTAAATTTCCATAAAACAAGTAATGACTATAAAATGTCAAAGAATAAAACATAGGCATGGGGGCCACAAATGATGATGTATATTCAAATTCTCAACAAACAAGACAATACCAACACAAGACACTCAAGGAAGTGCATAAATGAAAGCATAAGCAACCAACATAAACATATCATAGTATCCCATGGATCCAATGTGTTATAAATTTTTTTTAAGTACACAACATATCAAGTATACTATGAAATATATAAGCATGGATAAAGACATGTGTAAGTACATATACGAACTCAAACATGATAAAGTAAAGTGACCATAAAGTAATATAACCTAGAAGTATCATGATCATGTATAGGTAAAATTACTACTATAGCCCAAGGATATCATCAAGAAGATGGATTAGATAGGGATTTAGGTGAGTGATTAGGGACTAAAGGTGTAAGAGAGCCTAAGAATAGGATTATTAGGTGGGTAGGTGAGTCACGGGAATTTAACATTATCAAATAATAGGTAAGTGGGTTTAGATTAAGGTAAAGAGATGATTAGGTGAATTAATGATGAAGTGGGATAGAATAAGGTTAGTAGATGATGAAATATGACTAAAAAATGGATAAAGTAGTAGGATAAATTAGAATATATGGGATGAGCAAAATTAATATCGACTAATAAAAATATTAGTGATAATGATGTAGATGAATAAATTTAGATTCATACACTTTTCCCCTCCTTAAAAGGGCATTATGAGTGGAGTGAAGTGGAAGGAGTAACGGTCTTTCAAAGAAAAACTATTTCATGAATGAATGTTAGTAGATGATGTTAGTGGATATGATGCCCCCTCAAGGGGAGATGTGGAGAAGAATGAGATGGATGGCCATGTAAAAAAGAAATGATGGGTGGTATATGATGGATAGAGTAGGGGATAGGATGCCAAATTTAAGATAGAAGATGAGTTCAACTTGAGCAATGAGCTATAGATTGATGATGCCCCTAGAAAGGACACATGCATAGGGAGTAAATATGTTTTTATCACAATTATCAACACATCCCAAGGGGGAATCAACCATAACATGATGATAGGATTAAAAGGCTGCAAGATTTATATGTATCCCAAGTAAGGATGAATTCAAGGGAGAGATATAGGCTAGGATAATATGGTGATTTGATAAGATTGATAATGAGTGTAGCTCAAAGATAAATTTGATCAATATGATGTAGGTGATGATATATAAGAAATGATATGATTGAGTGACCATAAGATAGGAGATGAATTATTGAAGGATATAAGGATGATAAAATAATAGATAAATGTGATGATGAATGATGAGAAAAGAGTAGATAGTGGTTGAGTTATCCTTAGGCACTAAAAATGTGGCTAAATTCTATCTACATATTATGGAAAGACCTCAAGATGATGTAGTTATAACTAAAGGATAAGGGATGATGATGAGGGAATATAAAATGATGATGATTAGTGATTAGAGGATGATTGGATGTTATTCAAATGGGTTGAGAAAGTTAGATTAGTGATGGGAAATAAGGATGATGAGATAATTAAATAAATGATGAGGGTATAGATGATCAAGCCACTATTGATGAAGGTTTCATGCACACCACTGATAATGAGGTAGCCTCTAACATTTTAGGATCTCAATGGAAATAACTATACTTTAGGGAAAGAGTTGTAGGCATGTGGTTTGAACAACCTATTGATGGAATAGATGGTAGGGTATACAAGTTGTTGACAAGGTTTTTGGATGGACTTATGGTCTCTAAAGGTTAGTGAATTCCTATGTGAGTTGGATGGATGGCTAGTTGCTAGTCTAAAATGGGTAGGTCTCAAAACAAACTCATAAAGGAGGGAAGGGTAAGGCATAAAAGGAGACTATGTGATTTTTAGGAATCATTTCCTTGGTTAGTTTTTTAATGGACAAGTGTTTTTAAAACCTATGCCTTTTGCAAGCAACTATTACACACTAACTATCAAACATGGTTTAGAAGTCTAAGGGGATACTGCTAAAGGAAATTATTAAGCCTTAGTCAAAGGTTTCCCCTTTTAGAGTAGCTATTGCACACCCTTAATCAATAGATTATGGCTCAAAATAATAAGGTATCTAAATTAGTTCTTATACATAATAGAAAACTATATCAAAAGAAAACACTTCTACATACTTAAGAACATGAATCAATCTACTTAATTACCAGTAATCATTGTAATTTACCAATATTTCAATAGTTGTTACACATTTAAGATTAGTACATCAATAAAAATAATTAAGAACCCATTAGTATATTTTGCATACTAAGGATTATTGACAAACACAACTAGATAAATAACATCTAACTACACAAATAATGGAAAGAAAATACTCAAACACATGAAGTTGACAATCAAAATTGCTTCACTCCTTTATATTCAAAATATTTTGACTCCTCCAAATAATGGATTATAATTGTTTAAATAGGATTTGGAAAGGGGTCTCCTCATCCCTTAGTTCATGAAAATTCACTTACATGTGATAGTTAGAACATAAGTTCTAACTATGGTCAAAACTGTATAAGAGTAAACTCATAATTATCAATTAGTCATACGTTGACTTTTTCAAAACCATGCAACATGTGCATGTGTAAAAATGATAAAAGGTAAATTTTTATAATGATATCTTGAAATACAAGGAAATTATAAATATATATACTGTTACAAAATTATACATGCACAAAATCTTGGCCTTGTTAAGGCTATGTCATCTGAATGGCTGCATGCACTTTGGTTGGTGTAGTGGTAGGGCGATAGAATTTAGAACTGTAGATGTTGACACATTACTTGAAGTATCAAATTGAGATTTCTTCTTATTTACCTCATTCTCATTTTAACACTTGTCTACTAAATCATGCTACTATTAAATGATGTTCAAGTTAAGCAAAGGTGGTCAATAGATCCTATTGACTTGGCCAAGGAGTTTAACATTTTCAGCCTTAGTTTTTTGGAAATTATTCTTGAAAATATCCACCTATGTGACCTTTTTTATATCTTCACTTAGCTCATATTCTATTTCTTCCAACATCAAACCTTGTAGACTCTACTTAAATTTATCCATTACCTCTTATATGAGCTTGTCAAAATTGATCCCACTGATCAATTTCCCTGTAGTGTATTTCACCTTTGATAACTTCAAATCTTTCAAAATCTATGGAATTTGGCCTCATGTGATTGATATTTGGGGATTAAATCCCTAAATGATTATAACCACTCCCAAGCTTCTTCCTGCCTTATGACAACTAGATTGAGAGCATTGGATGCCTCAAGTGGTGTCATAAAGTTTAGATGATTGTATATTTTATTGCCTATGTATGTAACTATCATCTTCAACTTACCACTATCATCTCTTAAATAATTAAAAAATTGATTAGTCCTATTGATATGAAGGGCTAATTTGGACTTCATGAAATATAATGCTTCTAATGATTTGTAACATCTGGAGGCTACTTCCTAAACCTCTACCTCTATGCCAACAAGGATATGCATAATATTTGATTGTTCCCTCAATTGTTCTACCTTTTCTTCTAGATCTTGTTGAGTCATATAGATGCGTTCATGGATGAAAACCATATCATATTTGTGTGCTTGAGTGAGGTATGCAAAATTCTCAACATATGGGGATTATCCTGGCTGCCTATTCTGCCTCTTAGTGAGGGAGAATACTTCCTATCTTCCTCAAATATTATATCCCTAATTATTTTATCTTCCAAATTAATTTTATTCAATCTCTATATGTTACTATATGGTGGGTCAAATAAAGTGGTGATAGAAGGGAGTTCAATGATCTTGAAGCTGGGTAACTAGGAGGCCTTACTCCTCAAACCCATAACCCAGGGAAGAATATCCAATTGGGATGCATTTGAGGTTATAAATACAACCTCTTCTTGAGTCTCCTCAACTATTAGTTATTTATTTATTTCGATAATAAGGATGTCAGGGAGGTAAGGCCAAATGATCTTAGACTAGTCCACTCCTCCAAACTAAGGGAGTGGATGGACTGTGATAAATTAGGGCCTAGCCTTCTTTCCTTTTCTAAAACTTACCACAATAGTTTCTTCTATGGAAGTGGTTGAAGGCATGGGAATGATGATATGAGTATACTAGATATGAAACTATGGAGTGGCCATGGTAGTTTTCACCTTTCTAGATATCTTCTTCTTCATATCTCTAATGGTGGAGGTGTCAATGGGGATAGAGGAGATAACCATGGTGAATGGAATGGAAATTGGTAATAAACCAATAGAGGTGGTGGTAACATCCTTCTCAAACTTTTGTGTGAGAAGAGGGAATTGGAATAATGTGTTCTTGGCAAAGGGGGTTAATGGAGGTGGAAGTAGAAACTTCCACCTTTGGGGGTCTTAACACATAAGAAATTATAACACTACCAAGTATTAGAACAATAGACAAAGGAATAGTCAGTTGGCTCTTTATGTTTATCTAATTCAAGGCTCAAAGACTTAACCATTTCCAGCTCTGTATATTCCATATAATCATCTTCATCTCCAACATCCTCAATTTCAATAGCCTCTCCCTCTACATATTCTAAGTGTTGTGGTGTAGGAGACAAGCCTTGAGATAACTCTACTATGGGATTCCTTGTAGGGGTACTAGGCTTCCTTGTATATATAAGAGGAGTCTTTAGCTATGTATGGGAGCCTAATTGGGTTGATGCAACTAGCTCTTATTTTGTTATCCCTACAGATATGGCATTTTGATTTTAGGGAATAGTAGTAACTACTTGAGTTGTGCTTGCAGCTAGCTTTTCTTGTGCTTGGTCCTCCTCATCGTAGTCTAAACTGATGGGATCTCCCACTTGTGATCCCTTGAGGTTGGGTTCAGCTACCTCAAAATCCTTCTTCAAATTATTAAGCTTCAATTTCAAAGGGAGTCCTTAAGATGAGGAACTAACCTACTCCTTGAATTTTTCTTTGGACTATCCTCTCCAAAAGTTTGAATGCTCCAATCCTTTGTAGAGGGCATTTTTGAAGTCAAATTACCTTTTTGAGACTTAAGGGTCATCATGGATCATTATTAAATGATCCTCTTTGAATCTCACAATCCTTACTCTTTCCAATATTTCCTTGTTATCCTTAGCATTCAAAAATAAAAAGTCATATGCATACGGGACATAAATGTAAGGGATATTAAGTCCTTGTTAGTAATTTTGAGTACAACCATGTGGATCCCAGTCCATGCATGGAAGCATGGGGAAATGATATCTCTTTTATTGTCATCCACTTCTCCAAAATGCTTCCTTATGGTTATATCATTCTATCGATGACTATATGGTGGCCAAAGTATGAACTTTTCTTCACTTTTTTGGATAAATCTTATTCGATGCTCCAACATAGTTAAAAGATGATTTCTTGTTCCACCAGATTGTTTGGAATATATACTGGGAGACATAAGGGGTATAATTTGTTTCCCTAGATAATAATAACTATGAAATTTTGACACAAGAAGTAATCCCCTCTTTCAACTAGTGTTTTCACAATATTCTCTCTAATTCAGGGTATGGGTGAGCCATGGATGGCTTGCCAAACTTGGGGTATATATCCTCTACCATCTTCACCATGTTATTTGTGTAGGTATACACATTTATAAACTATAAGTGGTCACATATTCTATTCTTGATGTAATCTATGGTTGGACTCCATAATTCACTGAGGACTTTGTAGCAAGTTCCCATGATAACATCTAATAAGTAAGACATCATATAAAAATGGCCTATAGGTGTGGGTAACTTATCCTTATGGATTTTTTGTTCCATCTAGTAGAAACTAATTATTCCCCAAAAATTAAACATCATTGGTTACCAACATGTGCAACAATGATACCTAGTCTAGATTGATAAAATGAATGCTCAACATACCACAAAGTTTGTTTAATAAAGCCATGCCAATGCATACTCCCATAATGAATTTTCCTATGGGAACATTCCCCTTTATATTATTTCCTTTGAAAGGGATGGTATATTTAGGGAGAAAACATGAGGACAACACCTCCTCAATTCTTCTTTCTTCATTCCATGACACCACCCTGTTCTTATCAAAGTATGCATTGGGTGTGTTTAGGGATAATTATCTTTATAAGTTAGCTCCTAAAATACATGAAATAATTGTTTTATTGATACAATGATGAAGGCATATTATGTTATCTTACATGAGAAGAACAAATATTGTAGGAGGTTAATACATGGCATCACCTCTTATTTGGCAGCCATAAAGTGCAGTCTTTGTCTTTTCAAGGCAAGTAAGTCCTAGATAAACACTCAATTAGAGAGCATGATATTATATTCATCTTGTGAGAATATCTATATAGATTTGATAACATCCCATACCTTTGAATAATTTACATATTGATTGTCTAAAATAGTGATGCCAAAGACTATATCCATAAACTCTCTAGAATCCTTAATTAAATAAGGGGATAGTGGATTTTCTCCTCAGGAATGCCCTGGATGAAGATGACATTATGTATGAACATATTGTGTTTTTCATAGTATCAAACTATGTGTTATATATGTTGTATGATCAATTTGTGCTCCTAATTTAGTTGTCAATTCTTTACAAGTGATCTCGAAATAGTAGTTAGGGTTCTTCATGACATAGAAGAGTAGTAGACTCGGATGCAAGTTTGTTTGAAAGCAATGATGGCTCTAATGGATACATATCACATATATAATATTTTGCATTAAATACCAGTTCATGCGGTATGAATTCCTAATGTTCACTTATTTTATATTCCTATATAATTCAAATTTTGTTAGTTAGTATTTGCAGGGAACTTTAACATATACCATTGAGAAACATTTTATTTTGATAAGCATAACAAGTCCTTTTATTGTTATCGATAATTGGGTATTTTGGTTTTATGTTGGGGACCAATCTTTATAAACGACCCACAACAAAAATCATAAAGACCTATTTTCATTAGACAAAATGTCCATGGTGCTAGTTCTAAAGACCTATTTTCATTGGACAACATGTTTGTGACAAAAAATCTGATAAGAATTAATTGTTTTGGGGAAATTATTTTGGAAAAAAACTCTGATGCAACTTCTCTAAGGGCCAAATTTATTCTATAAAATTTATTCTATAAAACTCCTAAAAGGCATTAGTGAAGTTAGTCTATAAAATAATACATGAATACCATGTCTATTTCTTAAAGTATGAAGATTAATAATCAATCATTCCCAAAATTTGCATAATCATATAGAAGAGAGGCTAAAAAATTAGGCCTTAATTCCTGAAAGAAGTGGGTTCCCATTTCTCCTTAGAGAAAAAAGGGGTGTTGGATACAACAAATGGCGATTCATAGGGAAAATACTCTTGAGTATTCAAGAATCCAAAACTTTTGTTAGTAATCATTAGATCAATTATGGTGTGCATCACATTAGAATAATTAAATAAAAATCATGAAAGAGACTTCTAAGTTGATTCACACAACATACTTTCCTTCCAATTCCTTGGATCTGTGTGTGTCAAACATGTAGTTTATTTAACCCTTTCTGTAATGAGTTTTTCAAAGGCTTGATGAGGCTATAGGTTTCATTCTAGTATATCTTAAATCTAATTAAATCAAGGGAAGCTCAGGCATTTCTCTATTGCCATATAGGCATTCATACCCTCAATAGATATACCTTAAGCTCCTTTTCTTCTCATTCCATTATTTTATTTTAGTCATGATGTGTGGTGCATTGACTTTATTTCATCATGTGAGCCCTTTGATTTATTTAAATATTATTTCAATATTTTGAACCCATTAGTTATTTTTTTATTTTATTTTTATTTTATTCTTAAATGAAAAGAGAAGAGCTAGAACCCCAGTGATCTGGTATAATTATAAAATAAATAATTACTAGAATGTCCCTACCAGTCACATCTATACCTAGAATTGTCACTTCTAACAAGTATTTAATATGATAAGTGTAATTGATCTAATAAAATAGGAAAACTTTCTTAATTTGTATGTATTAATCTAAGAGAAACTTTCAAATACTTTCTAAAAGTATTCAATTGTGACACCATCTAGAATAATCCATGATTACCTACCTTCATCCTGAGGACTCAAAACACAAAAATGCACCTAATTTGTGGACAAGTCCCAAATTATTTATTATTTTTTACCTCTCCCCTTTTCTACAAGTATATTTGAGTATAAGATCAATTGGTTAGGATATTAGCTTGGATACATCAGAACAAACACAATTTAGATTGTCACAGAAAACAACAAAAATGGCTAATCTAGAAAGCATTGAACCCTAGTCTAAGAAAGAAAAAAACTAACCTAAGAAAGTAAGGAATTATAATCTAGAAAATCATGAAATATAATTTAAGAAAGCAATAATTTTAATCTATAAGGAAATAAATCTAATTTAATCCTATATCTACATTTACCACTCTTCCTTATTAGTTTGGGGTACCTTCAGATGGTACATCCATGAAGTAATGTTTCAAAAATTGCCCATTGATTAAATATACAAGTTCATTACCCTATAGATACTTCAAATGAAACAAATTATTTACCATGATCTATGAAACTTGATATGGTCCAATCCATATTGGGGCAAACTTATCATGTTGTCATTTCTTCTCATTGACTTTACCCCAAAGTAGCATTATATCTGAAATCCTGAATATTTTGACCATTACTCTCTTATCAAACTATATCTTGACCACATATTGGTGTTTATTGAATGTCTAAAGGGCTTAAATCCTTAAAAATTCCATTTCTATTATGTCCATCAAACTTAATTTTGACTTATCACTTGGTTCCATGTAATCTTACATGAACTGATAAGTGGGTAGCTTCAACATGATAGAGAAAACTAGCTTGCATCCATATACCAATAGGTAGGGTAAAGCTTTAACGACCTACTTATTCTTTATTTGATCTACCCAAAGGGCATACTTTAATAGATTTTGCTAGTCCTTGGGCTTGTCCCCTACTAATTTCTTAATTACATCTATCAGGTTCTTATTTGTTGATTTTGCTAGGCCATTTCCCTAGGGGTAATGGTTAGAGGCTGACTTGATAATAATCTAGTTTTCATGTGCCCATTTAGTAAATTTTACTGATATGAAAGCTGGTCCATTGTCACAAACCAAAGCAATAGGCATGCCAAATCTAGTTATTATGTGTTCTTCCAAGAAATGAATCACATCTCATGCTTTACAATTTTTTGTGGCTATAACTTCAGTCCATCTAGTACGGTAATTAGTACTAGTAAGCATGAATTTATGACCAATTGAATAATTTGAGTTGATGATGCCAATGAATTCTAAACCCCATTAGGTAAATGTACTTCCTTTAACAACTTGATATAAGGGCATTACTACGTGTACATCCCTTTTGGCTAGAGATTAGGATTTATTGTATATTCTAACATGAGCATGAACATCTTTAAAAAATTTTGGCCAGTAATAGCCCATTCTTAAGATCTTATGGGCTATGATATTTCTATAAGTATGACCACTACCTATTTTTTGATGCAAGTTTTCTAAAATTTCTTTAGCTTCATCTGTAGACACACACCTAAGGTAAATGAATTTATAATTTTTTTTTAGATAACTCCCTTATTAATCATGTAATGGGCAGCTTTAAGCCTTAAATCTCTCCTTCATTCTCTATTAAGTTTCAAGGAACAAGTACCTATAATAAAATACTTTATGACATCAGTATACCATTCTCCTTTAGATACTTGAGCCTCACATATCTCTTTAACAATGATGTATGGATTAGGGTCAGTCATGATTTGAATTATTCTTTGACCTCAAATGATTTTTTTTGGATTGATCTCTATATCAAATTATTGTAACTTTTCCATACATTTTCCTTGATGTTCTCCTAATTCATTCTACTATAGGGTGATCTTGATAGTAAGATCAAGCACAATGTCAATGGTTTTATTCCTTAAGATGTAATGTCTAAATTTATTTTCTACTTTGACAAGGGTGAAAATTTGTTTATCAATCATAGAGTATTTGATCTCTACATCTTTTAAATTTGTGCTCATGAATGAGATTGGATGCTCGATTTCATCTTTATTTTGCATTATGATAACAACAATTATATGTTATAAAGTGAATGAATATAGGTAGAAATCTTTCATGAAATCTGGATTGATTAATATTAGAGCCTATGATATTGCATCTTTAATATCTTGGAAGGACTTTCACGCTTCAACCATCCATTCTATTTTAGCATCCTATTTGAGCACAACTTTCAAGGGTTTAACAATCTCTACAAAACCTAAGATGAAATTTCTTATGAAGTTAATATTTCCAAAGAATGATTTGAGCTCCTTCTTGCTATTTGGTGGTGTAATCCTTAAAATTCTTTGAATTATGTTTGGATCAATGGTGATCCCATCTTTGGTGATGATGTGTTCTAGGAGCTTGCCTTGAGTGACTCCAAATATGCTCTTCTTTAGGTTTAATGAAACACCAAACCTTCTACATCTCTTGGATATGGATTGGAAGTTGCTTATATGATCATTCATGTTATTTAAAAACACCATAAGATCATCCATGTAAATGATTATGCATTTTTCTATCAATCCTTTGAATGCATGATCCATGGTACACTAGAAAGTATCCCCTATATTTATTAGGCCAAATGGCATCCTCTTATATTCATAAGTTCTTAAATTCATGGTAAAAGTTGTCTTCATTCTATCCTCAAATTACACCAGTACTTGATTATAGATTAAAAATCCATCCAAGAAGGACATCATTTTAGAACCACTTACTATTTGCATCACCTCATTTAGAGAAGGTAGGGGATAGTTTTCCTTTTTAGAAGCCTTATTTAGGTTCCTAAAATCTACACATAGTCAGATCTCACCATTCTTCTTTCTTACTAGGACCAAATTGGCCACTTAGGTAGAATGTCTTACTAGAAAGATGATTTTTGCACTTAATAGCTTCTCCACTTCTCTTTAGATGAGAGGCTCTAGAATAGGATTAACTAGTCTATAACTTTATCTAAATGGTTTGTGATCTAGATTTAAGGGAATTATATAAGTAATGACCCGAGGGTCATAAAATTTCAAATCTTTGTATGTCTATTCAATGATGTCTTTGTAGTGAATGATTAAGTCCTTCATTCATTATCTTTCCTCTAGGGTGCAGCCAAGACTGATATTAACATAGTGTGGGCTATGTTCAACTCCCAAGTTTTCTTTCCTAAATTCAGATTCATTGACCTTAGGTCACCTGAGCTACTAAGCTTGAGGGTCTATATCAAGTAGCCTTTCCAAAGAGACCAACCTAGTTAGGATATAATTTTATTTGAGTTGGAGAATACCTCTCGTGTCTGATTCATCTTAATAGAGGTAATCAATATCCTTATCATCAATGATTTGGGACCCACATTCCCTTAAATTAGTTAAACATTGGATAATTTTTTGGTCATTATCAAAAACTTGAAAATTTTCTATGTTATTAGGAATAGAGGGACAAGGCACCAATTCGATAGAGAACCTTTTTACCTTAGATTCTTGGAGGGGCTCCAAATTAGTAATAGCAATATCTAGTCAATTAGTAGCTTGATTTCGTTCTCTAGGAATGGAAATTATGTCGAATGCTTTAAAGATTTCAATTAGGTCCCATGCTCTATGTTTGTACCTTTTCAAATAAGATAACTTATATTGATATTCATTTCTGAGTTGGTTAACTACCAACTCTGAGTCACCAAATACTAATATCTATTTTACATTATTCTTAAGTGTAAATTACAATCCTAGAATCAAAGCCTCATAGTCAGCCCTATTGTTAGTACATGGAAATTGCAATATGTATGCTACTAGGAGTTTCTTACCATGTGGATCAATCAACTCAATCCCTATGCCTGACCCTTACTTAGATATAGAACCATCAAAGTGCAAATTCCATAGTTGATTATAACCTTCATATTCTATATTTTATACTTGATTATGCATAGAAAAGGTGTAAATACCGAGACTAGGAAATTCATACTTCACCTCTTCATTTTTGACATTATATTCTATGATAGGATACTTTATTCTTAGCTCTCTATCAATTATAATTTTATTCATAACTGCTCTCCATGGTAGCCATTTAAGAGAGAAATCTATAGAAAGATATTCATTGAGTTTTTTGGACAAGTATCTACTTAGTAGTAGTCCATAACATTTAGGTATGTCGAATACTAGGATATCAATGGTCATTTGAATGCACAATTAGAGGCTACTTGGATATGCACATCCTTTAGTTTACCAAATATATTCACTACTATCTTATCCAATTATGAAACTATCCTCTTTGAAGGGCTTGGTGTCAAACCAAGGTTTTGACATATGGAAGTAGGTATGATAGTTATAGAAGATCCATAATAAAATAAACAATTATGAATATTCTTATCAAATGCCTTGATATTCAATAAAAATGGTGGAACTTTGGATTACACTTTTAGATAACATTGGTGTTAGATTCTTTCAATTTGTTCATGGATGCTTTTGCTTTATCTATAGGTGCTTTACCATTAATAGAACTATACAACAACTCCTTTTATTTGATAATCTGAGCTAACTCATGAAGATTTATATTTGATTTGATCTTCTTCATGTACTCAACAATGTTATATCCTCCCTTACTAGGTTATTCCTTGGTTTGAGGATGATCACTCCCTCTTGAAGGAGGTGCATTATTTGTAGCTTTAGGATTATGTGGAATTATAGTAGTATTTGGAGGGGTTAAAGTTGTGAGTGGATGATTATTCTTTAGATTGTAGCCACCTTTCTAGAATTTTTGGAAAGTGTGAACTTCATTCATGTTATCTTCTATCTCATTGTCATCTTCACCTGGAAAGGGAAACTCATGAGTTTAAAAGAACATGGCAGTGCTGGAATGGCCAGAATCTAGATGATGTTCAGGTGGATTATGCATCTAGTCTTGCCTAATAACCTCTCTTTAAAATATTTTAAATTCTATGTAAAATTCATTGCATTTGAGTTCACCATGCTTGAAAGTATTGTGAATTCTAATCCAATTAGGAAGAGTTATTTTTTCCATGTTGATCTTTGGAAGCTTATTGGGTTGCTATATATTATTTTCAAGCTTGTTGAATGGTTGGTTGTATATCTAAAATCTAATGTTTTGATTACCATTTAGGCCATTAACATTTCCCATCCTCCTTTTCATATTTAATAACTCATTTATCAAATTTTGAACCATTTTTTGAATAGAATCCAATTCTATCTTTGTAGATTTAGTACCTTGTAAAATAGTAGTGGGAAGTACAACTAGTTTCTAATTCTACTGGTAACCATTACTCGATGCATGATTATTCAAGAAGACGTAGTTTGAATATGTTATTTGTGTAATGGAGGCAATGTGTAGATCTAGTTTTGGTTGAATGTTGAAACATTTTGATTTATATTAGGTTTAATGCTAGGAAACTATTATTGACATTAGGTATGCCAAAAATCTAGGGATTGAGCTATCTATCTATGTTGATGGCCTTTTTGTATGCTAATGCCAAATTATTATCCATGGCTTCCATTCTTAAGAATACATTAGTGATTGGGTTGAGAGCATTATTATACATTTCCAATGCTAATGTAGCCTCTAGTTTATACCTCGGGGTTAACTAGCTGTACATCTTTTGAAACAATGTGTTGAAAGCTTGGATAAGATCATTAGACTCTCTCTTCATGCTAGTAAAGTGTTAGTATACTAAACTAAGGTTGTTATCCTACCCAAATTGTATAAGAAATGCATATTAACATCCATTCTAAGAAGTGATGGAGTTCTCTATTAGATTTAAATACCAATCATAGGTAGTTTCCATTAATGTAAAAGGGAATAACCTACATGCAACATCTTCATCAACAAAATTAATTAATCTCAAAGTAGCCTTGAAATATTTTTTGTGTTCTTCCACTATCCTTGATCTTGAAGGAGAAAAGGATGACAAATATTTCTCAGGATTCCTAGGTAAATCATGCACATTTCCTAGGATGATAATAGAAAATCCAACTAACCATGGTGGTTGAGCCATTATTTGATTAATTGATAAAGGGTTACTTAAGGGCAAAGTGTTCCTAGTCAGAGGAGGTGGATTATTGTGAATTGGGCTTATTGGTATAGTTCTAGGTCTCTTAAGATTTGACAAGGGTGATACTAGAAAACTAGCCTAGGAATTAGATCTAGTCACTCTCATGGGTGACTCTAGTGTAACTATATGTAAAGAAAAACCACTATTATTGGTGTTTAGGTACTCATAGAGTTAGTGAAATGTTGATGTAGGTTTCATGCACACCATAAATACTGAGGTTGTTGTAACTAACATGCCCTTATTTCTATAAAAAATGGGGACCCACCTTTTTTAGGATTATAGTCTTGACTATAAGTCCCTCTTCTATGTGTTTATGCAAAAATCTAGGAAAATATTGACTATTTGCCTTTCATACTTTGTCAATATGGCATTGGTGTTGTATTTTCATGGAATATCTTTATAATTTTTTTAGAGTTATTCTATTAGGTATTTTATCTAGTATATCTTTTGGGACTTATGTAATTTGTCATTTTAGACTTATTTGTTTTAGATATTTTATTTGACAAAGTAGACCTTTTGGAATTTTTGTGATGGGCACTTTTCCCTAAGAAGTAGACCCTTCATATTTTTTTTAGCTACCTTTCAACCTTTTTTATGGCCTCTTTCACCAACAAAATTTCCCTTTGGACATTTTGAACCTACCCTTCAGACCTAATGCACTTACCCTTTGGGCAATTTGTCAAAGGCTTATTCTTTAGGACTTATCTTTTTTGGGATTTGGTCTTTAGAATTTTGTTCTACATGAATTGGTCTTTGGGTTTATTGTGTCAGACATTTTATCCATGATAATTTCTTGTGATGATTCTCCCATGCCAATTTCTCCAAAGTAATTGAGCTCTATTGAACTTATCTTCATTAGATTTGTCTTTTTTATACTTTTTATATTAGACATTTTGTTTGATGAAATTTGATCTAGCTAATACATTTTAACCTTAATAATTTTGCCTAAATAATTTTGTTGTAAACTACATGTTTTGAGCTTTTTTTCCTTGGGCTTATTCTTTCAATTTTATTGCATCAGACATTTTATCTAGAATAATTTCCCTAAATCAGACTTATTCTTGTAGATATTTTGTCTAAAACATTCTTTAGTTCCAATATCCCTGAAAATAATCTTGCCAAAACATACCCTTCAAACTTTTTATAGTTTCCCTTTGGCCTTTTTTACAACCTTTTTCCTAAAAAAATTGCCCTTTAACCCTTTTTGAAATGACCCTTTAGACATAATGCACTTACCCTTTGAGAATTTTATCTTAAGCATTTTATGCTATCATCCTATCCTTCAAGACTTTTATCTTTGACTAATAATTTTGAGCCTTTTGACCTAGACCAATTCCTTTGAAAGTTATGTCTTAGACATTTTGTTTGACAAAAAATAAACCATAGGCTTTATGTCTTAGAAATTTTTATGATGATATACATGTTGTGGGATTTTTAATGTGGGAACTTTATCTGAGAAAAAGTAGGTCTTCAAGATTTTTGTTATGGGACTTTTGTAAAGACTAGTCCCCAACATAAACCTGAATACCTTACAATAAGTCAAGAGTCCTAAAGCCCCATAGAACTACCAAGTGACACCCCTGTATTCATGAAATTTATTATATATATACATGATAAGTCACTTTTTCATTTATATTTGTAGGAGAAAATCTAGAAGTGACAAGTGTCAGGCTTGTGGGAGTCAAAGAGTCAAGTGTCAAGATCCAATAGTGCACGTGAGCCCAATACATAGATATGTGATAGTGCAAGATTGACAGAGACTTTTCAATGGGCATAGATTTGATGAAAAGCTTCCACATGATGTAAAATCACTAAGTGATGGAGTATGTTTTGAAAAAGATCCCAAGAAGGCCACAAAGATACCAAATGGCATGCTCACATTCCATCATTCATAGAGATATGACAGTGCGAGTCTTAGGTGCATTTTTCAAAGGTTTAGACTCAATGATAGGCAACATGCAATGCACAATCATATTAAGATTAGTCACAATAAATAGTGTCACTAGTTTTAAAGTATTGGTAAAGTGATACTTGTCTTTGATGCATGTTTGAGTTTCATTTAAAGGTAACTAATCTAAAAATATTTAACAGGTTGTTCTCACAAGCTATGAAAGGCTAAGGCTTTATGCATGAACAGTTTTGTAAATGGCACTATATTTTTAAGTTTGCACATAATTCAAACTATAATTGTAAAAAAATGACTTTATCTTTATATAAATACAGGTAGATGCAGGATAATGGGGGACAAAAGGGGGGTATAAAGCGACACTTTTTTTTTCTAAAAATAATAATAAGTGAACTTGGAGAGAATGTTAGAGACACTTCGAAAAGGAATTTGACAATGACATAAAAACATGAATTGTGACATTTTGAATTTAGTTTATAAATATATTATTTTTTAAAATACCCAAATGATAAAAGTGTGAAAAATATTTGCATTTATGATAATAGGTTGTTCATTTTTTGTAAAAAGATAAGGAGAGTGCATGTGTACGAACACACTTTTTTTTGAGTAAACGATTGAATTTTTGTTTAAAATTTCATATATAGATAGGTGAAATGTAAAATATTGTTAAGAATAATTTTTATTATTATTTTATTACATATATAATTTTTAAAAAAATTTACAAGTCAAAATAACTAAAAAATTTAAACTGCAAGTGTAAAAACACAATGTTTTGACCTTAACTTCATGAAAATCATTTTTTTTTAAAGCATACTTGACAATGTATAGATTGTTGAGATATAAGTTTTATAAGCATTCAATTAATATTAAAAAATTTATAATGTAATTTTTGATGATATGTATATAGACTATAAGGAGGTATGTTACATAGAAATTAAATAATGATTATAAATAATATTCTATCATAAAAAAATTTAAATATTTGAAAACTATTTTTTATTCTCTACAAACCCATATAATTTTTCTAAATAATAAAAGATACCTAATCAGACATTTTGATAAAAAAGTAAAAAACCCCCTAAATTTCTTATAAATGTCCTTGGCTAGTCCATGATAGAATTTGGCTAGGTTCAGGACCCCCCAGGCCTAATTCGAGGGAAAGAGGGAAAAAATTGTAAATATAAAAAAGGCATATGCCCTTTTAATAACCATCAAAGATACCTAATCAGAAGCGTTGATAAAAAGGAAAAAAAACCCTAAATTTCTTATAAATGTCCTTGGCTAGTCCATAATAGAATTTGGCCATGTTCAGGACCCCCCAGGCCAATTAATACGTTTGGCTATTGGTCCATGGATTCCAAATACAAATTGGTTTTTCTATTGCAACTATGTAGATTTCATGAATTATCCATCTATTTTGTTTGAATCACTAAGAATTATTCAAGTTTAAATCTAAAATTATCTTATTTTGGCAATGATAAATAATAGGGTCGGGAAGTTATCACAAAAGACCAATCAAATATCTAACAAATGAGGAAATTGAAGAGAAAAGAGAAAAAGAAAGAAAAAGACAAGTAGATAGGAGGGCATCCATAAGATCTTCTAGGCAAGGTGAAGGTTCTTCTTGTACACCAGGTAATACTTATAATTAAAATAACATGACCAATTCTATATAATTTAGTTTACATATGTTTTCAAATGAGATAAGAGAATTGAGTCAATCTTTGTTGCAAAATGGAATTCAAAATGTAGAACATGTAAGTAATGAATGATGAAACATATGGACAAACACAATATAATGAAACATCTATTCATAAAGAAATTTTTGAGTATGATGATAATAATAATAAAATAATGACCCTGAATCATGTGTCTCCTAATGAAGAGTAATTTAATTCATCTATAACCACTAATTTAGATAGTCAACCCTCTAGTGTCCCTACTATGGTCGAAGTGTTAACACCACACAATTTAATACAAAATATATCTCCTACACCCACACCTCCAAGGATAATAAGATGAACACCAAAGCATTTGGTTGAAATAGATGAAAAATTAATAAAACACATGGAAGGTAAAATGTTAAAAAGAACAGTTCAATGTCAATCTAAATGTGTATAGAACTATGCATTTAAGAATAAAATCCATACATAATGATGCCAATTATTTGTTCAATTAATTAAAATGCAAAAAATGTGCCTTGTGATGCATAATTTGGGGTTATGAAAATTAAACATAAAGGAAAAAAATAGTACAATAGTAAAGAATCTATTTAGTGCATTTAAGGCAATAGGTAATAAAAGTTAGAATAAAGATAGTAATGTGACAAGATGAGTAATAATATAATCTATAGTGAGTAAGTCAACATATAAATCTTGAATTCTTAGTAAAACAAGTAAATCCTTGAATTTAAATATAAAATATGTAATAAATTCCATAAAAATAAGAACAAGGATTGATGATCCTTCACTCATGGATTGTTAGGTGTTTAATGGTAGACTCCCACAAAAGATAAGGTATTGGTTGAAGAAACAAAAAAATTGATTGAATTTTTTTGGTATGATAACACAAGGGTATCATCTAATGTAAAACATGTTGTTAAAATAAGAAAAGGCTCAAATATTTATGAGCCACATGCAAAACATTTTTTAGACATGACACAAACATAATTTTATAAAAAATTTATTGAAAAATTTAATGGCCAATTAATAATTAGCCAAAGGTCATTTGAGATGTGCAAGCCTTTCTATGTTAAAATCAACCAAGCACACACCACATGTTTTTGTAGGGTACATATTTAATTTTTTATGAATTTTGATGTTTTTAATCATATACATTATACTTTACATACAAATGAGATTTTGCAGGAATGTATGGTGTCTTCCCCACCTAAAACATCAAGAGAATTAATCCAAGGTCTTTTCTATCAAAGACCTAAGGGACAATTTTTTTTCCAAATAATGTTTAGATAGAATATGTAATAGTTTTGGTGGTTTTTCAAATTTTATGAGTTTTTTAAATTAAGATATTTCACATGAATCTAGAAAGCAATTAGTTGATTATAAGAAGTACAAATATTTTAAGTATGTGTTAAAGTATGGAAAAGAGTCATCAAAATGTGAATTGGTTATGACCAAAATTTTTGTATGTGATTTCATGCTTGAATTCAAAAAGAATATTATCTACCAGTATGCAAGACATACACACAAGTTAAAATGGTTAGATAATCAATTCAAAGCATGCAAGGATAACTTCCTAGTTGGCACCATTATTTTGATTGTGGATTTTGCTGAAAACTACACACTACAACCAAAAAATGAGGTTCAATCTCAATATTATAATACAATTCAAGTTGGAATTTTTTTTCATATTACATTCAGACATGCACCTGATAACATAGATGATAACAAAAAGATTTTGAGGGAGTACCATTTTTATATAAGCAATGACAAATCACATTCTCTAGAGTTTGTCTAGGGTTTTTTTGAGATAGTTTATATGAATATGAATGCAATACAAATCATGTTTGATACACACTACATTTGCTCAAAAAATTATGCAAGGCAATTTAAGAATTCTTGAATGTCTTACTAGTTAAGAATAATGCATAATAATAATGTCATTCAACATTTTTGGAGCTTCTTTGAGGCTGGGTATGGAAAAGAGGAAAATGATGGTGCTAGTGTATGTGTAAAAAGATCCCTTAAAATAAATAAGGCAAAGTATAAAGATGGTGATAATTTGATCGATGTAGCAAGTATTGTGAGTTGGTGTAATGAAAATATTTGTCATGGATTGGATAAAAATTATCATGTATGAAGATTATTTTGGTTAATAGAGGAATAACATAAGAAAATGTATGAATATTGCATTATAGTACCTGGATCAAATGTTTTCCACTCCATTCAAATCTCAAATTCAAGTTCATGGACTATTTATACTAGGGATATGACATGTTTTTATTCCTCATGTATGGAATTTAATTGGAATGAATGTGAGTCAAAATAATGGGTTGATGAATGGTATTGTAGACCCATATCCCATATATAGAGTATCCATTCACTCTAATAATTTATAGATTATGAAATGGCATCATAAATTGACTTTGACCACCTCTCAAATATTATTTAACTAGGTACAATTTATTCTTTAATTAAATATACAACCTTAGATATTACTGATATTTTTATTTTTTTTAGATGTACTTACAATTTGATTATACTTTAAATGTAGGGGATGTTTTTGTAGTAATTATACCTGAGAACAATGATGAGGGAACATACTACTAATTGTATCATTGTGTAGAGGAAAAAAATATTAACCACAAATGTTATGGATGTAAAAGATCTAATTTATCCCACTGATCCATAGTGGTTATTGTAAATTGGCTTCATAGGTACTATCATAAAAACATAAAAAAATTGTTATTTGAGGACTTTGAAACACATAGGATGGTGTTTCATTATTCAAACCTTGTTAGTGCTATAAATATTCAAATGATCAAATATCATGGAAAGCCTCACAATGAAACTTTGTGGAAAGTGCATGAATATGACCATGAAGTGATTCTTGAAACACTTGAAAATAGAGCTGATCTTGAAGGTAAATTATATTGAATTAATAAGTTTATCTAACTTATTCAAATTAATATAATAAAGTTATTCAATTTAATGTATTTGATTTTTCAACTATTTTATGATTGTGTTTATTTCTATTTAAAATTTTTACTAATAATTTAAACGTAGGTTAGTGGCACCATATGAGCTTCCAACTTCAAGTGGTTGGTGTCATGAGTAGATAAGATTATCTTCTTGAAATGAAGAGAAGCCAAAATAATTTATATTAATTTCATCTACCTTAAGCAAATCCTTTTTCACATTCTCTTTGTTTATCCTTTCAAGAAAACACTGATGTAGGGGCACCCTTTAGGTATGTCATCATGATGTATTTTTTAGCTTAAAATAAGGTAGGAGGTTTTTTAGAGTAGTTTTTGGTCCATATGAGTCTTTACTAGGTGTCTAGGATTCATAAAATTCAAACTTCATAGTTTCCCGCCAAAAGCACTATTCAAAAAATTGAATTCTTTTAAGCCCTTTTGAGGGATCATAACATATATTTGATAATTTGAGATATAGTAACATGTAATTAATATTATTATGAATATGTGAAGGGTTTCTATTTCCCTGACCCTTATATGACATGGGTCTCCATATTAAGTTAAGTTGTAACCAAGGGTATATCCAAGACTCCCACATGGAGAATGAATCAAGAATCAGTTATTGGTTGGTGATAAGGGTATAGATTATTTTCATAGTATCTAAACAAATCTAAAAGCCTAAAAAGGATCCATACATTTGAATTTAGTCATTTAGATACTTTGAAAATGTGCACATTTAAAGATTCATAGCAAAACCCTATCTGTAGGTGTGTGATAGAGATTTCAAGGAAAATTTTATACCTATTCCTTGTGTAATGCATGCATATCAATGTGTGAATTGTGAGGAAGGTCTAAAAACTCATTGTGAATCTTTAAAGGTCTTTTGAAACCTTGAGTTGTTTGTTTTACATGTTTACGAGGCTTTGGATGAACCTAATTCTCTAAGTTTTGCAGATATCAAAGTTATGAAAGTTAATCAGGTTATGTGAGTCATTAGAGGAGATCCTAAATGTTTATACAGACCTAAAAAAACTTTTTTTAAGTTCCCAACCTTGATAAAACTCATTTTATGAAATTTTTAGACCTCTTAGGCCTATATAGAGACCTATAAACCCTAGATTAGGGTTTAGGCTATAGAAAGAGATCCCACCAGCGGCCAAATAGGCCCAAACTTTGTCATCAAGGTGGTTTTATCCATATCTAATAGATTTTTTGGTTTCAATTTATTAATTTAATTATTATGTATGGATTTGGGACTGTAGGTTTGTTATTGTGAATATAAAATTGTAGTAAGGGAAGATTAGTATAGTATTAGTGAATGAAACCAAAATCCAAAAAAAACACACTAAAGCTAACACCTTAAGCCCATCTCAAGAGGGGATCATGATGAAGAATAAAAATGAACAAAGCAAAACTAAAATTCAAGAAACTTACCTAACTTACCTTCCTTGATGCTTCAACAATATTTTTTGATTGGCTTGCTTGGATTGTGCCTACGAAGTCTTCATCAATAGAGTGTGACTACCTTCATCTCATCTTGACACCATTGTTTGGCTTGGATATGGATTGAAGTGGCTTGATTTGGATTAATTTTAACATTCTAACATTATGCATATTCTTCATGAATGAAATCTTGAATTATAATATTACTTTGATTGAGATCCCAATTCAATAGGTAAGGCCTCTTATTTATAGATTTTGCAAAATGATCAGAATGAACCTAAACCATCCATCTCAAGATGAAGATGTGTGGATAAGGATATATTAAATTTTAGATGCCAAATTAAATAAAATCTCTCATAAATATTTGGGATACAAAGGAATGGGAGGGCTTAATCTTGATATTTTATGCATTTATGGCCTAAGGATGTCTTTCCAAGAAATGATGTCACTTGATGATGTAGAAACTCGTAATAAATTTCAAAAAAGAAATATTCAACAAGATTCATGGAATTATTAATTAGGTTCTTGATTCAAATTAATTAGATTTAAACATGATTGATCACTTTTGGTGAAAATCTTGGTAATTAGTGCACCAATTAATTAAATTGGTCAAAACGTCATATTAATGGCTCAAAATTTGACTAGATTGGAATTGGAAGTCATTGTTAGATGAATTGGAACCATTATCCCATTTAGGATGTTTCCAACAAAATATAACAAAGGCATGTTTCTCATGTAAGAAATTTGGTATAAAAGAGCAATTCAGAGCACCCAGGTGTGAAATTTTCATTTTGACTTGAAATGATATGATCAAAGTTAGCTATTTCATAAATTGAATTACCTCATTTAATGATACTCTAGCCAAAATTGGTACTTGTTCATGATAGGTTTAAATATTTTAATGTATTTTAGTGTTTTAGGCCAAATTGTGATGTTTCAATAGAGATTGGTCAAAAGTCCTAGATAGAGGTTATTGGTGGCCACTTTTATGTGTCTATAGTTTGCCCCTGTTTGAGAAGATGTAAGTTATAGGCATAGTAACATCTTCTCAAATAATGAGAAATGTCCTGTACGCCAAAAGGAAGATGATGACCAACAAAAATATCCATACGGTGTTTGGAAAGCATATGATGATGCCCCTTGAGGGAGTGGCCATCACATATGTGGATAGATGGTCCCTCAAAAAAAAAGAAAGAATAAATGTGGAATTAACCCATGGTTGAGATTAATTAAAATGATAAATACTTACATGCATTTATTTAAAAAGTACTAATTTACCCAAAGTTGGTTATAATCAGGAATAAAATTTGAGATAATGATTTTCCCATAGGTGGTTATAATCATTAAGATGACTTAGATTGGATAAATATGATGTTTGATATGGTTGTGCCCAGGTATGGTGGATTAATAAGCATAACTCAAGGATAAAACTAGTTTCACATATTAAAGATGAATAGGTGAAAATGTAGATGAGATGGTCTAATGACTAAAGAAGCCACAAAAAACCAAGCATATGAGGATGCATAAAGTGATGAAAGAGATGGATAGAGAAATGATATTGATCGATAGAAAATATTTAGTTGTACCTACCAATGAGGAGATGCTCATCCTAATTAGTAATGGTACAAAAAAAATTGTCAAAATATTAATTTGATCAAGATTGGTGGAAGGATTTGCTAAGGTATTAAGGATAAAATTCTATGGCTCCATTTCTTGTAGACCTTCTTAAAGCTAATTGTTTCTATAACATGTGATGGTAAGCATCATGATAGAACACCCTGTAGAATATCTAAAAATATGTGTAAGGATTGACTCCTAATCTAATAAATACTAAAAAATAATACACTAATGATAAAACCATTATGGTAATGACAATGTATGAATATGGATAGACTCAAGAATAGTGTGCTTTAGGAATTACCCAATGAATGTATATATATTGAGTTGAGACAATCATGTTGAAATCAAACAAATATGAAAATGAATAAACAAATAGAAAACACATAGATAGGCACACAACTTAAAATAAGCAAACAAACAAAAATATTGAAAATAAAATCAAAAGTAATCATCCTAACAATGACTATGCCCTATTAGGGTGAATTGAGGATAATTGACTAGCCTTAGATAGGATAAATGTTTTTAGGATATTGAAATACTTGAAAGTTTTTGGAAATTTGAGGTATCTTAACTTGTTAGAGAATGACAAGATACCTACTCACAAAATGATGAGAGAATTTGGCTTAGGTTGCTCACAAAATGGTGAGAACACATGGAAATGGGGACTGAGGTGACCTCAACATGAATTTAGCATGGCCCATATAGTCCCAGAATGACCTCAAGTCATAATAATTTTATCCACACAAAAGGTGAGGAAAAACTGACTAGGTCCCAACAAGTTCTCAAATCTAGAAAATGGCCAGTCAAATGAAAATAACAATGGCATGGTGATGTGGCAATGCATGATAAACTAGTGCTACCCTTAGGTTTCCCATAGGTGGTTATAACTAGGATACAATAGTTTAGATAAATGATACTAATTTACCAATAGGAGGTTATAATTAATAGAAATATTGGAGAGACACTAATTTTCCCATAGGTAGTTATAATTAGGCTCACATAAACAAAATTGATATAGGATGGAAAATGAAATATATCTTGCTAGATCAACTGTCACACTACTTTCATAGACTATCATTGTAAACATATATTTCATTTGATTATTTAAACTTTATTAGAATCCACTCACAAAAAATGCAAGAAGAACCAAAGGAACCAAGATCAAAATAGGATCAGGTTGGATGACTAAAAATAGGCTTGGGTTTAGATAGGAATGGTATGGTCTTACTTAGGATAATGATAGTTTTGGATAAAATGATAAGAGAGTTGCCCCAAAGTGATGGGGTAAATGGAAGGATATGTTATAATGATAAAAATATATGGTAAATTTGAAATGGTATGGTATATGTTTATGGCCAATGATGGTTGTTGGTTTTTTGATATGTTTGGCATGGGTGTGGTTTTGCATTTTGTAGTTATTGTTGATTTAGATATGAACATCCTAATAAAAAAATGATATAAATAGAATATGTGATCATGTTAATTTCTAGCCCACACCTCATCTGAATAACTTTTCTATCAAGATCTGGTTATATATTTAGATGCAAATGATGTTATTGTGATATTCATTGGTCATTAGTTTTGATTCCTTCAAACGTAAAGACAAGGTATCTTTATATCCTCTACAAAGGAAAGTGTGGCCATGGATAGTAAATAGGGATAAATTTTAGATGATTGGTTTTATTGGGAAATAGAATGATGGAGGATAATGGAATTTGTAATGGTTGGAAAACAAATGAAGATCCAAAATTTTACTCACATGTAAAGTTACTGATACTAGAATTGACATAACCTTATATATGGTGGGATTGAATACTTTTGAATATTCTCTTGATAAGACCACCAAATATTTCTATTATTTGATCTTGAGAGTAGTTACCATCTAATTAGGTTGTATATTGGAAGATATTTTGATTTTTTCTTTGATAATGTCTTCATTAAGCAATGAAGAAATTTTATGCTCAGCTATTAGTGCCCCAAAGAGGTTTTCACCAATGAATTTGTCTTGATTTTCCCATAACACCTCCAAAAATTTTTCACTAGTGAACATTGGATTTAGAATTTGATTGTCTTCTATCACCTTTAAAAAATTTTCACTAGAAGATGCTGATTTTAAACTTTGATTGTCCCCTTGTGCCTCTAAAATGGTTTCACTAGGAGATAGTTCTTCTGCATTAATTTGGACTTGGCCTTCTTGCTATTCTTCATCTAATATGTGGCCATGGATGTAGTTCAATAAGGTATGATTCTATTAGTCCTAATCAACACTTGTAGGAAATGGAATTTTAATAACATGGCTATGATGGTTTGTGCTAATGGTATGTGGAATGGTAATGGAATAGGAAGAGGTTACACAATCCTCATAGAATATACTAGGATAACTTGTGTCAATTTTGAAGTATTTATCCTCAAAAACTATTGAAGTATCACAAATGTATTTAAATTGATCTTCTAAGCATGTGTAACCAATGTTATAACATCTATGAATGTATTCTATTTCTGAATCTAATCCCAACTCAAGGGATTCTTAATCTGATGATGAGATTTGTTGGTTGAATATTTTGTCTATCAGCATACTGGTAAACAAAATAGGTCTTATCAGCCAAAGTAAGAAGATTAGTCATCCTAATGTGTAAGTTTATCACATCAGAAGGAGACTGCTCTCTCCTCTCATCAAGGGGAGGTTCCCTATGGATATGCTATGTATATGTATAAATAGAAAATAATACTCAAGAGTAGGACCAGGAATCCATCTCTCTTTCTTTAGAGATGATGTATACAAAACAAAGGAAAAAATCAAGGAATGACAGACAGCTCTCCTCTTCTTTTAGGAAAAACTATTCAGTCAGCCACAAGAATACCCTTGGAAATAAAAGTAGAATATAACTGAAGTATGGTAACCAGCAAATTGAAATAGAACACAAAGTCTCTATCATGAAATGCTCAAGAGTAATATACGAAGGGCAATGAAAGCTCAAAGTCTTTTCAAAGTCTTTTACATAGAAATGAAAAAACAAACACACTGAAGGTAGCTATGGGGGTACAAAGTCGCTCCATAGTTGATTCTTCAGGACACCTTCTGGACTAATTTACTAATCCTGCTTATTAAATTAATGAAACAAAAAAGATATCACAGTACAAAGTCTTAAAAAGTTCCTTATTTTAATTAACAAAATATGATCAATAGACTGAGCACAAAGTCTCAATGATGCCTCTCAATTTCAGCAGAGTTTCATTCAGATTGTCAAAAAGAAGATCCTTTTACAATGAAATAAAGTCCCTTATATAGCCACTTCGAGAAGGACTCGGTAATAGTAATACATCATGATGCATTGGGAAATGTTAGGAAGACCAGCTGGAACTTTGAGGCCTTCTACCCATTTGATCTTTTCAATTTAAATGAACAAGCTATGCAATTGAAAGATTACAACTTTCAATGTCCAGCTATTGGTCTGATCTTGTCTTCATCATTCCTCCTTTCCAGATTGATTGAATTAGGTCCTGGATTCATCCATTATTCTATCTTTCCTCACTTTTAACTAGTATTTGTATTGAATTATAGAAATGAGTTTAGGTCTGTGGATCAAAGGATCAATGGCTATTTCATTGCCTTTAAAATTGACGTTTACATGCCCGTCAATATGCTTCCAATGGCTAGTCAGCTATGCTAAATTTGACGTCTTTGTGAGCGTCACCCCTTGGTATTATTTTGGCTTTCAGCCTTACCCATTCAACTTGGACTTACCCTTTCAAAATTTTAGAAATGACCTGTGTTTGAAGAGTCCTTTATTTTGGCCGCCAAGAGTCCCCCGCAAGGGCACCTGCCCGTCAGGGTCCTTCGATAGCCCCTTTTGCTTGGTAGTCCTTGCAGACAAATCCTTTAGGTAAATGTTCCTCGTAGATGTTTCCCCAGGGATTATTCTTGGGTGTTTGATTTGAAATCTCCCCACGGGTAATTCCATGGACATTTGTTCTATGGAAAATTCTTGTGGATAAAAAGTCTGCATAAATTTGTTCTGCCAAATTCCTTTGAAAATGTCTTCGGGTTTTGCCTTAAACAAATCCAAAAGAATTACCTTTTGGCTTACTTAAAAGAAATGATCCTCCAGAAAAGTGCTTTTCTTGATTAAGTTCCCTCCACAAGGGCACTTGTCCTTCAGAAAGTCTTCTTTTGTATTGAACCACCCCTTTGAACTTGGCCGATGAACCATTAGTTAAACTGGTTCAACAGTTCAATGAAGCACACCAAGTCCTTTTGAACCAAAATCTGATGAACCATCCAATGAACTTTGATGTTGAACTAATTGATTGAACCAAGGCTTTGAACCAAAATGGTTCAAGCCAATGGTTCAAGCTAATGGTTCAATGAATAAAACAAGCTGATAAACTAAGCATTGAACCAAGATGTTGAACTTGCCTTTGAACCAATAGTTGAACCATTTGATCAAACCAATCCATTAAACCAGTTTAATGGTTCAATGAAGCATGTCGAGCCCTTGTTGTTGAACCTGTAGTCATTGAACCAAAAGATGAACTGAAAGAATGAACCAACTGAATGAAATAAAGCATTGAACTGCTTGGTTGAACTGAACCATTGAACTGTTCTTTTGGTTGAACCTTGAACCCATTGAACCTTTGAACCAAAATGGTTTAATGGTTCAATAGTTCAATGGTTTAATTGAATGATTTGACCAAACATCTTTGAAGCTGATGAACCAATTGAAGCGAATGAACTTGTTGAACCTTGAACCCATTGAACCTTTAAACCAAAATGGTTCAATGGTTCATGTCTCTGTTTGCACTCAGATGCTTGCCGATGAATATTTTCACTTGAACCAAAACTCTGAACCAATCCTGGAATATGAACAAATGTTGAAAATCAATTCTTTTGACTAAAAACCACCTGTAGAATTCTTTGAACCTGTATAAATGAACCTGCCTATAGAAACTAAAAATACAAAGTCCATAGAAATCAACATGTAAAATCCATTGAACTTGACTTGCAAAGTTTGTATATTTTTTGAGAAGCTTTAAAAATGAGAAATCTAAATTTCTAAGATAAATTTTTGAAAATGGAAGATACAATTTTGGTCTGTAGAACCAAAATAATTCAAATGTTGTTCCAAAAATGATTGTTATTTTTGGGAGACAATAGCTAGCTCCAGTTGGGAAACTTCTGTCAATTGCAAAACAAATTGGAAGGAGTAGAATTCAAAATCTCTAGTGTCTTCAAGTGTACCATTGGGTTTCGGAGTCATGTTTCTTAGAAATGAAAGGCTCCAAAAATGGAAACAAACAAAACAAAATAGAAATTAAAACTGTACAAATATACATATATACAGAGGCAATGATCTGATACTTCAAGAATTGAAGTGTTTCAGATGCTACCCATTATGGGGTAGAGAAAAAAACATGCCATCTTGGTATTTCAACAAAAAACTATTTTCACCCATGTGCTGATGAATTATGATGGGCCTCTCCAAAGGGAGTCAAACTTTCCATGCATCCCTTTTAGCTCTCTTCTTTTGTCCCACAACAGGACTTTATCTCCAATTTAGAAATCATGATTTCTGGCCTTCTGATTGAAAAGTTTCTTTATCAAACTTTGATGAACAACAATTCTATCCACCACCATTGTTCTCTATTCCTCCAGCTAAGTTAGGTACATGATTCTTTTGTCAAGAGAACTCTCATATGTCTGATCTTCAATAGCCTTCACCAATTTCAATGCTAGTAACTCTAAGGTGATTGGTATCTCAATGTTAATCCTATAGAGAAGTTGGAAAGGAGACATACCAATCACCCTTTTTGGCATGATCTTGTTAGCCCACAGAGCATCAACTAATGCTTTATGCCATGTCATTTGATTATCATCTGCAAGTTTCTTGATAATAGTTACCAAATTTTTATTGCTAGACTCAACTTGTCCATTCCCTTGTGGAAAATAATCAGAAGAATGAGAGAGCATAATTCCATAATAAAAATAGAATTGCATAATTTATTCAAAGATGAAACAAGCTACATTATCAGTAACAATTTTGAGTGGGACTCCAAATTTGGAAATGATATTCTCTTTCAGGAAGTTGCATACAACTTCTAAAGTAGCATGCTTTGTCGAGATTGCTTCTACCCATTTGGTGAAATAATCAGTCGCTGTAAGGACATAATCATGTCCAGCACTTGAAGATGGATTTATTGTCCCAAAAAAATTGAGTCCCCACTGTTGGAAAGCTTCCTCTATGATTACTGGCTTGAGAGGCAGGGCAACCAACTTGGGTTTTCCAACAAATTGTTGACAAAGTTCACATTTCCTCACCCATTTATGTGTATCTTAGAAAGAGTCAGCCAATAATACCTGGCTTGTAGAATTTTGTAAACAGTCACAGGGGAAAAAAATGTCCTCCACATGCTAGATTGTGGAAAGATTTCAAGAGCTGGGTCTGCTGTTCTTTATCTACATAGCGAAGGAAAACTCCATCTATGCTTCTTTTATACAGGCCATTATCCCAAAGGAGAAAATTGGCAGCTTTCAATCTATTAGTTCTCCTCTATTTGTAAGACAAATGAGTAGGACATTCACCATAAGTCAAAAAATATGCAATATCTAAGTACCATTCATTGATAGTGGAGACAAAAAGGACTGTTGGCACATTTTCAACCTTAGCTTCTTCATGCTGTGTATCTTCTGGCTTATTATCAGCCATTAATTGATAAAGGCCTTTACCTTTGACTAGCTTTGTTGGCTTGATATCTAGATTAAATTCTTGGATTCTAATTACCTCTTTTTGTGCCAAACTCCTATTGAGTTAGTATAGACTTGATTGTACCATCAGGAACTAAGGTAGTAATATGTGAATTCAAAATATAAAAGCGAAAGTGTTTGACTACTTTCACCAACACATAGGTGTGCTTCTCTATATTCTAATACTTCATTTCATGAGTTTTAGAGGGCAGCTCATGAAAGAGATAGGGGATTCCATACCTTCTTTGTCTTACTAGACAAGAATTACTGAAAGAGTATGCTCAGATGCATAGCTGTATATAATGAAATCTCTATGGTAATCTAGACAAACCAGGGTAGGGGCGTGAGCAATAGCGACCTTGATATCTTGAAATGCTACTTTGCCTTCTTTGGTCTAGCTGAAGGTAGTCTTTCCTTTCATCATGTTTACAATGTGTCTTGTCTTCTCAACAAATTTGGGGATGAATCTTTATAATAAATTCACTTTTCCAAAGAAAGAGTGAACAACATTCTTACTTGTAGGCAAATTCAGCTCTTGAATAGACTTGACTCTGTCTGAATCAATCTTTATGCCTTCTTTGGACACAATGTGTCCAAGGAGTTTCCCTTTTGTTACTCGAAAAACAAACTTTTTAGGATTCAAAGAAATACCATTCTGCCGATAGCGCTCTAGCACTTGTTGCAAATGGCACACATGATCAGATCAATGCTTTAAAAAGACAGTTAAATCATCAAGATATACAACTATGAATTTGCCAATTTCATCTTTGAAGGACATGTCCATAGCTCTCTGAAAGGTATCACCATCATTTATTAATCCAAAAGGCATTATTTTGTATGCAAATGTACCCAAGGTGTGATGAATGTAGTCTTGTGTTGATCAGCTTCAACAACTTCAACTTGGTTATAGCCTGAGAAGCCATCCAGCATTGATAAGATTTTTGACCCTGTTACTGTTTGGAGCACTTGGTCCATGATTGGCAAAGGGTAATTGTCTTTCAGAGATGACTGATTCAAATTCCAAAAATCTACACAAATGTGGATTTCACCATTTTTCTTCCTTATAGGAACTATGTTCGCAATCCATGTAGAATGATGGATTGGAAAGATAATTCTAGCATTTAACATTTTCTAAATCTTAGACATTTTTGGATTGTATTGTCTAGATTTCTGCTTGTAAGGTGTTGAATCAGCCTTGAGAGGAATATGATGGCAGATTTCATCAAGTCTAAGAGACTTCAGATCTTCATATGAATATGCCAAGACATCAATGTATTAACAGAGCAAAGAAGTGAATTTGAATTTTTCTTCTGGTGTACAACACTTACCAATGTTGACTATTTTTGGATTTTCTTTGTTGGTTAGATTCACTTGGTCAAATCCCTGAGAGAGATTTGAATCTATCTGTTATTGCTTGAAAAATCTATCATGCTTGTCAAACAACTTCTCAAGAGAAACCAGGCCTTTAGGAATTTTATTTCCTTTCAGCTATAGGAACTCTTCATTTACATCTGAACTAGATTCAGAAATTAATTTAGACTTTTGAGATTCACTACCTTCAAAATACAACTATTCAAAATTGTCTTTTCTTTCTAATAAGGCAATGATCTAATAATCATCATTGAAAATTTGCCAATGATTATCATTGGCAGGAACACTCAGCTTATAGACTAGCTCAATGGTATATTTGGCTTCTTTAAAATCAAAATGAGGAATTAAAAGAGTTCCTAAAATAGCAAGTGCATCAGCTCTATCATTGGATTCTCTTGGGATGGAAGAAATGTTAAAAGCATCAAAGCTTTCAATTTGGTCCCAAACAAGATTAAGGTAATGGCGTACCCTCTCATTCTTCATCTGATATGAATTTCTCACTTGACAGATCACTAATTCGGCATCCCCTTTAGCATGAAGAAACTTGACGCCTCTTTCTTGAGAAGCCTTCATGCCCAACAACAATGATTCATATTCAGCTATATTATTTGTGTTTCTAAATTGTAACTTATAGGATGAAGGGAAAATATCTCCTTGAGAAGATATTAAGACAATACCAGCTCTCGAACCAGTAGAGGAATAACTACCTTCAAATTCTAGAGTCCAAATCTCATTAGATACTGGCTTTACTTCATACTTTCTCTCATTAGAGATGGAGGGTCTTTCTTCATGATCTGTATATAAAAAGTAATTACCCATACCCGCGGATTCAAAGAGGATTTGAGCTTCAGGAGCTGACGTCTTGGTAACTACATACTTTACTTCCTTTTCAAGAAGTAATCTTTTCATCACACCTTAAACAGGGATCCTTGCCTAAAATAGATCCATGTTTAGTTCTCCTCCCACGTCTTTATAGAAATTTCATCCAAGCAAAATTCCATAAGATGCTAGGACGTCAGCCACTAATACAGTCATTTTAATCCTCTTGTCTGGAAAGGCTACGAATGCAAATTGAGCATCTTTGATTTACCCCAGCAATAGCACTTGCTTGTTCTCCATGGAGAAACATCTCCCAAACATTTTGGTCAATGTGAGACCAAGAAACTCAGCAACTTTAGCAGGCCTAACATTGTCAGATGCACTTGAGTCTATTATATAGTTACTCAGCTTGTGGCCATTGATTAATAGGGAAACATAGAAGGGTTCTATTTTTCTAGAAGTAGCTGGAGGAGTAATAATCAAATTATTTGGAATAGACATGTTCTTAGGAGAATCAAGAATTACTTTTTTTGCCTTTTGTCCTACAAGGACAGTCTGATTTTTAATAAATTGGACCAGCTTATTTAGTTGATCTGGATTAGATTAGAAGTACTCAAATTTAGACATTTGTATTTTTATCTTTTTGACATGATCAATTATGTCAAATGGCTGAATCGAGCTAGGTACAGAGAAAGGTACTTCAACTTTTTGAGTTTTAAGAGGGATGGGAGGTGGGCTAGTTTGCAAATTAGAAATTTAAGGGGAAGGCACAATAGATGTATTTACCTTTTGAGTGATTATCGGATCTTTTGGTTGAAAGGGTAGAGCTATCCCATGCTTGACAATTGTGACTGCTGGCTGTGGTTGTTCTTCTATCTTTTCTTTATCAGCCTGCTGGACTGATTGGTTTTTAGACCTAGTAAACACTGCATATGATCCATTTGAAGCTTCTCCTTTGCTTCTGGGTTCATCCTGATAATTTAGGAAACCAATGTGGGAGTCACCAACTGATTCTTCTTGACTGTCTTCAATGATATCAGCATCATTTTCTTGATTTGATTTTGGTTGATAAGAGAATTTTAATTCTGTTTCAAGGTATCCCAATGCTAAATTAGTTGGAGGAGCTTCTAAGGCAAGTTTTTCTTGTGGAGGAGGAAGGCAATTTTGTTGTCCTTGGTTTCTGGCAACATTGCCTTGATATGATTGATTTGGGAATGTCCTTCTATATGTAGGAGTAGAAGACATTCCTTGAGCCATTTGCTTTTTGAGGGCAAGGAGCTCATTTGCTAATTTCTACACCATTGGATCTGTGGTGCTTGTAGATGCAAATTTAGAAGATGATGAAGCTCTATTTCTATTGGGATCTCTTCTTATTTTCCCTGCTAAGATGAGATCATCTTCTACTTCAGTGGCCAAAAGTTGAGCTACTACGAGATCTATTTGGCCAGCACGTCTCAAGAGGAAACTAACTTCAGGTAACTGAGAATTAATGAAAAAGCATTTGAGATTCTTAGCTGTAGGTCTGGCAATTGTAGAAATTCTATTTCTCAACTTGTCAAATTTAGTTATGAAGTCTCTCATAGGCTCATGCGGCTCTTTTTTCATTTGTGTAAGTTGAGCCAGAAGTGTATGTGCATCTTTTGTAGGTTTGAATATAGCTTCAAACTTAGCTTTCAAGGTATTCTAATCAGTCACAGATCGAGATTGTAAATGATAAAACCAATCCATAGCAGGACCTTGTAGTGTTTCAACAAAAAGCCTGACTGCTACATCTTCAAATTCTACTCTGATTACTCCACAAGCTATATTGAATGCTATAATGTGTTCATCAGGATGAACTTTCCCATCACCATAGAATTTATGGAAATTATTCCTAGAACTGTGTGAAAGCTCATGTAGAAGAGGATTAAGATTGAGAGGACCAAAAGCATTACCCCAGGGGCCTTGAACTGCCATTATAGGATATTGAAAAGGAGGGATAACAAATCTCAATGGGGTAATTATAGGCATAGCTTTATCAACAATAGAAGTAGATACTTTGTCTGATAATGGAGATCTAGCTTTAGTAGGAGGAAAGCTTTTGGTTAATTGGAGACGAGATGGTGAAGGAAACAGATCAAAATCAATTTATTATACCAGCTCGAACACAGGATCAATGACACCTTTAGCCCTTTGGCTTCGTGTATACATTGAATCTACCAGATTGTAAAACAAAAATGGAAAAGATTTGACTTTGCTTCAGTTAAAGCTTGAGGCTTTAAAATGTGTGTTTTTTTCTTGTGGTGTGGAAGTGAATGGAATGGATAGACTATAAATGGATAATGGGTTCGATCCCCAGCGGAGTCACCAAAAACTATTGGTTGAATATTTTGTCTATCAGTGTACTGGTAAATAAAATAGGTCTTATCAACCAAAGCAAGAAGATTATTCATCCTAATGTGTAAGTTTATCACATCAAAAAGAGATTGCTCTTTCCTCTCATCAAGGGGAGGTTCCCTGTGGATATGCTATGTATATGTATAAATAGAAAATAATACTCAAGAGTAGGACCAGGCATCCATCTCTCTTTCGTCAGAGATGATGTATACAAAATAAAGGAAAAACTCAAGGAATGACAGATAACTCTCCTCTTCTTTTAGGAAAAACTATTCAGTCAACCAAAAGAATACCCTTGGAAATAAAATTAGAATGTAATTGAAGTATGGTAACCAGCAAATTGAAATAGAACACAAAGTCTCTATCATGAAATGCTCAAGAGTAATATACGAAGGGAAATGAAAGCTCAAAGTCTTTTACACAACAAATAAAAAGCAAACACACTGAAGGTAGCTATGGGGGCACAAAGTCGCTCCACAATTGATTCTTCATGACACCTTCCTGACTAATTTACTAATCCCACTTATTAAATTAATGAAACAAAAAAGATATCACAGTACAAAGTCTCAAAAAGTCCCTTGTTTTCATTAATAGAATATGATCAATAGACTGAGCACAAAGTCTCAATGATGCCTCTCAATTTTGGCAAAGTTTTGTTCAGATTGTCAAAAAGAAGATCCTTTTACAATGAAAGAAAGTCCCTTATATAGCCACTTCGAGAAGGACTCGGGAACAATAATACATCATGATGCGTTGAGAAATGTTAGGAAGACCAGATAGAACTTTGGGGCCTTTTACCCATTTGATATTTTTAATGTAGATGAACAAGCTACGCAATTGAAAGATTACAACTTGCAATGTCCAGCTATTGGTCTGATCTTGTCTTCATCATTCCTCCTTTCTAGATTGATTGAATTGGGTCCTAGATTCATCCATTATTCTATCTTTCCTCACTTTCAGCTAGTTTTTGTCTTGAATTTTGGAAATGCATTTGGGTTTTTGGATCAAAGGATCAACAACTATTTCACTACTTTTAAAATTGACATTTACATGCCCATCAATATGCTTCCAACGGCTAGTTGACTATGCTAAATTTGATGTCTTTGTGAGCATCACCCCTTGGTATTCTTTTGGCCTTTGGCCTTACCCATTCGGCTTGGACTTACCCTTTTGGACTTTGAGAAATGACTTGTGTTTGAATAGTCCTTTATTTTGGCTGCCAAGAGTCCCTCGTAAGGGCACCTGCCCTTCGGGGTCCTGCGGTAGCCCCTTTTGCTTTGGCAATCCCCGCAGACAAATCCTTCAGGTAAATGTTCCCCATTAATGTTTCCTCAAGGATTATTCCAAGGTGTTTGATTTGAAATCTCCCCGTGGGTAATTCCATGGACATTTGTTCCACGAAATATTCCTACAGACAAAAAGTCGAGGGAAAATTCCTGCAGACAAAAAGTTTGTGAAAATTTGTTTCACCAAATTCCTTTGAAAATGTCTTCAGGTTTCACCTTAAACAAATCCAAAATAATTACCTTTCAGCTTACTTCAAATAAATGATCCTCAGAAAAAGTGATTTTCTTGATTAAGTGCCCTCCGCAAGGGCACTTGTCCTTTGGAAAGTCTTCTTTTGTATTGAACCACCCCTTTAAACTTGGCCGATGAACCATTAGTTGAACTGGTTCAATGGTTCAATGAAGTGCACCAAGTCCTTTTGAACCAAAAGCCGATGAACCATCCAATGAACTTTGATGTTGAACCAATCGATTGAACCAAGGCTTTGAACCAAAATAGTTCAAGCCAATGGTTCAATGAATAAAACAAGCTGATAAACTAAGCATTAAACCAAGATGTTGAACTTGCCTTTGAACCAACTGTTGAACCATTTGATCGAACCAATCCATTGAACCGGTTTAATGGTTCAATGAAGTGCGCCGAGCCCTTGTTGTTGAATCTGTAGTCATTGAACCAAAAGATGAATTGAAAGAATGAACCAACTAAATGAAATAAAGTGTTGAACTACTTGGTTGGACCGAACCATTGAACTGTTCTTTTGGTTGAACCTGTCATTGAACCTTGAACCCGTTGACCCTTTGAACCAAAATGGTTAAATGGTTCAATTGAATCATTTGACCAAATATCCTTGAAGCTGATGAACCTATTAAAGCGAATGAACTTGTTAAACCTTGAACCCATTGAAAATTTAAACCAAAATGGTTCAATGGTTCAATGGTTTAATGGTTCAAGTCTCTTTTTACACTCAGATGCTTGTCGATGAATATTTTCTCTTGAACCAAAACTCTGAACCAATCTCAGAAAATGAAAAAATGTTGAAAATCAATTCTTTTTACTGAAAACTGCCTGCAGAATTCTTTGAACCTGTATAAATGAACCTGCCTGTAAAAACTAAAAATACAAAGTCCGTAGAAATCAACATGTAAAATCCATTGAACTTGACTTGCAAAGTCTGTAGATTTTTTGAGAAGCTCTGAAAATGAGAAATCTGAATATCTAAGATAAATTTTTGAAAATGGAAGATACAATTTTGGTCTGTAAAACCAAAATAATTCAAATGTTGTTCCAAAAATGACTGTTATTTTTGGGAGACAACAAGATTGATGTCGATTCTGATGCTATATCTAATGTCAGTTTAGTAATAAAACCTAACTCTAATTTTGATTCTTCATCTAATGGGTAATCTATTACAATGATATCTTGTTGAATATTTGGTATTGGATAAATAATGGCCTGTGATGGCATAATGGGCTCCATAAAGACTGGTTCATCAAAGGGAGACTCCTCTATAATGAAAAAAAGGTCAAGAAATGACTCCTTAGAGATTGAATTGTCAAAGGGACACTCTTAAAAAATAGGCATATGATCAAGATAATGATTTACCTAAAGGTAGTTATAATCATTAAGAAGGGACTCAACAAATATCAGCTCATTAGAGTGAGACTCCTCGACAACAAGTATAGGATTGAAAGATGATTTATCATAGGTTCACTTTTCACAAATGGTTGGTTCAACAAAAACATCTTGGATCAGTTGGTTCTCTTGGCCTTGGTTTCTAATGAGTTGGAAAATACCAATTTTAAACACATCTTTGTCTTTGAATGATTGGCTTAGTTGAAGGGACTGATTGGTTTGGTTTTGGATCGATAATTAGTAGGGTTTTTTTAAAGTGGGGAACTATTGAAAATGGACAAAGAATGATCAGTGGTCATATAATGATAGGGCATCTTGGAGATTTATTTCTTAGACAAACTAAAGGATGAGGTCTTGGTATATAAATGGTATGACATTATGGAGCCTGATTGCTTGCAAAAGTTAAAGGGTGTGGTCTTGGAAGGATAAGCCTAGGGCATCATGGAGCTTGATTACTTGCATGAGCTAAAAGATGAAGTCCTAGAATAGTAATGGTATTCCTTGGATACTATGGATCTTGGTAGCTCATATAGTCTTAAGGAAGGTCAATTATAGTCTATTATCAGATAACAAAAGGATTTTGTTGAGCTTGGTTACTCACACAAGCCAAAACATCTAATTTCTCATCATAAACCATATCATCCTGGTTAGGGTTTTGAGTTAGATTGTAAGATGGTTCTTGCCTATGTTCTATGTACTAATTATTACAAAGAGGGTATGGATCCGTATCCCAAACAAAATTATCTATAATTGGGTCTTCAATAAAGTCCTCATCACAAACCTCTTCATAACAATTAGGGTCTTGAGTTGGATTATAAGTAGGCATTTGGTTATAGTTAATTTGTGTGGCCATTCTATCATAACTTGGATTGTATGTGACTCCACCATAAGTGTAGCTAGACATATCCACATAAATGACAAAATCTCCAAAAACAAAAAGGCTTAGAGTTCTGTAAATTCTAAAAAATAATATGCAAAAGAAAAAATGTTAAAATTTGGTCTAACTTGGTTGAAGGTGGAGCTATATCTCCAACGTGGTCTAAAAAAGGAACTGTATATCCAAAATGGTTTGTGTTAAAACTTGGCATAAAATAGTCTAATTTCAAATGTCTAACATCAAATGTCATACACACAAAAGGTTGAGCATATGAATAAAATTATCATGTCAAAGTCTAAGCCAAAGTGTTCCAAACAAGGTCTAAACTAAGAAAGGGAAAATAATTGATAGGTATTTTGTCCATATGCAAATTTAAAAGCTAGGCTCAAATAGGCTATGCTAGGAATTTTGGCCAAATGATGTCAAAAGCTAGGATTGAAATAAAGGATTGATATGAATTTTATTTAATATAATAAGTTTTGAAATAACTTTGACATAGACCCAACACATAGAATCAAACATAAACATGATCAGTTGGCATAAGCCATAAAGAAAAAGGATCTTCAAGAGAGGCTATGTTCTCCCAAATAAAATCACAAAAAATGATGATGGTAGGCTCTAGGAACAAACAAACAATAGTTTTCAAATTTGGGTAATCAATTAACTAAAGTTATGCAACCTAAAAGAGAAAGATTATTGTACCAGACCCATGAATTAAGGCCTAAAAAAAATTAATCAATGTTTAAATCCAAACTTGACAAGGTTAATTGAAAACTAAATGTTGAATACTAGGATTTGAACAAACAAACTAGCCATGATTGGATAGCATGACGATGCATAAACAAGGTCCAAATGACATATGTGATTGGTTTTGAATAATGGTTCTAGTACAAGGTAAACAAGTCTTGAAACAATTTGAGAATCATAATGGTGTTAGCATGCTCTAATGATGTGATCAATGTTATGTTTCAAAGACTCAAAGGAAAAATGGTTTGACATGTTTTGGGTAGCATAACACTACCCTCCTCAACTCAAATGACACACACATAAATAAGTTTAGCAAAAACTTCAAGGTATAAGTGTGGTGTAAAATGACCAGCATAATGCCTCTTTAAACAAAGAAGTGGTATATGAACAAATTAGTTTTGACATGGTTTATAAACAAACACATTAGTTTTAGTCTCAAAACACCAAGCAAGAAAATGACAAAATACAAGTACATCATCCAAATTCCTATCAAGGGTGTGGCAAAGTGCGGTTGACTAAAACTAATTAGTTTTTGATTGTTCTAAATGGATCAGATGCATAATAATTTCACATCAAAATTCAATAGAAGCAACACGTCAATTAGGTCTACAATACTTTGCTTATTATAAAAAGGTCTTACCATTTTTACAACCACTACATCCATCACTTGCTCAGTGTAGTATGATGTCTAATGTACTCAAATGTCTCAGGCTTAACCCTAGTGATAAGATATGGTTTAACTGATTAAACCACCATCTCAGTGGGGTGATCCCAATTTATATACCCCCCATGTAGAGGGGTTAAATATAATTCTAAGAGGTGAATTCCTTGGTCAAGGCTTCCCTAAAGAACTCATGAGAGGTAATACAGTCCCCCTCATAATCTAAGATGCATGAAAAATAAAAGACATGTAAAAAGACATTATGTTCACTTTTAGATGACATAATAATATGCAATCTTGAGGAGAGTTTAGGTGACATTGTTTTTATGCCTTTGACTAGGCTTAAATGTAATAAAAAATCTATTTTGATCACCTGAGTTCCCTAAAGGGGATGGGGGAGAGCATACACCTGAGTGGCCATTTGTGCATCAAAGAGTCTTCATCAATGGAGTTTCTTAGCTCCTTGTCTCCTTGGCACTAATGGATTTATTATATTTTTGGATTGTCTCAAAAATTGGGCATGATAAAACTACATCAATGGCTTGAGAGGTCTTTTTAACATTATAAATTTACACTATCCAAGCCTTTGAGGTCATTTGAGCATGATAACATTGTATCAAGATAGATTAAATTTAATTCAAGCATGATAAAATTGGATTATGAGATTTTTTTGCATTATAAAATTACACAAAAATAGCTTCATAAATAAAATCCTGCATTATATCATTACTTTGATTGAGCTCCCAATTCAATAGGCAAGGCCTCTTATTTATAGATTCTGCAAAATGATCAGAATGAACCTAAACCACCCATCTCAAGATAAAGATGTGTGGTTAAGGATCCATTTAATTTTGGAGACCAAATTCAATAAATTCTCTCATAAATATTTGGGATAGAGAGGGATTAAAGAGGCATGAGAGGCATTAATGAGGCATGAGAGGGCTTAATCCTGATATTTTATGCATTTATAGCCTAGGGATGCTTTTCCAAGAAATGATGTCACTTGATGATGCAAAAACTCATAATAAATTTCCAAAAATAAATATTCAACAAGTTTCATGTAAATCTTAATTATGCTCTTAATTTAGATTAATTAAATTTAAACATGATTTATCACTTTTGGTGTAAATCTTGGTAATTAGTGCATAAATTAATCAAATTGGTCAAAATGTCATATTATTGGCTCAAAATTTAATTGTATTCAAATTGGAAGTTGATGTTAGATGAATTAGAACCATTATCCCATTTATAATGTTTCCAACACAAAATAATAAAGGCACGTGTCTCATACAAGACATTTAGTAGAAAACAACAATCTAGAGCACCCAAATGCAAAATTATCATTTTGACTCAAAATGATCTGATCAAATTTAGATATCTCATAAATTACATTACCTCATTTAATGATACTCTAGCCAAAATTAACACTTGTACGTGATAAGTTCAAAGCTTTTAATGCGTTTCAGTGTTTTAGGCCAAATTATGATGCTTTGATAGAAATTGGTCAAAAAGCCAAGTTGGAGGTTATTGGTGGCCAAATTTAGGTGTCTAAAATTATGAGGATAAATAGGCATAATTGAGGTCTGGGATAGCTGAATAAACAAGGTATGCATGTGGAGTGTGGACAAATGGAGGATAATGGAGCTAGAAAACCCAAATATGTCCTCAAAAATGATCTCAATTTGTTTTGAAAGTATGTTGATATTCCAAACCAAGGAAGTTTACTCCTAAATAGGGATAGTAGGGGATTAATTCTAGAAATAAACATATGTGAATAAAGTGAGTAGAGGGATTGAACTTAGCTGCATAGACAGGGTTAGAAAAAGAGTCTTATAAAAAAGAAGGAAATCTTGATATGAATAAAACTTCATTAGGCTTTGATTCCCCATGCAAAGGATACTTTGGCATTGATAATTTGTGAGAGTATCATGAAGGTTAAGGAAATTAAATGAATAGTGAATGATACAGATGATTGAAGGTTATTAGATGATTTGTTGTAGTGTAAGGATCATTTTAAACTAGTGCAACGTTGTCTTGTAGTTTTCATAACATAGAAGGTTAATAAAGCATTTTTATGTTGGAAACCTACACAATGTGATCAAGAACAAGAAAGTGTGATATAAAATCTGCATCAAAAATGAAAATAATATTATCTATGTTCTCTTAAAGGACACATCCCTACATGTGTCGGACCTGATGGTTCATCTCTAGCCCTCATGGTTCTCATGTAACAAGTGATGAAAGTTCGCTCATTTTACACATTCAGTGATGAATGAATTGTCTTAAGGGATGCCTCTGATCAACTATAATTTTCACTTCTGGGGGTCTAATAAGACTTAAAAAAGGTGATTCTAACCTAAAAATGCCTATCCCAATGTGTTTGCATAGATAGTTCATTGATTGGACCAATGAGATAGAATCTATGGCCCTCATTAACCAAGTTTTGGCATGTTCTAAGAGATTTGGCTGTGAGCAAAAAATCATTGCCACATATTTTCCATCATGAGTTACATAAAATCCTACTAATATTTCTTAGAGGGATCATCTATTTATGTGTAGGATTGGACTATTCATCTCTATCCCTCACGATTCTCATGCAATATGCAATAAAAGTTTACTCATTTTGCACATTCAAGGATGAGTGAATTATCTTAAGGGATGCCTTCGATCAAATACAAATTTCACTCTTGGGGGTCTACCAAGACTTGACAAAGGTGATTCTAGCCTAAAAATGCCTATCCTAATGTGTATATATAGATGGTTCATCGATTGGGCTGATGAGTTAGAACCTACGACCCTCATTGATTAAGTTTTAGCATGTTCTAAGAGATTTGGTTTAAATAAAAACATCAATGCTACATCTTATCCATCATGAGTTACATAAAATCCTCCTAGGATTTCCTAGAGGGATCTTCCCTACATGTGTAGGACTTGATAGTTTATCTCTACCCCTCATGGTTCTCATGCAATACGTGACCAAAGTTCACTCATTTTGCACATTCAAGGATGAGTGAATTCTCTTAAGGGATGCCTCTAATCAAATGTAACTTTCTCTCCTAGGGGTCTATCGAGACCTAAAAAAGGTGATTCTAGCCTATAAATTCCTATCTTGACATGATTATGTAGATGGTTCATCGATTGGGTTGAGGAGTCAGAATCTATGACCCTCTATAGATGCCAAAATTTAACATCCTTGCCCTATTCTAGCATCTTATAGGCTATCAATTTAATAATTAAATCTAAACCCTATAATAGGCTAAGTCTAAAATGTGGTGGAAACCTCCAAAATTATATATTTTGCATCTTAACTCCTAGAGGTTCAAAACCTGCTATGTACCTAGGGATATGATATATTATTGTATATGGGTTGATGGAGATGCCAACATGTGGCACACATCCCCTTAGTTAGTTATATGGGTACAATATATTAGGATAATAGAGTAACTTGTGGAAGTAGTACATTAGGTAATGCTGGCCTACGTTGGGATTAGGAGGTTACCCATCCATGGGTTAGATAGATGTATATATATAGGAGATGATTATCATGGTAAAGATATCAAGTAAGCATTGAGTCTTCTATTGTAAGAGGATATTGGAGGTTGTCCCCTCGAAGAGACATTGTGGAGTTATTCCTTCCTAAAGGAGTATTATATGGTGTTTCCCTACCTTAAGGGTATTTCTACATATATTGAATATCAAGATCTTATCAAGTGGTATTAGAGCTTCGATTTGGGCAATTTGTGGAATGAAACCCTAGTTTTTTTTAATCATCAATAAATTTTGATTGGTTGCAAATTTTTCTACAAATTTTTTACTGGATATGGATAATATTTCAAGTAAGTCCCAATAAAAAAATTGAGATGTTTTGATTCTTTTTGAGGGAGTTATTGCTATTTTAGGTTTTATAATAATTTCTCTATATCTTCCAAAATATAAGGAATTTTTATTTGAAATTTTTATTGGAGATGTAAACAGATATAAGAGAAGCACAGTCAAAATTTCAAATTTTTTTGAGTTGTTTGGAGTGATTTTTTTTGATTTAATGGATCAATTTTGACATTTTAGGGTTTCATGAACCTTAATTTTTTTGTGGATCATGGAGCTGAAAAAAATTTTAGGGGAAGATGATATTGATGCTAGAGAATGGATTCTCCTTTTGGAGAATCATTTAAAAAAAATTTGGGCAAGGATGATTACTTTCTTTTTTGTTTGGGCCTGCACTACATTGGTTTGATCAGTTGAGTTGTACAGAAAGGTTTTCTTCATGGAAAGAAATGGAACATATATTTTTAGATCGATGGGCTATAAAATAAGAAGAAAAAAAAGAAGCAGTAGAATAAGAAGTCAAAAAAGAAGAAGAAGAAATAGAAGAATCAATAGAAGAAGAAGAAGAAGAAGAAGAAGAAGAAGAAGAAGAAGAAGTAGTAGTAGTGGTAGAAGAAGAAGAAGAAGAAGAAGAAGAAGAAGAAGAAGAAGAAGAAGAAGAAGAAGAATAAGAAGAATTGGATGATAAGGGTTCAAATAATTTGGCTCTAAAGAAATCCAAGTCAATTTTTCAATTTCATGGATGCATTAAAAATAAGAAGGTGGTTGTGTCCATAAACCCTACCAATAAGTATAACTTCATTAACATGAATGTGGCTACTCAGCTACATGTTCAAGCAAATAATATCAAGGAGGTTCAATTAAATGGTAATAATATTTCACTGTTTAAAGATTTGAAGCTCATTATGGAAAAATATGTTTTTCATTCATATTTTTATGCTTTGGATATGGATCATATGGATATAGTTCTTGAATATCCATGGTTAGAGACTTTGGGAACAATGAATATTAATGTTCAAAAAAATTTCATGAAGTTTTGGTATAAGAAAAAGAAGATCACTTTACAAGATATCATAGTGAAAAAGGCACCAATAACAATCCAGGTAGATCATAAGGATGAGATTAAAATAGGTGATGAAGATCATGATGAAGATTTACATGATATAAATAAAGACACACTACAAATGAACACTTCATATACTCAAGAGACAAAGAAAGAAAAGGTGGAAGAGGTAGAAGCAAAGGTGGATAAGGTCAAGGTATTGAAAAACTTTGAGGTATATAGACACCCACATCATCATGAGAGGAAAAAATCATGGAACTAGGTGAGAAAGTGTCATAACAACAATCATTTTGTCTGTACAGGAAATAAAATTTCCAATCACTATGGATATGCATGGAATCCAAAGAAAAAATACTATGACACATGGAATGAATGGGGAAATCACTATGAATATGCATGGAAGAATACCTACTATGGTCATGGTTGGAATCAAAGAAGTGCAGTGGAATATGGTACATGGAATAAAAAGAGGAATAATTATGCTTGGACACAAAAGCAATATAATTATGATCATGAATGAAATCAAAGGAGCACAATGGATTTTGGACACAAGCTTGGTGAGATATCACCTGCCAAGAACACATATGGATGGTTAGATGATCGAGATTGGAGATAAGTGTGCAATGATTTGAAGCACACTCATTATTTGGTTTCTTCCTATATTTCAAGGATGAAACATGTCAAGGAGGGAAGTAATGCTATGTACCTAGGGATATGATATATTATTGTATATGGGTTGATGGAGATGCCGACATGTGGCACACATCCCCTTAGTTATATGGGTATAATATATTAGGATAATAGAGTAACATGTGGAAGTAGTACATTGGGTAATGGTTGGCCTACATTGGGATTAGGAGGTACCAATCCATAGGTTATATATATATATATATATATATATATATATATATATATATATATATATATGAGATGATTGTCATGGTAAAGATATCAAGTAAGCATTGAGCTTCTATTTTAAGAGGATATTGGAGGTTGTTGTCTCAAAGAGACATTGTGGAGTTATTCCTTCGTAAAGGAGTATTATATGGTGTTTCCATACCTTAAGGGTATTTCTACATATATTGAATATCAATATCTTATCAAGTCGTATCAGAGCTTCGATTTGGGTAATTTGTGGAATGAAACCCTAGTTTTTTTAATCATCAATAACTTTTTATTGGTTGTGATTTTTTTCACAAATTTTTTGTTGGATATGGAGAATATTTCAAATACGTCACATTAAAAAAATAAAGATTTTTTGATTTGTTTGGAGGGAGTTATTGCTATTTTAGGGTTTATAATAATTTCACTATATCTTTCGAAAAATAGGGAATTTTTAATCCAAATTTTTACTAGAGATGTAAGCAGATATAAGAGAATCATAATAAAATTTTTAGTATTATTTAAGTTGACTGGAGTGATTTGTTGTGATTTTATGGATCAGTTTTGACATTTTAGGGTTTCATGAACGTTAATTGTTTTGTGGATCATGGAGTTGAAAAAAATTTTAGGGGAAGATGATGTTGATGCTAAAGAATGGTGGATCCTTTTGGAGAATCATTTTAAATTTTATTTTGGGCATATACGATTACTTCCTTTTTTGTCTGAGCCTGCACTACATTGGTTTGATAAGTTGAGTTGTATAGAAAGGTTTTCTTCATGGAAAGAAATGGAATAGATCTTTTTAGATCATTGGGATATAGAAGAAGAAGTAGAAAAAGAAGAAGAAGAAATAGAAGAATCAATAGAAGAAGAAGAAGAGAAAGTTGAAGAAGTAATAGAAGAAGAAGCAGATTAAGAAAAAGAAGAAGAAGAAGAAGAGAAGAAGAAGAAGAAGAAGAAGAAGAAGAATAAGAAGAAGAATAATTAGATGATAAGGGTTCAAATAATTTAGCTCCAAAAAAATCTGAGTCAATTTTTCAATTTCATGGATGCATTCAAAAGAAAAGGGTTGTTGTGTCCATAAACCCTACCAGTAAGTATAACTTCATCAACACGAATGTGTCCAAGCATCTACATGTTCAAGCAAATAATATCAAAGAGGTTCAAGTAGATGTTAAGAATATTTCAATGTTTGAAGATCCAAAGCTCATTATGGAAAAATATGTTTTGCATTCAGATTTTTATGCTTTGGATATGGATGATGTGGATATAGTTCTTGGATATCCATAGTTAGAGACTTTGGGAACAATGAATATTAATGTTCAGAAAAAGTTCATGAAGTTTTGGTATAGGAAAAAGATCACTTTACAAGATATCATAGTGAAAAAGGCACTAATAACAATCCAAGTAGATCATGAGGATGAGATTGAAATAGGTGACAAAGATCATGATGAAGATTCAAATGATATAGATAAAGACACACTACAAATGAACACTTCATCTACTCAAGAGACAAAGAAGGAAAAGGTGGAAGAGGTAGAATCAAAGGTGGATAAGGTCAAGGTATTGGAAAAGGTTAAGGTATATAGACACCCACATCATCATGAGAGGAAAAAATCATGGAACCAGGTGAGGAAGTGTCATAACAAAAATCATTTTGTCTATACAAGAAATAAAATTTTCAATCATTATGGATATGCATGGAATCCAAAGAAAAAATACTATGTCACATGGAATGAATAGGGAAACCATTATGACTATGCATGGAAGAATACTTGCTATGGTCATGGTTGGAATCAAAGTAGCACAACAGAATATGGTACATGAAATAAAAAGATGAATAATTATAATTGGACACCAAAGCAATATAAATACGATCATGAACAAAATCAGAGGAGCATAATAAAATTTGGAAACAAGCTTAGAGAGCTATCACCTACCAAGATCACATTTAGATGGTTAGATGATCAATATTGGAGACAAGTGTGCAATGATTTGAAGCATACTCATTATTTGGTTTCTTCCTATGTTTCGAGGATGAAACATGTCAAGGAGGGAAGTAATGCTATGCACCTAAGGATATGATATATTATTGTATATGGGTTGATGGAGATGCTGCCATGTGGCACATATCCCCTTAGTTAGTTATATGGGTACAATATATTAGGATAATAGAGTAACTTGTGGAAGTAGTACATTGGATAATGGTCGGCCTACATTGGGATTAGGAGGTTACCCATCCATGGGTTATATATATATATATATATATATATATATATATATATATATATATATATATATATATATATATATATATATATATATATATGAGATGATTATCATGGTAAAGATATCAAGTAAGCATTGAGTCTTCTATTGTAAGAGGATATTAGAGGTTGTCCCCTCGAAGAGACATTATGGAGTTATTACTTTCGAAAGGAGTATTATATGGTGTTTCTCTACATTAAGGGTATGTATACATATATTGAATATTTGAATCATATCAAGATCTTATCGTGTGGTATTAGAGACTCCACCTGCATTCAAGTTACACAGCAGGTGGCTATGCTAACATGGTAGCATTCATCCGTGGCTTGTACACATAGGAAACCCTGAATGCTATATACTTAGGGATATGATATATTATTGTATATGGGTTGATGGAGATGCTGACATGTGGCACACATCTCCTTAGTTATATGGGTATAATATATTAGGATAATAGAGTAACTTGTAGAAGTAGTACATTGGGTAATGGTCGGCCTACATTGGGATTATGAGGTTACCCATCCATGGGTTATATATATATATATATATATATATATATATATGAGATGATTATCATGGTAAAGATATCAAGTAAGCATTGAGTCTTCTATTATAAGAGGATATTGGAGGTTGTCTCCTCGAAGAGATATTGTGGAGTTATTCCTTCCTAAAAGAGTATTATATGGTGTTTCCCTACCTTAAGAGTATTTATGCATATATTTCATATCAAGATCTTATAAGGTGGTATCAGAGCTTCGATTTGGACAATTTATGGAATGAAATCCTATTTATTTTTAATTATCAATAACTTTTTATTAGTTGCAAATTTTTCCACGAATTTTTTACTAGATATGGAGAATATTTCAAATAGGTCACAGTAAAAAAATTGAGATTATTTTATTTGTTTTGAGTGAGTTATTGCTATTTTAAGGTTTATAATAATTTTTCTATATCTTTCAAAATATAGGAAATAATTAATCAAAATTTTTACTGGATATGTAAACAGATATAAGAGAAGCACAATAAAAGTTTTAGAATTTTTTGAGTTGATTAGAGTGATTTGTTTCAATTTTATGGATCAATTTTGACATTTTAGGGTTTCATGAACCTTAATTTTTTTGTGGATCATGGAGTTGCAAAAATTTTCAAGGGAAGATGATTTTGATGCTATAGAATGGTGGCTCCTTTTGGAGAATCATTTTAAAAAACTTTTGGGCAAAGACGATTACTTCATTTTTTGTCTAGGACTGCACTACATTAGTTTGACCAGTTGAGTTGTATAGAAAGGTTTTTTTCATGAAAAGAAATGGAAAATATAGTTTTAAATCATTGGGCTATAGAAGAAGAAGCAGAAAAAGAAGAAGAATAAATAGAACAATTAATAGAAGAAGAAGAAGAGGAAGTTGAAGAAGCAATAGAAGAAGTAGATAATGATTAAGAAGAAGAAGAAGAAGAAGAAGAAGAAGAAGAAAAAAAGAAGAAGAAGAATTGGATGACAAGGGTTCAAATAATTTAGCTCCAAATAAATCTGAGTCAATTTTTTAATTTCATGGATGCATTCAAAATAAAAGGGTTGTTGTGTCCATAAACCCTACCAGTAAGTATAACTTCATCAACATGAATGTGTCCAAGCATCTACATGTTCAAGCAAAGAATATCAAAGAGGTTCAAGTAGATGGTAAGAATATTTCAATGTTTGAAGATCTAAAGCTCATTAAGGAAAAACATGTTTTGCATTCAGATTTTTAAGCTTTGGATATGGATGATGTGGATATAGTTCTTAGATATCCATGGTTAGAGACTTTGGGAACAATGAATATTAATGTTCATAAAAAGTTCATGAAGTTTTGGTATAGGAAAAAGAAGATTACTTTACAAGATTTCATAGTGAAAAAGGCACCAATAACAATCCAGGTAGATCATGAGGATGAGATTGAAACAGGTGATGAAGATCATGATGAAGATTCAAATGATATAGATAAAGACACACTACAAATGAACTCTTCATTTACTCAAGAGAAAAAGAAGGAAAAGGTGGAAGAGGTAGAATCAAAGGTGGATAAGGTCAAGATATTGGAAAAGGTTGAGGTATATTGACACCCACATCATCATGAGAGGAAACAATCATGGAACATGGTGAGGAAGTGTCATAACAACAATCATTTTATCTATACAGGAAATAAAATTTCCAATCATTATATATATGCATGGAATCCAAAGAAAAATATGGCACATGTAATGAATTGGGAAATCACTATGACTAGGCATGGAAGAATAACTACTATGGTCATGGTTAGAATCAGAGTAGCGCAATAGAATATGGTACATGGAATAAAAAGAGGAATAATTATGCTTGGACACCAAAGCAGTATAATTATGATCATGAAGAAAATCAGAGGAGCATAATGGAATTTGGAAACAAGCTTGGAGAGCTATCACCTGGCAATATCACATTTGGATGGTTAGATTATCAAGATTGGAGACAAGTGTGCAATGATTTGAAGCATACTCATTATTTGGTTTCTTCCTATGTTTTGAGGATGAAACATGTCAAGGAGGGAAGTAATGCTATGTACCTAGGGATATGATATATTATTGTATATGGGTTGATGGAGATACTGACATGTGGCACACATCCCCTTAGTTAGTTATATGGGTACACTATATTAAGATAATAGAGTTACTTGTGTAAGTAGTACATTGGGTAATGGTCGGCCTACATTGGGATTAGGAGGTTACCCATCCATGGGTTATATATATATATACATATACATATATATATATATATATATATATATATATATATATATATATATATATATACATATATATATATATACATACATATATATATATATATATATACATATATATATATATATATATATATATACACACATATATATATATATATACACACATATATATATATATACATATACATATATATATATATATGTATATATATATATATATATATATATATGTATATATATATATATATATAGGAGATGATTATCATGGTAAAGATATCAAGTAAGCATTGAGTCTTCTATTGTAAGAGGATATTGAAGGTTGTCCCCTCGAAGAGACATTGTGGAGTTATTCCTTCCTAAAAGAGTATTATATGGTGTTTCCTTACCTTAAGGGTATTTATACATACATTGAATATTTAAATCATTTCAAGATATTATCAAGTGGTATCAGAGCTTCCACCTAGGTTCAAGTCATAGAGCCGTTGGCTACGTCGGCATGGTAGTGTTTGCCTGAGGCTCATACACACAGGGGCTCGTACACACAGAGAACCATGAATGATATATACCTAGGGATATGATATATTATTTTATATGGGTTGATGGAGATGCTATCATGTGTGACACATCCCCTTAGTTAGTTATATGGTTACAATATATTAGGATAATAGAGTAACTTGTAAAAGTAATACATTGGGTAATGGTTGGCCTACATTAGGATTAGTAGGTTACCCATCCATGGGTTAGATAGATGTATATATATAAGAGATGATTATCATGGTAAAGATATCAAGTAAGGATTGAGTCTTCTATTGTAAGAGGATATTAGAGGTTGTCCCCTTGAAGAGACATTGTGGAGTTATTCCTTCCTAAAGGAGTATTATATGGTGTTTCCCTATCTTAAGAGTATTTGTACATATATTGCATATCAAGATCTTATCAAGTGGTATCAGAGCTTCAATTTGGGCAATTTGTGGAATGAAACCCTAGTTTTTTTAATCATCAATAACTTTTTATTGGTTGCAAAATTTTCCACAAATTCCTTACTGGATATGGAGAATATTTCAAATAATTCACAGTAAAAAATTGATATTTTTTAATTTGTTTTTGAGGGAGTTATTACTATTTTAGGGTTTATAATAATTTTGATATATCTTTAAAAATATAGGGATTTTTTAATCAAAATTTTTACTGGAGATGTAAGTAGATATAAGAGAAGCACAATATAAATTTCGAATTTTTTTGAGCTGATTAGAGTGATTTGTTGCAATTTTATGGATCAATTTTGACATTTTAGGGTTTCATGAACCTTAATTTTTTTGTGGATCATGGAGTTGCAAAAATTTTCAATGGAAGATGATGTTGATGCTAGAGAATGGTGGCTCCTTTTGGAGAATAATTTTAAAAAAACTTTTGGGAAAAGATGATTACTTCCTTTTTTGTCTGGGCCTGCACTACATTTGTTTGCCCAGTTGAGTTGTATAGAAAAGTTTTCTTCATGGAAAGAAATGGAACATATCTTTTTAGATCATTAGGCTATAGAAGAAGAAACAAAAATAGAAGAATAAATAGAAGAATCAATAGAAGAAGAAGAAGAGGAAGTTGCAGAAGCAATAGAAGAAGAAGAAGAAGAAGAAGAAGAAGAAGAAGAAAAATAATAAGAAGAAGAATTGGATGATAAGGGTTCAAATAATTTAGCTCCAAAGAAATCTGAGTCAATTTTTTAATTTCATGGATGCATTCAAAATAAAAGGGTCGTTGTGTCCATAAACCCTACCAGTAAGTATAACTTCATCAACATGAATGTGTCCAAGCATCTACATGTTCAAGCAAAGAATATCAAAGAGGTTCAAGTAGATGGTAAGAATATTTCAATGTTTGAAGATCTAAAGCTCATTATGGAAAAATATGTTTTGCATTCAGATTTTTATGCTTTGGATATGTATGATGTGGATATAGTTCTTGGATATCCATGGTTAGAGACTTTGGAAACAATGAATATTAATGTTCATAAAAAGTTCATGAAGTTTTGGTATAGGAAAAAGAAGATCACTTTACAAGATATCATAGTGAAAAAGGCACCAATAAAAATCCAAGTAGATCATGAGGATGAGATTGAAACATGTGATGAAGATCATGATGAAGATTCAAATGATATAGATAAAGACACACTACAAATGAACACTTCGTCTACTCAAGAGACAAAGAAGGAAAAGGTTGAAGAGGTAGAAGAAAAGGTGGATAAGATCAAGGTATTGGAAAAGGTTGAGGTATATATACACCCACATCATCATGAGAGGAAATAATCATGGAACCAAGTGAGGAAGTGTCATAAAAACAATCATTTTGTCTATATAGGAAATAAAATTTTCCAATCATTATGGATATGCATGGAATCCAAAGAAAAAATACTATGGCACATGGAATGAATGGGGAAATCACTATGAATATGCATGGAAGAATACCTACTATGGTCATGGTTGGAATTAGAGTAGCACAACAGAATATGGTACATGGAATAAAAAGATGAATAATTATACTTGGACACCAAAGCAATATAATTATGATCATGAACAAAATCAAAGGAGCATAATGGAATTTGGAAACAAGATTGGAGAGCTATCACCTGCCAAGATCACATTTGGATGGTTAGATGATTGAGATTAGAGATAAGTGTGTAATGATTTGAATCATACTCATTATTTGATCTCTTCCTATGTTTGGAGGATGAAACATGTGAAGGAGGGAAGTAATGATATGTACCTAGGGATATGATATATTATTGTATATGGGTTGATGGAGATGCTGACATGTGGCACACATACCCAGAGTTAGTTATAAGGGTACAATATATTAGGATAATAGAGTAACTTGTGGAAGTAGTACATTGGGTAATGGTCAGCCTACATTGGGATTAGGAGGTTACCCATCCATGGGTTAGATAGATGTATATATATAGGAGATGATTATCATGGTATAGATATTAAGTAAGCATTGAATCTCCTATTGTAAGAGGATATTGGAAGTTGTCCCCTCGAAGAGACATTATGGAGTTATTCCTTCCTAAAGGAGTATTATATGGTGTTTCCCTACCTTAAGGGTATTTATACATATATTGAATATTTGAATCAGATCAAGATCTTATCAAGTGGTATCAGAGCCTCCACTTGGGTTCAAGTCACAGAGCAGGTGGTTACGTCGGCATGTCAGTGTTCGTCTGGGGCTCATACACATGGGGAACCCTGAATGCTATGTACCTAGGGATATGATATATTATTATATATGAGTTGATGGAGATGCCAACATGTGGCACACATCCCATTAGTTAGTTATATGGGTACAATATATTAGGATAATAGAGTAACTTGTAGAAGTAGTACATTAGGTAATGGTCGGCCTACGTTGGGATTATGAGGTTACCCATCCATGGGTTGGATAGATGTATATATATATATATAGGAGATGATTATCATGTTAAATATATCAAGTAATAATTGAGTCTTCTATTGTAAGAGGATATTGGAGGTTGTCCCCTCGAAGAGACATTGTGGAGTTATTAGTTCTTAAAGGAGTATTATATGGTGTTTCCCTACCTTAAGAGTATTTATGCATATATTGCATATCAAGATCTTATCAAGTGGTATCAAAGCTTTGATTTGGGCAATTTGTGGAATGAAACCATAGTTTTTTTAATCATCAATAACTTTTTATTGGTTGCGATTTTTTCCACAATTTTTTTACTGGATATGGAGAATACTTTAAATAAGTCATAGTAAAAAATCAAGATTTTTAAATTTGTTTTGAGGGAGTTATTGCTATTTTAGTGTTTATAATAATTTAGGTATATATTTCAAAATATAGGGAATTTTTAATCAAAATTTTTACTGGATATGTAAGCAAATATAAGAGAAACATAGTAAAAATTTTAGAATTGTTTGAGTTGATTTGTTGCGATTTTATGGATCAGTTTTGACATTTTAGGGTTTCATGAACCTTAATTTTTTTGTGGATCATGTAGTTGCAAAAATTTTTAGTGGAAGATGATGTTGATGCTAGAGAATGGTGGCTCCTTTTGGAGAATCATTTTAAAAAAACTTTTGGGCAAAGATGAGTACTTCCTTTTTGTATGGGCCTGCACTACATTGGTTTGACCAGTTGAGTTGTATAGAAAAGTTTTCTTCATGGAAAGAAATGGAATAGATCTTTTTAGGTCATTGGGCTATAGAAGAAGAAGTAGAAAAGGAAGAAGAAATAGAAGAAGAAGAGGAAGTTGAAGAAGCAATAGAAGAGGAAACAGATGAAGAAGAAGAAGAAGAAGAAGAAGAAGAAGAAGAAGAAAAAGAAGAAAAAAAAGAAGAAGAATAATTGGATGATAAGGGTTCAAATAATTTACCTCCAAAGAAATCTAAGTCAATTTTTTAATTTCATGGATGCATTCAAAATAAAAGGGTTGTTGTGTCCATAAATGCTACCAATAAGTATAACTTCTGTTGTTTCCAAAGTCAGCTCAGCTCATTTTTGGAACAACCCCCCCACAAAACTTGTCCATTTTGCCTTTTTCTCTCTAAGTTCATTTTTTGAGACGATTTTTTCTCATATTTGTATTTGCTCAACTGACATCATTCAAAGTTCGTAACATCTTTTCATTATGTTTTACCCAAAATGTGAAAGTTGTTACAATCTCGATGCGACCAAGGGACCAATTTCTCTTTTTCTAGAGTTAGCCTTATTTCTTCCATTTTTATGCACAGGTGGTAATTTTTGCCGTCAGTGATTTTTTCCTTTATGCCATGCAGGAGCAAATTTTTTTTTTGCCCTTACATTTTTCTCCCTCAATGCAGGAGTGGCAAATTTTGCCGCCCCTGCATGTCTTTGAATTTATTTAGTGTAGGAGTGACAAATCTTACCGCCCCTCCACTACCTCATTTTTCATGCCTGACATTTATGGCCTCATGTGTCGAGTGGTTGGGGCCATTTTTCACCCCATTTAATCCACTTTTGATTCATTTAGATTCATTTCTTCCACTCCTCCTCCTGTCCTCTACCTCTGGATGATCTAGCAAGCGCGTGCGTTTCAATGGATTTGAACTCGTGACACATGTTATTTTCTAGGTAAGTTTTTGTTTTTGTTTTTTATTTCTTATTCTTTCCCTTCTTTAGGTTTTAGTTTTAGTTTTTTTTTTTCTTTTTTCCTCCTCTTCCCTTCCTCCCATTAGGACACCTTCCTCTTCCACCACATTCCTTTCTTCCTCTTCCTTTCCTCCCATTTGGCCTTTTCTCATTCTTTCTCATTGTTAGGTAGAAATTTTGCCACCCTCTCTTTTATTAGGTCTTCTTAGCTCATGTAAGGGCAAAAAAATTTGCTACCTTAACACTTCCTTTTCATTTCTTCCCTTGCATAGGCAGTAAAATTTTCCACCGATGTAACTTGGTTCGACTAGATGTAAGGGCAAAAAATTTTTCCACCCTTACATGTTCTTCCTCCTCCATGCTTGGGTGGAAAAATTCACCACCATCCCTTCTCTCCCCCAAAACTTCCTACCTATAAGGGCAGTGAATTTTGCCAGCCTAACCAAACACCCCATCCCTTCTCTCTTGCACTGACAAAATTTTTTGCCTCCGATGCAGGTTTACCTGACATAAGTACAAGGATTGAAAATTTTGCCAACCTTACACTCTTTCTTTCCAAGCATGCACAGGTGGCAAAATTTTCCACCCATGCACATTGACTCTCCCGCATGCAGGAGTGGCAAAATTTTCCACCCTCGCATCTTTTTCTCTGATTTCTCTAACTCTAGAGAAATTTTTATTCCTTCCATTTTTTGCCTCCTCCCCTTTCTTCCTCTCATTTTCCAACCCATTTCCACCTTGGCCTGTCAAGTGCCCTTCCTTGGTCATAATCATCCAACGTGCAAATTCCCTAATTTGTCCATTTTTCCCTAAATTGCATGATCATGATTCTTATTGCAGTACCCCATGAGGATTCTCGTTCATCGATGCCCTCTCAACAAAGACTCATCCTAATGACTAAAACTTCTTTAAAGAAGTCAAAGGCCATGAAGTACCAGTACTAAGATGTTTTCCCAATCACCTCAGTCACTTGTAATGTCGATGGCATTAGAGACATAGAGATCGGCCACATGGATATGGCCGAGTTCATGGAGAGAACCAAGATGACCAACTCGAGCTCAGAGAAGAAAAGAATCATTGAGATCAACATCCATCTAGTTGCCTCTTTACCTGTAGTGAAACATCACATAGATTTCATCCTCCAGTGTGCCCAATTCTATAATAGAGAGACCAGGTTAGTGTCAGATGCCAACAGTAACATGATAATTCAACTAGACCCCAAATTTATCAATAAATTCTTCATGTGCCCTCTTGTTACTGAAGTGCTGAGAATCAACTTCATTAAGGCACAGAAGGAGTATGACAAAGATCCTGAGAGGGCAAAAAAGGTGATGAACAATAGATGGCTCAAGACTCCCAGAGCCAACTTGTCTAGATGGCCGCAAAATTTCTTGAGAAGTGATTTCATAGAAGAAGTTGGTGACTTAATTAATCTTCTCAGCAGAGTATGAGGTCTACCATCTTCTTCAAAATTCCATGAATAGATGTATCCCTTCATCAAGATAATCCTACAATAGAAGTAAGTCATCTTTTGGGGTGAGAAGATCAGTAACGCTCTTCATGAGCAGTTAACAAAAGTGTCTACTACTACAAAGTTCTATATGACTTCATACTTAATGTACATTGTAGCTTTGATGCAAACCTTTCTAGGTTTGACAATAGAAGGAGATAGAAGAACCACCCCAGTCTATTTATATTACCCACAACTGACACTAAAAGGATCAATTTGTCACTTTAAAAGTGTAAATGATGCCTTCTTCACAGTGTTTTTGTGCCTTTTTGATCCTTAGCTAGAACAAAAAAGAGTATCAGATGAAGCTTGGATGGTCGTCAATGACTTTGGCTGCATGTTTCTACAATTTCTCTCCTTTTGCTATCTATGGGTTAGCTTTTTCCAAGGCTATTCCTACATACTCCCTCAATTTCCATCTGATAAATTAGTCCTAATATAGCTGTGTAGGCAAATTATTATCATACACGCTAAGTAAATGGAACTAAAAAAACTAAGTTTTAGGTTCCCAATAGAAATTGATAAATACTTAGTTTTGACTGCCACCAAAGCAAGGGCAATGGAGACAGAAATGCAACTGGTTACCATGAAGCATTTCAAGAGAAGGTCCAATTTTGACTACAGGGGTGTCAAAGATATGATCTAAAGAAAGACTTAGTTTTATGAGCCCATGATTGAGGACATCTGAGTAGACTTGAGAATAGCAGAAAAAATCAAAAGGATGGACTACAATAGGCTTACTTTGGAGTAGATTGAATATCTGGGGCTTGCAGATATTCCCTCTAGTCTAGTTGATGATAAAAACATAATCAATAGTAGCTACCTAGTTGAGAAGGTCGTTGACTCTCCTCTTCCTCCAATTTAGTGGTCTAAAAAAGAATTGACTTCTTTGAGAAAGAGATTTGAACTAATATTGGCTAAAACCAATGATTAGCTAGTGGCCAAAGGGATCATGTTAAAGGAATTCATCACAAGATCAAAGGCTGAATTCCAAGCAAAAATAAGGAAGAACATAGAGAATAGGACTAAGAATAAATGCAATGTTCCTTCTCTATCTAGGCCTTACAAGCCTAGAATCATCTTTGTATCTAAGAAATCAAAGGTTGCTGAGGAACCAGAATCAATAGCTAAGGGGGTTGGAGAACAAAGCACCTAGGAATAGGTAGTGAAATAGATGGAGACTGATGACAAACCTTTAGAATAGCAGAGAACTAAGACTCTATCTCCCCAAGAAGGGGCACAACCACTTGTAGGCATTTCTTCTTCGCCATCTCAATCCCCTGTGGCATCTCCTTTGCCTCTTTCTCCCATTAGTGTTCCTTCTTTTGGAGCCACTTCTTCTTTTAGATATATGTTTGGTGATCCTCAAGGCACTTTTGGAGACATCCTTCGCTTCTTAGATTCTATCCCTAGTCTAACATCTACTTCTTTTAATATCAAAGAAAGTTTCACCATTGACTAGCCAACAGTCGATACAGTTTCACCTGTTACTCCCACTACACCCACTATTCCCACTAGTAGTGCAGACATTACCCCAGGGACACTAGCCATAGGGACTATTGCCATGGTAAGTACTTCTGCTCTCCCACCTTGGTTGTCAATTTTCATGCCCAAAAGAAAGAAGCTAGCCATCTCTGCAGATGACTTTAATTTTTACAAGATAGTGCCAATGAAAGATAAGACCCCGAAGAGACCAAAGATCCTTTCAAAAATGGTTGAGGAAAAGGGGAACAAATTTTTGGAGATAGCCAAACCTCCACAGGATGCAACCCTTGAGGGTTTTGACATGAGCAACTATTCCATTTCTCGTGTTGAGTTGGGGAAAGTCACTCACGAGGGTGCAAAGAGTGACCTCTAGTCTGCAATGGATATCATGGTCTAAAAATTTGACAGGGAAAAAGAGATGAAAGATTACTATAAGGAAAAGGTAGAACAATTGATTGTGGTAGTCAAGAAATTCACTCTTGATCTTAAAGTAGCAACCCTAGAAGACTTTTCCATAGACGATCCTGTTATCTAGAAAGTAGAGAAAACCTATATGACAGGGAAAGTGCTAGAAGATTATATTGTAAAGATGCATACATAATGAATTTCCTTGCTTACAGAGGTTGCTAAGAAGATAGAGAAGATGAAGAAAATAAGGACAAATTTAGAAGACCTCGTCTCTCTTATTTTTCAAGATATTGATAGTACAGATAAATATCTTAGCAAGTGGATAAAGATGAAGGATTTGAAGAAATGCACCTTGATATCCATTGGCATCATTGCCAACAAAGATTCCTATGTTGAAATCAAGGAATCACTGATATACAAAATCCAGGTGCTTAAGGAGCTAATCAAAGATCTCAAGTCTTCTAAGGATGCTAGTGAGAAAAGTGACACCGGCCTGTTGAATAGACTGGAGGAATTGCCTTGTGACCTCACCTATAGAGATAATCAATTTCTTTCAGTAGAAGAGATGATTTGAGAATTCATAGGTATGATCTAGAGGGATTTCAAAGAAAAAATGTTTTCAATGACTTCTATGGATAACATCTTAGATACTCAGTTAACTCTTGATAATTTAAGAACTAGGTTAACTAGTCATGGCAAAGCAATCACATCATTCAAAGCTGCTACAATCAGAGCCAGAGTGATCTTCAAAAACACCATTGCATCAGACAATATAAGAATTTAGGCATCTATCGCCATCTATGATGCTCATCTGAAGAAGTCTAGCGGTAGGAGTTGAATCATTTCTCTATTTTCTCTTCTTCCTCTTTTCTCATGTACTTTTGTCATGTAAAAGTACATGCACTTTTGTAATATGTAATTACATGTAAATTTTTTGAAAAATATCTAAGTCAAAGACAACTCATCTTTGACTAGATATTTTAATATTTTAATCTTTTTTCAATATTGAAGGTTTCTCCCTATATATAGAGGGAACCTCTTTTGTAAAGTATCACTAGATAATTGAGAGCAAAAACTCTGCTAAAATTGAGACACTTCTTGAGACTTTGTGCTCAACTTGTAAATCATATTTTATCGAATGAATGAGAAATAGGTTTATTCCAAACTTTGTGTTGGAGTAATTTGTGTTACTTAGGAAATAGTTCTTATGTTCTTTTCTTGATAATCTCTCATCTGTTCAATTTAATAAGCAAAGTATGTGTATTGAAATTATCTAAAGATGGTTCTAAAGATAAAAGAAAGACTTTGAGCTACTTTTATCTTGGTAACCTTGTTATTCATTGTAGTTTTAGGTGAAGAATTTGGGCTTTGTTTCATTCTACTGTTACGTGTGTTCTAAATTAGTGAAGGAGGCAACATAAGACTTTGTGCTTTCATGGGTTTCCTTATGTACTTTGTTAAAAACTTCAGGGGATTTTTTGCTTTGCAATGGATACCATTCCTAAAAGAAGAGGAATGCTCTCAGCCATCGACCAAGACTTTTCTCTTTTGTTCCTTGGACATCATCTCTAAAAAAAGAGAGATGGATGGTGTTATACTACCTTGAGTATTATTTTATACTTATTTATATATACATATAGCATATAAGTATTTCATAGGGAACCTCCCCTTAATGAGAGGAGAGATTTATCTCATTAAGATGTGGTAAACCTACACTTTTTGTGGCATAAATCTCCTTATACTATGATTGATATATCCATTTTTTCATTAGTTAATTGACGACAAAATATTCACCCAACAGCTTTTTAGCAACTCTGCTGGAGAAATGAACATGCATTTTGAAGCCTCAAGCTTCAATTTGAAGTAGTTTCAGTCCCTTTTTCATTTGACACTCTGGCAGATCCACTATACACATGAGGCTAGAGAGCTCAGGGTATTATTGATCCTATATTTGAGTTGGTGCAATAAACTAATTTTGAGATTTCTCTTCCATCATCTCATCTTCAGCAAACTAAGAGCTTCCCTCTTACCAACAACAGATCTCCCATACCCTGTGAAGCTTCTAGCCTCAATACTGGTAAGGCTTTGTCTTTATTAACCCCACCAAGATTTATTATCCTACCATTTAATCATGCTATCATAATGGCTCAAGGTCTATGGTGAAACTCTTTTGGTCCTCTTAATTTGACCCCACCCTTGCATGAATTACCTCATAGTTATAAGAAAAAATTTCCCAAGTTTTTTGGTGATGGGAAGGTTCATCCCGATGAGCATATTACCGCCTTCTCTATATCATGTGGCATAATCAGTGTGGAATTTGAAGACGTAGCAATGAGACTTTTTGTAGAAACTCTATAAGGTGATGTCACAGATTGGTTTTACCACTTTCAAGCTTAAACTATAACTAACTAAAATACGCTAAAGTCCAAATTTGAAGCTAGGTTTAAATCTACTGAAGATGCACATGCCTTGTTAGCTTAGCTTATGCAAATGAAGAAAGAACCTCATGAGCCCATGAGGGATTTCATAGCCAAATTCAATAAGTTAAGGAACCAAATTCCTACCATTGCTCAGCCCATGCCAGAGAATCTTAAGTGCTTTTTTATCAACTCGTAACTTCCTGAAGTGAGTTTTCTGTTGAGGCGAGCTAGCTCTATGGATCTCGCATTGGCTCAAAATTTGGCTACTGAGATTGAGGATGATCTTATCCTAGTAGGTAAGATTAGAAAAGACTCTAATAAAAATAGATTCTCTTCATCTCCTGAAAGTTCTTCTATAAGCACTACAGATTCTATGGTGTAGAAATTGACAAATAAACTGATAGCTTTGAAGAGGCAAATAGCCTAAGGTATGCCTACCCCCACTTATCGAGATATGCCAAGGAGAACATTCTAAAATTAGAAATATCAAGGCAATGCTGCTTGGAACCAAGGGCAACCAAATCACCTACCTCCCCCTTAGGAGAAACTTGCCATTGAAGCAACACCTGCCATTTCAGTGATCGGTTACTTGGAGGCTGAGCGCGACTTTTCACTCCAACCTGAGTCGGACCAAAAAGATGATGCTAATCTCTTCAAAGAGTAGGAAGAAGAATTAGCTGGTGACTCTAATATTGATTTCTTGGATTACCAGGATGAAGCTAGAAGTAAAGGAGAAGGGTTGGATGGATCTTATGCTATTTTTACCAGATCTCAAAACTAGTCAGCTCCATAAACTAACAAAGGAAAATTAGAAAAAGAACCTCAACCAGTGGTCTCCATTGCTAAATGAGGGACTCCATTGCCTCTCCAATAAAAAAATTTAGGTAACTCACAAAAAGGTAAGTACCTCAGACCATCCCATATCTTCCACCTCTATTTTCTAGACTAGTGCCACACCCACTAAAGATCAAGATGATGGGCCCTCTTTCTCTGTCTCAAATTCATTTATATTATATGATATAATTGATCACGCTAGAAAGACTAAGATTCAAATGATTGAGATTGAGTATTTGAGAGCCAATCCTAAACAGTTTGATAGGTTGGCAAAATATGTGAAAAATAAAGCCATTCCCACAGGAAAAAATTCCTCAAAGACAACTCATGATTCCCCCAAGGATAAATTCACCCAAAATAATCTTGTCATGACTCCCCCTATTACTCTTGAGAAAATAGAACCTTTTTATGTTTCCCTACTAATAAATGGTTATAAATTGAGTAATTGTATAATATACTCTAGAGTTTCTGATAATGTTATGCCTATCAAGGTGGCAGATTCCCTTGGTCTAACTTTGACCAAAATTTTTTGGAGGTGTTTTTCTATGGAAAACAAACAGTCCCACTCCTTGGTCAAATAGAAGATGCCCAATTTGCATTTGCAAATTTTTCAGAAAAGAGGATAAAAATGATGATTCTGGTGGCTAATGTTCCAGCTTCTTATGGCATCCTTCTTGAGTAGAATTTCTGTAAGGATGTTGGGGGTGAGCTAAGCATGGAATTGTCAGAGGCAAGGATCCCAATTCAAGGTATTATGAAGAAATTGCTTCCTAAAAAAGAGGCAAGCTATGTAGTCACCTGATCATCATCACTAGAAGCTCAAATTTTATTTGAGTCTTCAGGCATGGGTAACTACTTCCTATCTATGAATGAAGTCCATGAGGCATCCGAAAAAACTCCTATAGGTAATAATTTGGAAATGTGTTTAACTGATGAAGTAGGAGGATCGGTGAAGCAAGATGAATACATGGAAGAACCTCTTCCCCCTAATGAAGAAGTTTCCAAAAGGAAAAGTGGCATCTAACAAAATATGGATCTTAGAATTTGATGGTAGTTGCTCCTCTACTGGTTTAGGAGTTGGAGTTGTGTTGGTATCCCCTCAAGGAGATATTGTTCCTTTATCTTACAAGTTGCAGTTTAACAACACCAACAACACGGTTGAGTATGAATCCATGTTGCTTGGATTACAAGCTGCTAGAGAAAAAGGTATTAAACTCCTCCATGCTAAAAGAGATGACAAATTAGTGGTTTGTCAAGTAAATAACTTCTATCAAACCAAGTATGAAAGATTGCGCCACTATCAAAATCTATTTTGGGACCAAATTACAATTTTTGATGCTTTTAGCATCTCTGTCATTTCAAGAGAATTCAATGACCAGGCAGATACATTGGCTATTTTTGCTACTCTCTTAGTTCCCCACCTAGACTTTAAAGGAGATAAGTACACTATTAAACTGGGCTTTTGACCAAGTGTACTTGATAATGCTGGCCATTGGCAAGTATTCAACAATGATGATCAAATCATTGCCTTCTTAGAGCAAAAGGATAGCTTTGAACAATTGCATTTTGAATGCAGTGAACTTCAGGAATGTGAGACAACTTCTGAATCAAACACAGACATAGGTGAGGATTTCCTACAGCTTAAAGGGAATAAGATTCCCAAAGGCCTAGTTTCCCTAGAGAAAGTATTTGATAACCATGATAGGTTCATCAAACAACAACGAACAGATTCAAACTCCTCTCAGAATTTTGATCAAGTGAACCTGGGAACCAAGAGAGATCCTAAGATGGTGAATATTGGGAAATGTTGTATTTATGAGGAGAGATTCAAGCTTGTTAATTTACTCTACCAATATATAGATGTCTTAGCATATTCCTATTATGACCTAAAATCACTCACGCCTGATGAAATTTGCCATGACATTCCTTTTAAGGCTAACTCAGTGCCTTACAAGCAAAAGTCTAGGAAATATAATCCAAAAATATCTGGTACCATTTTATCTGAGATACAAAAAATACTTGATGCCAGGATAATTTTCCCAATCCATCACTCCACATGGATTGCCAATATAGTGTCTACTATGAGAAAGAAGAATGGTGAAATTTGAATCTGCGTGGATTTCAAAAATTTGAATTAGTTATCTTTAAAAGATAACTACCCTCTCCCTATCATAGATCAAGTTATGTAGATGGTAATAGGTTCATAGATGTTATCAATGCTAGATGGTTTCTTGGGATACAATAAGGTTGAAGTTGGAAAAGTAGATCAACATAAGACTGCCTTCACCACACCTTGGGGCACCTTCACCTATCGAAGAATGCCTTTCAATTTGATAAATGCAGGTGCCACATTTCAAAGAGTGATGGACCTCACTTTTAAGGATGAAATGGGTAAGTTCCTTGTAGTTTACCTAGATGATTTGATGGTATTTTCAAAGCATCATTCTGACCATGTCCACCATTTACAAAGAATACTGGAACATTGTCGTCAGAATGGTATTTCTCTAAATCCTAAAAAATCTATCTTTGGGGTGACAAAAGGGAAACTTTTCAGACACATTGTGTCCTGAGAAGGTATAAAAATTGACTCAAAATAGAGTCAAGTCCATTCAAGAGCTTACTCTGCCTACCAGTAAAACTACGGTTCACTCTTTCTTCAAAAAGGTAAATTTTCTTTGAAGATTCATCCCTGAGTTTGCTGAGAAAACTCGCCACATTATCAATATGATGAAAGGTAAAACTACCTTCAGGTAGAATGTAGAGGGCAAATCAGCATTCAAAAACATCAAAGAAGCAATCACTCACACACTAATTTTGGTTTATCCTGACTACACCAAAAACTTCAAAATATACAGTTATGCTTCTGAACATACACTCTCAGCTATTTTAGTTCAATAGAACCAAAAATGTGTGGAATCTCCTATTTCTTTCACGAGTTGTCCACTCAAGGCTCATGAGCTGAAATACTCAAACATGGAGAAGCATGCATATGCGGTGGTCAAAGCAATCAAACACTTCAGGTTTTATATCCTGAACTCACATACTGAGATTTTGGTGCTTGATACAATGGTGAAGTCCATTTTGACTCAATAGGAGTTTGGTATAAAGAGGTGTAATTGGGTTGCCAAGATTTAGGAGTTTGATCTAGACATCAAACCTACCAAACTTGTGTGGATAAAGGGTCTTTATCAGTTGATTGCTGACAACATTCTTGAAGGAGCAAAAAATGAAGAAATGGAGATCGAAGACATGTCTACGGTCCTCTTCATTTCCAGTACTGATGAGTGGTTTTCTGACATCACCTATTTTCTAACCTATGGTGAGTGTCCTGCTCATCTCTTCTATAAGGAAAAATAAAATGTTAAACTAAAGGTTGCTAGCTATGTTTTGTGGGATAATGGTCTGTATAAAAGAAACTCGGATAGGGTATTTATTCGTTGTGTTGATAAGGTATAACAAGATAAAATTTTGGAGTCTTTCCATAATTTGGCTTGTGGAGGACATTTTTCTACACCAGTGATAGTGCACAAAATTTTGTGAGCAAGGTACTATTGGCCTACCCTGTTTCAAGATGCCTACAAATGGGTGCATAGATGTGAATTGTGTCAGCAATTCATCAAAAAGCCTAAAATGGCTTCATTTCCCCTCAATCTAGTAATAATCAAAGGGCCTTTTCAACAGTGGGGTATTGACTTCATTGGCATAGTTAACCCATCTTTGAGTACTGAACATGATTATGTCCTCATGGCAACTGATTACTTTACCAAATGGGTGGAAGCCATCACAACTAAGCACGCTACGTCTGAAGTGGTGTGCAATTTTTTTAAGGAAAATATCATCTCCCAATTTGGGGTTCCACTCAAAATTGTAACAGATAATGTGGCCTATTTCTCTTCACATGAAATTACTCAGTTTTGATTTTATTATGGACTTACCTTATCCCATACTTTAGATTATTTCCCATAGGGAAATGGCCAAGCAAAATTGAGAAATAAAAACTTGGTCACTATTATCAGGAAATCGGTAGATGACAATCAGAGAACTTGGCACAAAGCACTATTTGATGCTTTATGGGCAGATAAGATTACACCCAAGAGGGCCATAGGCATGTCATCGTTCCAACTTCTATACAGCTTGAATGCGGAGATACCTATCACTCTAGAACTACTAACACTCAGGTTAGCCAAAGCAATCAAAGATTTAACCTTCAAAAATTTGATCAACAAAAGGATCATGTGTCTAACGGAATTGAATGAGCAGTGAACCATGGTGGTGGACCAGATTATGGCACATTAGAATCAGGTGAAGAGACTTTTTGACAAAAGAGCTAATGTTCATGATTTTCAAATTGGAGATCAAGTCTTGTTGTGGGATAAGAGGCAAGAACTGAAGGGAATGCACAACAAATTTGACTCTTTATGGAGAGGTTCATTTACCATTTGACAACTCTATGGTGAGAATAGCTTCTTACTAGAGTATCAAGATGGAGCACCATTTGCACTACCCCATAATGGGTAGCATCTGAAACTTTTCAATCTTTGAAGTTTAGATGGATTCACTTGTATATTTGTATAGTTTTTACATTTTGTTTGTTTTCTTTCATTTTTAGTGTGACTCTGTAGCCTAATGGCTTGGATGAAGGCACTTAGAGACTGGTTTCTACTCCCATTGATTCATTTGATTGAATGGAAGTTCCCCAATAGGAGCCAATTGTTGTTTCCAAAGTTAGCTCAACTCATTTTTAGAACAACCCCCCCACGAAACTTGTCTGTTTTGCCTTTTTCTCTCTAAGTTCATTTTTTGAGATGAGTTTTTCTCATTTTTGTATTTGCTCAACTGACATCATTCGAAGTTTGTAACATCTTTTCATTACATTTTCCCAAAAATGTGAAAGTTTTTACAGTCTCGATGCGACTAGGGGACCAATTTCCTTTTTTCCAGAGTTAGCCTTATTTCTTCCATTTTTATGCATGGACGACAATTTTTGCCGTCAGTGCATTTTTCCTTTATGCCATGTAGGAGCAAAAAATATTATTGCCCTTGCATCTGGAATGTAGGAGTGGAAAATTTTTCCACCCCTACATTTTTCTCCATCACATGCAGGAGTAGCAAATTTTTCTGCCCCTGCATGTCTTTAAATTTTTTCAATGTAGGAGCGGCAAATCTTGCCGCCACTCCACTACCTCATTTTTTGCACCTGAGATTTATGGCCATGCATGTCAAGTGGTTGGGGCCATTTTTTGCCCAATTTAATCCATTTTTGATTCATTTGGATTCATTTCTTCCACTCCTCCTCTTGCCCTCTTCCTCTGGATGATCTAGCAAGTGGGAAAAAGTGCGTTTTGATAGATTTGAGCTCACGACACACGTTATTTTCTAGGTAGGTTTTTGTTTTTGCATTTTATTTCTTGTTCTTTCCCCTCTTTAGTTTTTAGTTTTAGTTTTTTTTTTTGATTTTTTCCTCCTCTTCCCTTCCTCTCATCAGGATGCCTTCCTCTTCCACCTCATTCCTTTCTTCCTCTTCCTTTCCTCTCGTTTGGCCTTTTCTCATTCTTTCTCATTATTAGGGTAGCAATTTTGCCACCCTCTCTTTTACATGGTATTCCTAGCTCATGTAAGGGTGGTAAATTTTGTCACCCTAACACTTCCTTTTCATTTCTTCCCTTGCATAGGTGGCAAAATTTACCACCGATGCAACTTGGTTTGACTAGATGTAAGGGTGACAAAATTTGCTACCCTTACATGTTCTTCCTCCTCCATGCTCGGGTGACAAAATTTGCCACCCTCCCTTCTCTCCCCTGAAACTTCTTACCTATAAGGGTGGCAAAATTTCTCGCCCTAACCAAACACCCCGTCCCTTCTCTCTTACACTGTTAACAAATTTTGCCGCTGATGCAGGTCTACTTGACTTAAGTACAAGGGCAACAAATTTTTCTGCCCTTACACTCTTTCTTGCCAAGCATGCATGGGTGGAAAATTTTTCCACTCATGCACATTGACTCTCCCACATGTAAGAGTGGAAAAATTTTCCTCCCTCGCATCTTTTTCTCTGATTTCTCTAACTCTAGAGAAACTTTTGTTCTTTCTATTTTTCACCTCCTCTCATTTCTTATTCTCATTTTCCAACCTATTTCCACCTCAGCCCTATCAAGTGCCATTCCTTGGTCATGATCACCCAATGTGAAAATTCCCTAATTTGCCTATTTTTTTCTAAATTACATGATCATGATTCTTATTGCAGTACCCCCTGAGGATTCTTGTTCATCAGCACCCTCTCAACAAAGAATCATCCTAATGACTAAAACTTCTCTAAAGAAGTCAAAGGACATAAAGCACCAGTACCAAGGTGTATTCCCAATCACCTTGATCACTTTTAATGTCGATGACATAAGAGAGACAGAGATTGGCCACATGGATATGATAGAGTTCGTGGAGAGAACCAAGACGACCAACCTAAGCTCAGAGATGAAAAGAATCATTGAGAGAAAAATCCATCTAGTTGCCTCTTTCCCTATAGTGGTGCATCACACAAAGCTCATCCTCCAGTGTACCTAGTTCTATAACAGAGAGACCAAGCCAGTGTCAGATGCCAGTGGTAACACGATAATTCAAATGGACCTTAAATTTATTGATAAAGTCTTCATGTGCCCTCCTACTACCAAAGTGCTGAGAATTGAATTCATTGAGGCACAAAAAGAGTATGACAAATATCTTAAGAGGGTGAAAAAGGTGATGAACAATAGATGGCTCAAGGCTCCTAGAGCTAACTTGTCTAGATTGCCATAGAATTTCTTGAGAAGTGATTTCATAGAAAAATTTGGTGACTTAATTACTCTTCTCAATAGAGTACAAGGTATACCATCTTCTTCACAATTCCATGAATGGATGTATCCCTTCATTAAGATAATCTTATAAGGGAAGCAAGTCATCTTTTGGGGTGAGCAGATCAGCAATGCTCTTCATGAGCAGTTGACAAAAGTGTCTACTACTTCAAAGTTCTATATGACTTCATACTTAGTGTACATTACAACTTCGATGCAAACCTTTCTAGGTTTAACAATAGAAGGAGATAGAAGAACCACCCCAGTCTATTCATATTACCCTCAGATGACACTAAAAGTATCAATCTATCACTTTAAAAGGGTAAATGATGCCTTCTTCACAGTGTTTTTGTGCCTTTTTGATCCTTAGCTAAAACAAAAAAAAAGTATCAAATGAAGCCTAGATGGTCGTCAATGACTTTGGCTACATGTTTCTATAATTTCCCTCCTTTTTCTATCTATGGGTTGGCTTTTTCCAAGGCTATCCCTACATGCTCTCCCAATTTCCATATGAAAAATTAGTCCTAATGGATTTGTGTAGGCAAATTATTGTCATACACGCTAAGCTAATGGAACTAAAAAAGCCAAGTTTTAGGTCCCAATAGAAATTGGTAGATACTCAGTTTTGACTACCACCAAAGCAAAGGTAATGGAGATGGAAATGCAACTAGTTACCATGAAGCAATTCAAGAGAAGGTCAAATTTTGACTACAGGGGTGTCAAGGATATGATCTGAAGAAAGACTTAGTTTCATGAGCCCATGATTGAGGACATTTGAGTAGACTTGAGAACAATGAAAGAAATTAGAAGGATGGACTACAACAGATTGACTCTAGAGTAGATTGAATATTTGGGGCTTGCAAATATTCCCCCTAGTCTGGTTGATGATAAAAACATAATCAAAAATAGATACCTAGCTGAGAAGGTCGCTAACTCTCCTCTTCCTCTAATTCAGTGGTCCCTAAAAGAATCAAAAATAGATACCTAGCAGAAATTAAAGGTTGTTGAGGAACCAAAATCAATGGCTAAGGGGGTTGGAGAACAAAACACCCAGGAATAGGCAGTAGAAAAGATGGAGACCGATAACAAGCCTTCAAAAAAGTAGAGAAATGAGACTCTATCTTCCTAAGAAGGGGCACAACCACTTACAGGCATTTCTTCTTCGCCACCTCAATCCCTTGTGGCATCTCCTTCACCTCTTTCTCCCATCAGTGTTCCTTCTTCTGGAGCCACTTCTTCTTCTATATTTATGTTTGGTGATCCTCAAGGAACTTCTGGAGATGTCCTTTGCTCCTCAAGTTCTATCCCTAGTCTGGCATCTCCTTCTTTTAATATCAAAGAAAGTTCTACCATTGACCAGCTAGTAGTTGATATAGTTTCACTTGTTACTCCCACTACACCCACTTTTTCCACTAGCAGTGCAGATGTTACCCCAGGGACACTAACCACAAGGACTGTTTCCATGGTAAGTACTTCTGCTCTCCCACCTTGGTTGTCAACTTTCATGCCCAAAAAGAAGAAGCTAGCCATCTCTATAGATGACTTTAATTTTTACAAGATAGTGCCAGTGAAAGCTAAGACCCCTAAGAGACCAAGGATCCTTTCAAAAATGGTTGAGGAAAAGGGGAACAAATTTTTGGAGATAGCCAAACCTCCATAGGATGCAACCCTTGAGGGTTTTGACATGAGCAGCTATTCCATTTCTCATGTTGAGTTGGGGAAGTCACTCACGAGGGTGCAAAGAGCAACCTACAGTCCGTAATGGATATCATGGTCCAAAAATTTGACAGGAAAAAGGAGATGAAAGATTTTTATAAGGCAAAGGCAGAACAATTGATCACGGTAGTTAGGAAATTCACTCTTGATCCTAAAGCAGCAACCCCAAAAGCATTTTTCGTAGACGATCATGTTATCCAGAAAGTAGAGAAAACCTATATGAAAGGGAAAGTGATAGAAGATTATATTGAAAAGATGCATACACAAGGAATTTCCTTGCTTATAGAGGTTATTGAGAAGACAAAGAAGATGAAGAAAATGAGGACAGATTTAGAAGACCTCATCTCTCTTATTTCTTAAGATATTGATAGTATAGATAAATATCTTAGCAAGTGGATAGAGTTGAAGGATCTGAAGAAATACACCTTGATATCCATCAGTGTCATTGCCAGCAAAGATTCCTATGTTGAAATCAAGGAATCACTTATATACAAAATCCAAGTGCTTAAGGAGCTGATCGAAGATCTCAAGTCTTCCAAGGTTGCTAGTGAGAAACGTGACACTAGCCTGTTGAATAGACTAGAGGAATTGCCTTGCGACCTCACCTCTAGAGATAATTAGTTTCTTTCAGCAGAAGAGATGATTTGAGAATTCAAAGGTATGATCCAAAGGGATTTCAAAGAAAAAGCATTTTCAATGGCTTTTGTGGATAACATCTTAGATACTCAGTTAACTCTAGATAATTTAAGAACTAGGTTAACTAGTCATGCCAAAGCAATCACAGCATTGAAAGATGCTACAATCAGAGCCAAAGTGATCTTTAAAAACACCATTGCATCAGACAGTATAAGAATTTAGGCATCTATCGCCATGTATGATGCTTATCTGAAGAAGTACGGTGGCAGGAGTTGAATCATTTCTCTGTTCTCTCTTCTTCCTCTCTTCTCATGTACTTTTGTCATGTAAAAGTACATGCACTTTTGTAATATGTAATTACATGTAAAAAATTCAAAAAATATCTCAAATTCAAAGACAACTCATCTTTGACTAGATATTTTAATATTTTAATCTTTTTTCAATATTGAAGGTTTCTCCCTATATATAGAGGGAACCTCTTTTGTAAAGTATCTTTGGATAATTGAGAGAAAAAACTCTACTAAAATTGAGACACTTCTTGAGACTTTGTGCTCAAATTGTAAATCATATTTTATCAAATGAATGAGAAACATGTTTATTCCAGAATTTGTGTTGGAGTAATTTGTGTTACTTAGGAAATAGTTCTTATGTTCTTTTCCTGATAATCTCTCATCTGTTTGATTTAATAAGCAAAGTGTGTGTATTTAAATTATCTAAAGATGGTTCTAAAGATAAAAGAAAGACTTTGAGCTACTTTTATCTTGGTAACCTTGTTATTCATTGTAGTTTTAGGTGAAGACTTTGGGCTTTGTTTCAATCTACTGTTACGTGTATTCTGAATCAGTGAAGGAGGCAACAGAAGACTTTGTGCTTTCATGGGTTTCCTTGTGGACTTTGTTACTACTTCCAGGGATTTTTTGCTCTGCACTGGATACCATTCCTAAAAGAAGAGGAATGATTTCAGCCATCGACTGAGACTTTTCTCTTTTGTTCCTTGGATATCACCTCTAAATTAAGAGAGATGGATGGTGTTATACTACCTTGAGTATTATTTTATGCTTATTTATATATACATATATCATATAAATATTTCATAGGGAACCTCCCCTTGATGAGAGGAGAGATTTATCTCGTTAAGATGTGGTAAACCTACACTTTTTGTGGCATAAATCTCCTTATATTGTGGTTGATATACCCATTTTGTCATCAGTTAGTTGACGACAAAATATTCACCCAACAACTTCATCAACATGGATGTGTCCAAGCATCTACATGTTCAAGCAAAGAATATCAAAGAGGTCCAAGTAGATGGTAAGAATATTTCAATGTTTGAAGATCTAAAGCTCATTATGGAAAAATATGTTTTGCATTTAGATTTTTATGCTTTGGATATGGATGATTTGGATATAGTTCTTGGGTATCCATGGTTAGAGACTTTGAGAATAATGAATATTAATGTTCAGAAAAGGTTCATGAATTTTTGGTATAGGAAAAAGAAGATCACTTTACAAGATATCATAGTGAAAAAGGCACCAATAACAATCTAGGTAGATCATGAGGATGAATAAAGGTGATTTTTTTCATGATCATAATTATACTACTTTGGTGTCCAAGTATAATTATTCCTCTTTTTATTCCATGTACCATATTTTGCTATGTTACTCTGATTTCAACCATGACCATAGTAGGTATTCTTCCATGCATAGTCATAGTGATTTCCCCATTCATTCCATGTGCCATAGTATTTTTTCTTTGGATTCCATGCATATCCATAATGATTGGAAATTTTATTTCCTATATAGATAAAATGATTGTTGTTATGACACTTCCTCACCTGGTTCCATGATTGTTTCCTCTCATGATGATGTGTGTGGCTATATACCTCGACCTTTTCCATTACCTTGACCTTATCCACCTTTGCTTCTACCTCTTCCACCTCTTCCTTCTTTGTCTCTTGAGTAGATGAAGTGTTCAATAAAAGACTCAATTCTTACTTGATATCTAACCCTAAATAGGCTCCTAATACTTAAATGTAAACCCTAAAATAGGTTAAGTCTAAAATGTGGTGGAAACCTCCAAAATTATATATTTTTCATCTTAAATCCTAAAGGTTTGAAACAATTTATCTCTAACCCTCATCATTATCGTGCAATGCATAATAAAAGTTTGCTCATTTTGTACATTTGGGGATGAGTGAATTATGTTAAGGGATGCCTCTAACCAACTACAAATTTAACTTTCAAGGGTTGATCGAGACCTAAAAATGGTTATTATATCCTAAAAATGTATATCCTAATGTCTTTGCATAGACAATTCATCAATTGGGCTGATGAGTTATAATCTATGGCCCTCACTAGGTTTTAGCATGTTCTGAGAGATTTGGTTATGAGAGAAACCTCATTGTTTCATCTCATCCATCAAAACTTACATAAAATTCTCTTGGGATTTCCTACAAGACTTGCCCCTACACATGTAAGACCTAATGTTTCATCTCTAACCCTCATGGTTCTCATGAAATGTGTGACATAAGTTTGATCATTTTGCACATTGGAGGATGAGTGAATTTTCGTAAGGGATGCCTCCAACCAACTATAAATTTCACTTTTAGGGGTCAACTGAGACCAAATAAAGGTTTTTCTAGCCTAAAAATGCCCATCTAGATATGTTTGTGTAGACATTTCATCGATTAGGGTAACAAGTCAAATTTTATGACCCTCATTGACCAAGTTTTAGCATGTTTTTAGAGATTTGGCTGTAAGAGAAACCTCATTGCCTTATATTTTATTCTTTTTAGGAATTAGGTGTTTAATTCCTAATAAAATAAAGGTCTAAGTAAATGTAGATTAGTAATTAATGTGTATTAATTAGCTTACTGATTTATACAAACAAATATTTCTTTTATCTTTTCTAAAAATAGAAAGAAGTATAGAGAAATCAAACTTAGATTATTTTAGGTCGAAACAAATGATTCAAGATCTAGAAATGCTATTCAGGGATGACAGACTATCATAAATAGGACCCATAACTCTATTTTTGGATTAGAAAAGAGCATCAAACTTAGGATACCCTATTACTTGGTGTTGTAGTCCACTTTTTAGAGCTATTGTCTACTTTTGATGCTATTGTCCACTTCCAACACTATTATCTTGGAGGTCTAGATTTTTTGGGTTTTGTTTGGTAGGCCTGTAATACCTTGGTATTGAAGTATTAAATCCTAATTCTATGTGGAACTCATTATGTATTTAATTCAATCTTCAAAAACCCTTAGGAACTCCTGGTACTTGAACTTGAGTAGCCAACTTAGGAAAGAGAGAAGAGGTTAGTTTTTAAAGGATACACTAGACATATTTCACACACCATGTGTGGGCACACTACCTACATACCAATAATTTAAAGAGGGATAGAGCTAATGTAGTTATCCCATTTTGAAGTGCTTGGTGAAATTATGTGATGTATGCAACTAGATGTAAAATTAGAATGTAATTTGGATGACTAGGGACTGGTATGAGTGCCTGAATAGGCTTAAATTGATTTTGGAAGGTTATATGTAGAGAATAGGGAAGAGTGCTTGAGTGTACTTACTTATATTCTTACTTTTTTCAATGAATGAGTGCCAACCCTTTGAAATAGATTTGAAATGGCCTTTTATAGGGAAAATAATGATCATGGTTTAAATGAACTTGTATTAGGCTGATAGGGAAAAATATAAGGAGTGAAAAAAACCTGACTGTTAAAGGTAAAAGTAAATTTAGACAATAATGAAAAAAATAATACACCCTTAAATTTTGATGCTTCTATCTAAATTGGGTGCTATTATCCTAGGAGGATGAGACTAAGGGGGATGGATCTAGGCCTAAGAGTTCTACTTGGGTTTCAAAAATCTAAGTCTAAGAAGCTACGGGTGATGTTTCTATGCTAATTTGCTTTTCACATTCAAAGAGAGAAAATGAGAAACTTAAAGAAATGGTCAAGGCTTGTATGTACCTAGATATAGTCGTGCGCACCGTAATCCAGATGAAGTGAGAACTCCTCTTTGGCTGTGGAGGAATGACACCTGCAAAAGAAAGAGACTAAGAAAAAGAAGGCATTAGATAAGGAGATGGTGGGCTGCCAAGCGAAAGCTTGATCCCAAAAGAAAAAGCTTGAGGGATGTCAACCCACTGATTGATAAAAAGATGTTTGATTAAAGGATAGATTGATAAAATATTGAAAATGATAAAGACAGAAAAGGAAATGGAAGCAAAAGCTTACCTGAAAGATGCTGTCGGGCTGGTCACAGTCACCGGCGTCGGTTGTCCTACCAGCGTCGATTGTCAGGTCTGCCGACGTCCGTTAGTCTATCGACGTCAGGTGGGGAAGTGACCAGCATCGGTCAGGGCAATAGTCTGTGGATGAGGTCTAGACGAATTTTGGTCTATGGACGGGTCTGAGACAGAGTTTTGGGCTTGGTTGAATGGTCTGGGGGTCTGGGTCTGTGACTCTGGTTTTGGTTAATGGTTTGAGGTCTGTGTAGAGGTCTGGAATAATGGATAGAATGTTAAAAAGGGATAGAAGGGTAGAGGAGGCAAATAGGGAGACAGGGAGATGAGGATTCGAGTCTGGTCTGGTTTGGGGATAGGAAGTGCTGAATCTAGTTCATAACTTAGAAGCAGATAACTAGAAAACACAATGAAAGCACAAACAAGATACTTATCTATGACTGGCTTGAAGGAGTGTTGCAAACTGGTGTCCCTATTATCAGTGATGTTGACGAAGGTAGAGTCCCTGTTGTTGATGTAGAAAACTGATGCAGAGTCCCTAGAGAGTGTTGCTTGGTGTATACCTGTAGCCAAAGAGTTAGCAGTGGAAGAGAGAGAGGAGCAAAAGATTGACAGATTAAAGGATTCAAGAGTCTAGATCGAGAGAGAGGCAAAGGAAGGATAACATATGCAGAAAATCGTTATGAACGCTGCTGATGCTGGCAATATCACTGACGTCAGTCGACAGTTGACCGATGTCGGTGGTTGGAAGGCAGGAAAAAGGCTAAAAATAGCCTTTCATCTATTTTCCCAACTGCCGAGTCAGGGAGTCCGAGGAAGAAATGGTCAAATGTGGCTAAATAGATGCGAGAGGTTAAAGGGGAGAAGTTGGAATGGGAGTCTAAGCATTTAAAATTGGCCATGTGGGGAATGAAGGGAATCCACGAAGGGTATCCAAGGGTGGTGAGGTGGCAAGGGAGAGAGGGAAAAGGGATTTTATTAATTTAAAATAGGATATTTATTTCAAATTAATAAAACATGGGTTAGGAGTGGTTAAGTGGACGAAGGGGACCAAGGGGGGAGAAAGGACCAAGGGGTAGACACGATTTCAGTGTCTACATTTGCCCCTTTTTGTCTTGTTGGTTGTTCTGGATGAACTGCAAGACAAAAATAGGAGATGGATTGCCCAAGGTATGGGATAAGGTTGATTTTGTCCTGTTGGTTGTTCAAGTGAACTGCAAGACAAAAACAAGAGGATTGGGTTTCCCCGATTATGAATGAGGTATTCCCCCTCAAAGCAGTAGTCGAGGGAAGGGAACCTGGAATTGGGTGCTGATTTGATAGAAAGTGGATGAAGATGGGGTGAGGGTGAACGCTGCAAAAGTCATGATTGCGCCTATACCACTTCACGAGATGGTCAGGTCAAAGTGTTGCAGGTCAAGGGTCAAGGAGTGCCAAAATTGAAATAATCGGGCCCCAGCATTTAGTCATCTATTGATCGGGTTATTCAATCAAAGCAGAAGCTCAAAATGGTCTTCGTGTTCCAGGTATCTCGGGCTTAGGAAGTGCTCCTAGAAAACATGAAAAGTCACAAGTAGTGGGGATCAACCGGCTTGCGATCCTATACTTGTGAAGGTTAAAAATAGTTTGCGCACAATTCTGCTAACCAGTCACGAGGTAGCATACATGCAAAAACAACCAAGACAACATTGTCTTGGAAGTGGTCGAAGTCAGAGGAGATAGGCATAATCTCCAATGGTCATTGGTCGAGGGGAAGGAATGGATGAAAGGATGTGGCCGAGCTAACCTCAGAAGACGTTATGTGATCTGAGTGCTACCTACATAGCCCTTATGGAAGGGCCTCAGGCCAATGTAGTTCTCCTAAGAGGGAGGAAGAGGGTCAAAGTGATTGATTTTGGTCATGTATTGAAATGATGAGGATAAGATGATGTTGCAGCCTTTTCCATATTGTGTGATGGTGTATTTTGCAACATTGGTCGAGAGGTTTTTCATCCCTAGCAATTTTCCATATTCGTGATGGATGTATGCTAAAAATGAATTAGGTCTATTTATGCTTCAGCAAGTAATGGTTTATGCTTAACATAAATTGTGTCTCGTTGATAGTTCCTATGTGTATTGTTGTCCATAGAAACTATGTGAATGGTCTATGATGATGTATGATGTCATAATGTCATGTTGGCTGTCTGAAAATGATTTGATTTGTTTGGATTGATTAGGTTTGGTTGGATAGATAATGATTGGGTTGGATGTGTGACCAAGATGTGTCAAAAGTGAAAGGCGAATTGCTCTTTCATTGACAAGGACCAGAATGATGGCATAGGTAAGGGTTGTTTAGAAACAAAAGACCCATTTATGCATCGCGCCGTCGACCAGGTTGTGTTAGAGCAGTAATCGAATCACTTGACATTAAGTGAGCTTGAAATCCCTTGAACATGTAGGGGTGATAGGTTTGATATGAGATGAAAGGGGGAACCCTATTTGGCAGGAACAACTTTGCCCCTTTTATATGTAACCCCGAGAGCGACTATAGACAAGTCCATGAATCTAAAGTTTTTTTTTTTTTTGAAGGCAGACTGATCGATGCGGGAAGCCTGCGATGGGATATTGTCTTGCTTTGTGGTCATGTTGTGAAGCTGATCAATGCGGGAAGCTTCAGAGATAATTCTGTATATGTATCAAAATTTATGCATAGCCATCCTTCGAGGGAGTGGTCTATATTTTGATTTTATGTTTTTATATGACTTTGGCCTAGCTGTCCTTCAAGGGAGCAGTCTAGTGAATACAACAATGATAATGCAGCTGTCCTTCGAGGGAACAGTCTACATTTATAGTTTTATGACCTTGGAATATGCATCCCATTTTTGTATATTTATGATTGATTTGCTGACTAGACTTTTGGTCATGGACTTGACTATAGAGGTTTAAAGAGTTTCCCTTTTATTAGGACAAAGCATTCATGCTTGCCAAAAGGGGTTAGGATTGAGGGTTGTTGGAGTTAGGAATGACGGTGACAGGGAATGCTCAAGGGATCGAATTCAAGTTAGACGTCAAATGAATAATTACTAGACTAACAGTAGACTGGTCAAAGATGCAAGACATAAAGGGGCTCAGGTTCTGACAAAGTCCTGACCCATGTTGGTGTTATGATGTAAGGTCTGAGTCAATTGGGAGCAAACTTGCCCTATTTGCTTCATTCCAAATTGGTCACATATTGATTGATGTTGAATGGGTTGGTCAATGTTTGGTCAAAGTTTGGGGTCAATGTTGAAGAAGTTGGTTGATATTTGATTAAGGTTTGATTGAGGTTGGTTTGAATGTTTGGTCGAGGATAGGTTGAATGTTTGGTCGAGGTAGGGTCGATGGTCTGGTTGAGGTCGGGTTGAATATTTATACGAGAGGTTGGTTTGAACATTTGGTCGAAGATAGACTGAGTGTTTGGTTGAGGTCAGGTCAATGGTTTAAGATTAAAAACGTGATTGATATGTGGTCGAGACTGGGTTGAAAGGTTGGTCGAGGCTTGGATGAAAGTTGAATTCCCCCAGCGGCTAAGGAGAATGTTTGATAGATTAGTCAAGGTTGGTTGAGGCTTGGTAGTTAGATTAACTGTGTTGATGTTGAATAAGGGGGTTAAAGGTAATGAAGGGACCCTAGTCTAGCATGGAGGTTCTGACTTAGGTGACGAGGTTTGAGAAGCATGGGTTGGTGTTGTTGATTTGTCAAAGGGGTGGTCAAGAGGATCCTTGATGAGAAGGGAATCCTTTCTCCATTGTTGACAAATGACAGCTTTAAGAGTGCAACAATGCTCAGTGTGATGTCTCAGAGTGTGGTGATAATGACAGAATTTAGAGTTGTCGATCCAGGATGGTCTTGATCTGAGAGTTGATGAGTGGGCTAGTGTTGAAGGTTTGATGATAGTGTGGTTGAGAAGAAGGGTGTCATTCCCCAGACATTGGTGAATGCCAACCTTGAGGGCACAACAATGCTCAATGTCGTGCCCAGGCATGTGATGATACGCACAAATGCGAGTGTCATCGAACCAGGGGGTTTTGGTATGAGAGATTGATATGGTCTAAGCGGTGGGAGATTGATACGAGAGGACTGCAACAATTGCCGTAACAAAAAAGCATAAGAACCTGCTAATGGGTCGGGATGTTTTGTTGCAGTGAGCATTGGTGACTATGGTTTAGGAGGTGTTGGTCGATGGATTGGAAGAGATATATGTCTGATGGGTTGAGCGAGTAATGGAGGTGACTTTCCTCTATGAAGTATGGGAGTAGGAAGCACCCCTGTTAAAGTGGACGGATGCAGGCCCAAAATTGAAGGTAATGATGAAAGTGGGGGAGGAGTCCTCCAGTGTGGTTTAGTGGTCTTCATTGGTTTGGGGCGAGGGCCACTACTATGCGAGGCAAGGTTAGATATGGGTTCAGGTTCAGATGTGGATGGAGACTAGCGAGATGTAGCAATCTCAAACAAAGGGCAAGAGGAAATCGTGACTGGGTCTTCCTCGATCAAAATGGGCGAAGAGACTGGTTCTTCTCTTGGTGGAGAAGAAATAGGAGAGTGTGGCTCTATAGTTGGATAGAGCGTAGGAATGGTCATGGTATCGATGTGTGGTCTAGGCATGGGGAATGTATGATCCCCCATTGATGACAAAAAGGACGAGGATAAGGCAGCCGGTGTGGGTGCCATCAAAGCATCCTCCAATATGAGAGAGGTTAATGGAGGATTAATAGGAGAAGAAATTTCTTCACCCTGTGGAGGAGGAATAGGGGAAGGAGGGTCTTCCACCTATGAAGGAGGTTGGTCAGGGATAAGAGAAAAGATAGTGTCGACCGTGTGTATATCATGGTCTTGAGGGTCATTGGTCATGGTCTGGATATTGTTTTGAGTAGGCGGGTGATTAGGAAAGGGTTGCTTGAAGATGTCGAGGTTTTGGTTGGCCAGAGAGTTTGGGTTATCCAGGGTGAGATCCCCCTTGTCTAGCATGTCTTGGATGATGTTTTTGAAGGTTTGACAGTTATCCGTGTCGTGACCTTTGACATGGTGATAGTTGCAAAAGTGGTTCTCCCTGTACCATGCAGGGATAGGTGTTGAGGGGTCAAATTGATGTGGTCAGATTGAAGGAAGATTGAGGACCCCCTGCTTGATGAGTTTATCCAAGACAGAGGCATATGAGTCTCCAATTGGAGTGAATTGACGTTGTATAGATCGACGTTGGAAGTGTTTATTGATGTAGTCTGATGTTGAGAATTGAGGTCGATTGGTTGAAGATGATGGTCTAAAGATGAAAGTGTTTACCAACCCCTTAGACTGGGAGTGGGTAGAAGAAGGTTTAGACGAAGAAAGGTCATTAGATTTTGCATTGTTATTACGCAATTTGACCTTATTTTCATCGATGGCACAAAGTTCAAGCTTTCTTGCCATGGTGAAAGCTTTGTTGAAAGTGCAGAATGTCTGGATCCGCAAGGTAGAAGAGATGTGGCTAGCACATGCTCGAGAAAAGAGCTTAATGAGCTCAGGTTGAGGTAAGGAGAAGGAGAGCTGGTTAATCAGGCCTCTCCAACGGGCGACAAAATCGACTATGGATTCGTCGTCAAATTGCCTGATGGAATAGAGGTCTGTGATTGAAACTTGCTTGGTGATGTTGATAGAAAAATGGTCGAGAAACAATTGGGCAAGTTGAGTAAATGAAAAGATAGAATGTCTGGAAAGAGAGCTATACCAGTCAAGGGCAAGGCCAGAAAGGGACATAGGGAACGTGCGCAAAATTAACGCATCATCATGGGCAATGAGATAACAAGCATGTCTGAATGCCCAAAGATGTTGTTGTAGGTCTTCCTTACTCTAAAAGTGAGTAAATTTAGGAAGCTCTCAGTGGTTGGGGTATGGTCGGATAGGGACAGAAGGATGAATGGGTTCGTTGCAAATTTGCTCATATGACAGAGCATTGCTTGAACCAGAGATAGAGGTCTCGAGACTGGACATTTTATCTATCAGCATTTTGATGATGTCTGCTGACAGATTGGCAGGTGGGGCACCCCCTAAGTTGTAAGGTACTTGGAAGGTGGTCGAAGAGGCGTATGATGTACTTGGTTGTGCTTGTGTAGGCACAACATATGGATAATACGTCATAGGGATAGATTTCATGGTCAAAGGGGCTTGTGTCATGAAGTTGGAGGACACAAGTTGACTAGAGACCACCATAGGTGGTTGAGTCGTGGCACTGGTAAAAGGATAGGTTGTCACTCCCACATGTATGGGTGCAAGAGTGGGCGAGGTCAAGACAACCAAGTTCTTGTATGGTGTAGAACTTGGTTGAAATGTGTGAAGTTGAGGGGGTAATGATGCCCCGATGGAGGTAGGTTCGAAAATAGAAGGGGAGGCCAAACTTTGTGTATTGGCCATGGTCGAGTGATTGGTTGAGATAATAGGCTGAGTCATGATGGGTTGGGTAGCGGATGACGTCGATGTCATTGCCGCTACACCTGAAAGGTCTTGCATTTGGTTTCTTGTGAGATAGTTTTGGAGGGTTTTGACATTGAGGTCCAAGAATCATGTGAAATCTTGGTCCCCTTCTGGGACAATGGGGGTTTGAGTCGGGGTTGGTCGAGTTAGAGTTCTTTCAGTCTCTGAGTGGAACTCCATTATAGGACTGGTTATGGATGGGGAAGATGGAAGCGGTTGATGTCTAGCGTGGTCAAGAAGAGCCTTGGTTTGACTGCGCATTGAAACCATTCAAGGCAAGGAGGGGGGGCAGGTTTCAGAAACTGTGTTTTTTTAGTTTCAGAAACTCAAAATGTGGTTTTTGGTAGAAAAAGGGGCAGGTTTTAGGCTGCTATTTTGAAAAATAAGAACTGTGATAGAGACCGATGTCGGTTAAAAAACTAATGTCGGTGAGAAAGATGGCCGACGTCGATCATATAACTGATGCCGACGATGAAAGGTGGCCGACATCGGTGGTAAAACTGATGCCGATCACTGTGATTTCCAGAAACTCAGTGAATTTGAATATTCTTGGAAAAAAGGAAGAAGAGCATCCTCACTAACTCAAACAAGCAGATAAGAACATAAAAATAGAGATGGAGATAGGCACACACTAAGCGTTAAATCCTAAAAAACAACTTTTAGAATCTTGTGGCTTATGCCTTAAAGTGATGTTTGGGGAGGTTGGCTGTTAGAAGGGTCCTATAAGAGGTAGTCTATGGATGGTTTCAGGTTTTTTTAGGAGCTCAAAAGTCTATGTTAGGTTCGGTACGTGGCCTGGTGCTAAGGAGCAAGCTCCCCTCACTTCACGAGCCCAGTGATAAGCTGGTCTCACTTAGCCAAAATATACCTTGCCTAGAGATTATCCTCCACTAGAGAACGGAGTGGGCTTTCCCCTTGGTGATGAAATCCAAGTGAGATTGCCAGGTAGGGGTAAGGTATCCGCTAGGTGATGAAATCCCAGTTGGGCCTTATCTCAAGTATTGTTTGATGTTTTATTTAGTGCACGTGGTTTGGTTGTGTAACATCAAGTGATCTACGATTAATTCAATATGCAGTTATTAATTACTAAGTGTGGACTAAGAAATGCAAGCAAACAGAAATGCAATGCAACGTGTTTTAAGCCCCAAGTTGAAATGTGAAGTTGGAATGAAAACAAGTTGAGAAAGGGTTTGAAGGATATGATTTTTGACTAGTCTAAAAGTGCAAGAAAAGAAAAGAAAAGTTCTTTTTATTCCTGCTTATGATGTCATTTAGAAGAGAAGAAAGAGGTGAAGAGGGAGAAACCTAATGCACCTAAATGAACAAAAGAAAAGGAACCCAAGGAAGGCCCTAAGTGTCCCACCGGGTTTGCCAAAATGTTTCTATGCTAATTTGCTTTTCACATTCAAAGAGAGAAAATGAGAAACTTAAAGAAATGGTCAAGGCTTGTATGTACCTGGATATAGTCGTGCGCACCATAATCCAGATGAAGTGAGAACTCCTCTTTGGCTGTGGAGGAATGACACCTGTAAAAGAAAGAGACTAAGAAAAAGAAGGCGTTAGATAAGGAGATGGTGGGCTGCTAAGCGAAAGCTTGATCCCAAAAGCAAAAGCTTGAGGGATGTCAACCCACTGATTGATAAAAAGATGTCTGATTAAAGGATAGAATGATAAAATATTGAAAATGATAAAGACAGAAAAGGAAATGGAAGCAAAAGCTTACCTGAAAGATGCTGTCGGGCTGGTCACAGTCATCGGCATTAGTTGTCCTACCAGCGTCAGTTGTCAGGTCTGCCGACGTCGGTTAGTCTACCAACATCGGGTGGGGAAGTGACTGGCATTGATCGGGGTAGTAGTTTGTGGATGAGTTTTGGTCTGTGGATGGGTCTGAGACAGAGTTTTGGGCTTGGTTGAATGGTCTGGGGGTCTGGGTTTGCGACTCTAGTTTTGGTTAATGGTCTGAGGTCTGTGTAGAGGTCTGGGATAATGGACAGAATGTTAAAAAGGGACAGAAGGGTAGAAGAGGCCAATAAGGAGACAGGGAGATGAGGATTCGGGTCTAGTCTGGTTTGGGGATAGGAAGTGCTAAATCTAGTTCATAACTTAGAAGCAGATAACTAGAAAACACAATGAAAGCACAAACAAGATACTTATCTGTGACTGGCTTGAAGGAGTGTTGCACACTGGTGTCCCTATTGTTGGTGCTGTTGACGAAGGCAGAGTCCCTGTTGTTGATGTAGAAAACTGATGCAGAGTCCCTGGAGAGTGTTGCTTGGTGTATACCTGCATCCAAAGAGTTAGCAGTGGAAGAGAGAGGAGTGAAAGATTGATAGATTGAAGGATTTAGGAGTCTGGATCGAGAGAGAGGCGAAGGAAGGATAACGGATGTAGAAAACCATTATGAAGGCTACCGATGCCGGCAATATCATCGACGTCGGTTGACAGTTGATCGACGTCGGTGGCTGGAAGGCAGGAAAAAGGCTAAAAATAGCCTTTCGTCTATTTTCCCAACTGTCGGGTCAGCAAGTCCAAGGAAGAAATGGTCGAATGTGGCTAAATGGATGCGAGAGGTTAAATGGGAGAAGTTGGAATGGGAGTCTAAGCATTTAAAATTGGCCATGTGGGGAATGAAGGGAATCTAAGAAGGGTATCCAAGGGTGGTGAGGTGGCAAGGGAGAGAGGGAAAAGGGATTTTATTAATTTAAAATAGGATATTTATTTCAAATTAATAAAACATGGGTTAGGAGTGGTTATGTGGATGAAGGGGACCAAGGGGGGAGAAAGGACCAAGGGGTAGACACGATTTCGGTGTCTACATTTGCCCCTTTTTGTCTTGTTGGTTGTTCTGGATGAACTACAAGACAAAAACAAGAGATGGATTTCCCCAGGTATGGGATAAGGTTGATTTTGTCCTGTTGGTTGTTCAAGTGAACTGAAAGACAAAAACAAGAGGATTGGGTTGCCCCAATTATGGATGAGGTATTCCCCCTCAAAGCAGGAGTTGAGGGAAGGGAACCTGAAATTGGGTGCTGATTTGACAGAAAGTGGATGAAGATGGGGTGAGGGTGAATGCTGCAAAAGTTGTGATTACATGTATACCACTTCATGATATGGTCAGGTCAAAGTGTCGCAGGTCAAGGGTCAAGGAGTGCCAAAATTGAAATAAGCAGGCCCCAGCATTTAGTCATCTACTGATCGAGTTATTCAATTGAAGTTGAAGCTCAAAATGGTCATCATGTTCCAGGTATCCCAGGCTCAGGAAGTGCTCCTGGAAAACATGAAAAGTCACAAGTAGTGGGGATCAACTGGCTTGCGATCCTATACTTGTGAGGGTCAAAAATAGTTTGCGCACAATTCTGCTAACCAGTCACGAGGTAGCATACAGGCAAAAACAACCAAGACAACATTGTCTTGGAAGTGGTCGAAGTCGGAGAAGATAGGCATAATCTCCAATGGTCATTGGTCGAGGTGGAGGAATGGATGAAAGGATGTGGCAGAGCTAACCTCAGAAGACGTTATGTGATCTGAGTGCTGCCTACATAGCCCTTGTGGAAGGGCCTCAGGCCAATGTAGTTCTCCCTAGAAGGGAGGAAGGGTCAAAGGGATGGAATTGGTCTTGGTCGAGGGCAAGGTTATGGTCAAAAGGAAGAAAGAAGGTTTGTCCATTAGAGAGACGAACAAATGAGGGTGGTCGAGCTAACCCCAGATGACGTATCATCTGAGTGCTACCTACATAGCCCCGGTCTTAGGGCCTCAGACCAATGTAGTTCGAACTAAAAGAGACAAAATGAGCGATGATTTGTGCCAAAATGTTTCTATGCTAATTTTCTTTTCACATTCAAAGAGAGAAAATGAGAAACTTAAAGAAATGGTCAAGGCTTGTATGTACCTAGATATAATCGTGTGCACCGTAATCCAGACGAAGTGAGAACTCCTCTTTGGCTGTGGAGGAATGACACCTGCAAAAGAAAGAGACTAAGAAAAAGAAGGCATTAGATAAGGAGATGGTGGGCTGCCAAGTGAAAGCTTGATCCCAAAAGCAAAAGCTTAAGGGATGTCAACCCACTGATTGATAAAAAGATGTCTGATTAAAGGATAGAATGATAAAATATTGAAAATGATAAAGACAGAAAAGGAAATGGAAGCAAAAGCTTACCTGAAAGATGCTGTCAAGCTGGTCACAGTCACCGGCATCGGTTGTCCTACTGGCGTCGGTTGTCAGGTCTGCTGACGTCGGTTAGTTTATCGATGTCGGGTGGGGAAGTGACCGGCGTCGGTCGGTGCAGTAGTCTGTGGATGAGTTTTGGTCTATGGATGGGTCTGAGATAGAGTTTTGGGCTTGGTTGAATGGTCTGGGGGTCTGGGTCTGCGACTCTGGTTTTGGTTAATGGTTTGAGGTTTGTGTAGAGGTCTGGAATAATGGACAGAATGTTAAAAAGGGATAGAAGGGTAGAGGAGGCAAATAGGGAGATAGGGAGATGAGGATTCGAGTTTGGTCTGGTTTGGGGATAGGAAGTGTTGAATCTAGTTCATAACTTAGAAGCAGATAACTAGAAAACACAATGAAAGCACAAACAAGATACTTATCTGTGACTGGCTTGAAGGAGTGTTGCAAACTGGTGTCCCTATTGTCGGTGCTGTTGATGAAGGTAGAGTCCCTATTGTTGATGTAGAAAACTGATGCAGAGTCCCTAGAGAGTGTTGCTTGGTGTATACCTGCAGCCAAAGAGTTAGCAGTGGAAGAGAGAGAGGAGCAAAATATTGACAGATTGAAGGGTTCAGGAGTCTGGATCGAGAGAGAGGTGAAGGAAGGATAACAGATGCAGAAAACCATTATGAAGGCTGCTGATGCTGGCAATATCACTGACGTCGGTCGATAGTTGACTGACGTCGGTGGTTGGAAGGCAGGAAAAAGGCTAAAAATAGCCTTTCGTCTATTTTCCCAACTATCGGGTCAACGAGTTCGAGGAAGAAATGGTCGAATGTGGCTAAATAGATGCGAGAGGTTAAAGGGGAGAAGTTGGAATGGGAGTCTAAGCATTTAAAATTGGCCATGTGGGGAATGAAGGGAATCCAAGAAGGGTATCCAAGGGTGGTGAGGTGGCAAGGGAGAGAGGGAAAAGGGATTTTATTAATTTAAAATAGGATATTTATTTCAAATTAATAAAACATGGGTTAGGAGTGGTTAAGTGGATGAAGGGGACCAAGGGGGGAGAAAGGACCAAGGGGTAGACACGATTTCGGTGTCTACAGGTGACTAGGAATTAGTGAAAGTCTAGTCAAGAAGGGTTGAGTGAGCAAGAAAGAGGACCTATAGGTTGGGTGCTATTGGTCATACCTAATTCATCCAATTTCCTATTTTATATGATTACATTTGACCCCCCTTTAATCTATTGATATGATAAAGTGAAATACTATTATAAAGGAAAATAGAAAGCATACCTAAACTTACATGTAAGGGAAAAGATCATGAAGTTGTGTGATGATTGATGTGTGTAGAGAGAGAATGTTGTGATGTGTGATTTTACAAATAAAAATATGAAGTAGATTAGTTATTACTAGATACACTATATCTAAAATAATAATTTACAAAATTTGAGTAAAAGAAGAGAGGAATGAATACACCTCATTGGGTACATGAACTATTACAAAACCTATTGTGATGCTATATTGTGTTGAATCAAGAGTAATATCATGAATGGAGATGAATGCTCAATTACTCAAAATGTGGCTTAAGAATGCAAAGGCTAGCCCTTTGCCTCCATCATCACCAACTAAGTTAAGTTAATAAATCATGCGTGTGATAATTGATGTTTGGACTATATGTCTAATCCCTCTAAATAGTTGGCTCAAGAATACAAAGGCTAGCCCTTTGGCTCCATCATTGCCCCATGAAGTGAAGCTATGAAGTGATGCTAGTATAGAATAGATGTCATATGATATTGATTTTGGAGCCCATGAGTGTGCTATAAATCTGACACTATGGTTTGGATAATTGAATATGTGCTAGAAAATAGACCACTCTTGGCCATTTCAAAAGATGGAGATTAGGCTTTTATGAAAGCCACTCTAAAATTGATGTACTAGGCTTATATGAAAGCCAACTCAAGAAATCAGGTACTTAAAAATCTAAATTTATATGAAATTTTATATCAAATGTGTTTCCAACCACTTACCAATAGAGTAAGGCATGTAACTACTAAGAATGCTTGGAATAAACCAAACTCAAAAATAAAAGAAGATCAATGTGCTATGCACATTACCCCCAATAACTTATGTTTGGAACATGGATTATGACCTAAAAGTTATGCCAACTTCCCAATCTAAACTAAAAGTGAGAACCATCATGTCACACATGATAACCCCCTGTATCTAAGAAAATTGTATTGAAATTACTAAATCTACCTAATTTAGAAGTGCAAAAATTATCCCTGAATTAAACATTTTGCCTATTTCTGGAAACCTTGAGTGTTTTCCTACCTAGATAGGAGTGCCAAACTATGGACACCCCTATTTTTGGTGTTACTATATAATTTTTGGTGATACTATCCATTTTTGGTACTATTATCTATTTTTTGTGCTACTGTCTGGTGTGAAAATCGACTGTTGATCTAATACTATTCCTATTTTTTACTCTAATTTAATCATTTTGACTTTTATATTTTATGATAACTATTTATAATGATGTTATTTAAATTTATAGGATGTTTTATATCTATGACAAAGCCCCCATTTGATGCCCCCTCTTCTGAGGGTAGGAATGATGAACTTGAAATGACTGCCCTAAGAAGAAAATAGTCCTACAAGTGTGTTAATTCTAAAAAGATATATGATATAAAATTTGATGTTTGAAAATATGTTTCAAGATATAGAAATGTTTGTATCAAGATATTTTTATATCAAAAAGGGTATGCCTAGATAGATATAATAATGTGAAATCATGTGTAGTGTATTGAATTGGAACTAGAAATGTTATTTTTTAGTTGTTAGTTAGAGGGATGGAGCATGATGTCCATCATGGCATCCAAGAAAGTTAAGAAAATTCATGATATATATCATGGCATTGTACACATTTAATAAGCAACAAGCAAGAATTAAGAAGCATACTAGATGGGCTAAGGGGCCACGCATACAGGGGACATGGGCACATATCACTCAAACTAGAAATAAGCATGGAAGGCATGTTCAAATTCCACATACACATATAAGTGAAATAAGTAAAGTTATCACAAGAACCATAGGCACATAAAGGAGTATAAACAAAGGATAGTGGAAAATATCGTAAGGCACACACATGAAAAATAAGTAATGAACATTGGAAAATGTCTTAAGGCACAATCAAGAGACAAATAGGAACTGGAAAATGCAATCACACAAGCTATGCTAAGCAAGTAGAGAAATCATGTAATAGTTGGAAGGATACAAGCACATATAACTAACCAAATCGAATGTGAAAGTATGCAAAACATGTGTAGTTAAAGACTATATATATGTTAAAGGATACACAAGTGCTAAATACTAGTGAAATGTTGATATGATATTCTATGTAAGTTATAAATTAATGTACATCAATATGATAAATTAGAGTGTGTAGTGTAGTAATTACCTAACTCAGATGGTGTAGTCATGTAGAAGATTCCCCCAGTATGTATGTATAATAATGTATATCTCAAATGTAGAAGTAAGAATGCCCATTCTATGGGTAGAATAAAGCAATCAAATAGATGGATGTCACTATACATACTTAAAGAATATCAAGTGAAGTATGGTAATGTATAAAATTGACATACAATAGCATGAAACAATAAATGTAAGTCATAACATGATAGTATTAATATAAACATGAATGATTCATACAATCAAAATGTTTTTGGTATTCTTGCAATATTTTAAGTTTTTTTATATTTTTGAAAATATTTGAACTATGTAAAAACAAGAAGAAGAGTTTTTGTATAATCAATGTTAGAAATAAAATATGTACAAGTATATACATCATAATATAAAAGACTACGCTGGTGGTAGGAAGGGATCCAAAGATGGAGCCTACTTGAGATGAAAATGGAGGAAAAGATCTTGACCATTATTAAATGCATCAAGATCATCATCATAAGTATCATCATATGCTATGTATGTGATGTCATCATGTCAAGGGTGAACTAGGGGTCACTATGGTGGTGGAGATGCTAATTCTACTGTTAGAAGTTTAACCCTATTGATAAGTGACTTTAGTGGAAATAGTGGAGTTGGTGCTACTGGTGGTTATATAATCTAAATAATACCTTGATCCTATAGTTTATTCAATCTTTCATATAAGGATATGCATGAGTTTTTCTCATGGCCTATAATCCTATGAAAATTACAAAATGGGTGACCATCTTGATGTGTTAATTTACTGATAGATCTATGTCATATTATAGGTAGTGTGATCAATCCATGATCAAGTAGTGTATATAACATGAAATGAGGCTGATTTTATTTGCTACCTACTTGAATATGAATAACTAACTTCTTAGCTATAGAATTAATCATGTGGACTATATGTGCCAAGTGAGCTTCCTATGGCCGTTAGTGTGGAGTATACCCTGAGAGTGTAGTGTGAGATGCTAAAGGTGATGTAAGATGTGGGTTGAGAGATATAGAGTTATTTTGGTACTATCTTGGGATGACTAGTGTAAAGATTAGTCGACACAAATATTTATCTATGAGTGTGGGTGATGTATCATCATTTGAAGAAGCCCATGAATCTATATTAACATTATGTACATATGGTAACTCTGAATTTAAGACAAGGGGTAACTATGCTATAGGAGTCTCATAAGTTATAGTAGTATAATAAATCACTACTATTAAAATATCTATAATTGGTTAAGTAACTTTCTAATTAACTATAGCTATTGGTGTAGTTGTCGATGATGGTGGATGTGTAACAAGTGTCAGAACTATAATCGATGAGGTAACTAGAATGGATGGAGTTATAATGACTAGAAAAAGAACTGGTGTTGATGGTGCTACTATGAGTTGAGTAATGTGGGAAGTGATAGTCTTTCCAACCTCATATGTATGTATTTAATCTAGAGAAATGCTATGATATGGTGGATGTACTAAGAGATATGGTGTCCCATCAGATGAAATAGTCAAAGATTACTCTATAAGTCAATAATATCTAAATGGTTGGTTGTCTATTGGACATGTGTATAGATATCCCTCATGGAAAAAATTAATACATTGATGGAGAGTGGAAGGGATAACACCCATAGTATGTATCCAAGGTCATCTTAGTAAAATATTATAGTGAAGTGGACCTAACATGACCTAAAACTATGTTGGTACCCAAAGTATTTCATGGTATATCATCAAACCCTTAGATGTTCTTATATGTTTTTTGCATTGATGGAAAATCTATACCCATGGACTATAAAAATATGATATTAGATAAATTTATTCCAGATCCACTATCAATGGGAACTCTCTTAATTGCATTGGTTTTTACTTGTACTTTTATAAATAGTGGAAAATTTTGATTAATAACCATTTGAGGAGGTATGTCCTCACTATCAAAAGAGATTGCATCTTCTATAGTTTTTAGAATATTAACCACTAATGAAAAATAAGAAGGTTTTGAATCAAGAGGCATATAAGTCTGAGTGAGTACCTAATAAAGGATGTCCTAGAATACATTATTTTTTTGAAGTAGTTATAACATGGAAATTTTAGTTGGAGTGTTTCTCAACTGATCAAAAATGTCATATGCCTTATGTGAATCTATCTATGTTGGTTGGTTAGGCTTGGGATGGGTTGGAATAACAAGGTGATGGGGTTCCTAGGTAGGTGGAGGAGGCATAGTTGTGTGTCGAGTAATAGATCTAACTGCATTATCTATTATCCATATAGGAGTTGTAGTTGTTATGGGAGGAGAGTGAAGATAATAGATGGGTCAAAGAGGTGGAAGAACAAAAGGTGTTAATTGGGCTCTCTAGAGATAGGTAGTAACCTTGGGAAGAGTAAAATGGACCATGCAACATGACTCGCTATGGAGAAGAGGTTCCAAGGGAGGTGATGCAAGAGATGGATTAATATTTTTAAGAACAAATTATTTAACACCATCCCATATAATGACAAATAAGCATGGAATGTAGAAAATGAAACTTTATACTAACATATGATAGAATTCATCATTCATGTACATGATAGGTCCCACTATGGTTTGTTTGTTATTTTCAAGAAATTTAAGAAGAATGTGCAAATAATTAAGAATCATTTTTGCAATTTTTGCATGAATGTAAGGTGATACCTCAAACCAAAAAAAGGAGCTAGTACATGCAACTAAGTATTTTTTTGAAATAATATTTACAAAATACTATGGACTTTTGAATATGAAATTTATTTTTTAAATTTAAATATGTAAATATATTTTCAAAAAATTATTCGATTAGATTTTTAAAAAATTATGCAAAAAGTATTGAAGAATAACTAAGAATATATTTGATGCAAATAGGGTTTTGAATAAAATTTTCCAAAATTAGTGCAGTAATTTGACAAATTTATAGAAAATTTGTAGTTTTAATTTTTAGAAATCAAGGAAAAATATGAAAATATTTCTAAAATCAGCAATATATTTTTCCTAGGGGTTTGGAAGTGTTTGTATGCAAACAAGAACTAGTATGTGAAAACTAGGGTTTGGATGAATTTATTGAAAATATTTCAATTAATTTGTAGTTTTTTTATTTTTAAATTTATGAAAAATCAAGAAAATATTTCAAAAAATTATAAATAATTGGGTCACGGGTTTTTAGGGTTTTGTGTGAAAATTTGATGTAAGTTAGGTTCACCAAATGTTTTATTCTTTTTAGGAATTAGGTGTTTAATTCCTAAGAATATAAAGGTCTAAGTAAATGTAAACGAATAATTAATGTGTTTTAATTAGCCTATTAATTTGTGAAAATAGATATGTATTTTATTTTTTCTAAAAATAGTAGGAAGTATGGAGAAATCAAACTTAGCTTATTATAGGTTAAAACAGATGATTCAAGATCTATAAATTGCTGTGTAAGGATGGCAGACTATCATAAATAGGACCATGGATAAGAGCATAAAACTTAAGACACCCTAATACTTGGTGCTATAGTCTAATTTTCAAAGCTATTATCCAATTTTGGTGCTTTTGTCTTGGATGTCTAGATTTTTTGGGTTTTGTTCGGTAGGCCTATAACACCCTAGCAGTGAAATATCAAAGCTTGATTCTATGTGGAGCTTACTATGTGTTTGATTCAATATTAAAAAACACTTAAGAACTCTTGGTACTCAAAATCAAGTAATCAACTTGGGAAAAAGAGAAGGGGTTAGTGTGTAAAAGATATGCTAGATGTACTTCACACCCTCTGTGTGGACATGTTGCCTACATACCAATACTTTGAAGAGGGATCAAGCTAATGTAGTTCTCTCATTTTGAAGTGATTGGTGAAATTATGTGATGTATAAAACTAGATAAAAAATTAGAATATATTTTGGATGACTATGGATTTTTTTGAGTGCTTGAATAGGCTTGAATTGATTTTGGAAGGCTATATGCAGAGAATAGGGAAAAGTGCTTCAGTGTACTTGCTTGTATTCTTGTTTATTTCCTATGAATGAGTGTCAACCCTTCTAAATGGACTTAGAATGGAATTTTATATGGAAAATAATTATTTTTGGTTAAATAAACTTATATTATGGTAACAAGGAAAAAGATAAGGAATCAAGAAAACCTAACCGTTAGAGGTAAAAATGAACTTGGACAATAGTGCCAAAAATAAAACACCCCTAAATTTTGGCACTCCTATCCATATTGGGAACTATTATCCTAGGAGGATGAGACCTAGGGGGATGGATCTAGGCCTAAGATTACTTCTTAGGTCTCAAAAATCTAATTCCAAGAAGCTATGAGTGATTAGGAATCAATGAAAGTCTAGCCAAGAAGGGTTGAGTGAGCAAGAAAGAAGACCTATAGGTTGGGTGTTATTGGTCATACCTAAGTGATATAATTTTTCATTTTATATGATTAAATGACATCTCATATATCATGAGTTACATAAAATAATCTTTATCTTTCTTATAAGACTCATCCCTCTATGTGTAGGACCTAATAGTTCATCTCTAGCCCTCATGGTTCTTGTGCAATGTGTGACTAAAGTTTGCTCATTTTACACACTTGGGGATGAGTGAATTCTCTTCAAGAATGCCTTTAACCAGCTAAAAATTTCATTTATAGGGGTTGACCAAGATCAGACAAAGGTTTTTCTAACCTAAAAATGCCCATTTAGATGTGTTTATGTAAATGATTCATCGATTGGGCTAATGAGTTAGACTCTACAGCCCTTGTTGACCAAATTTTAACCCATTATAAGAGATTTAGATGATAAAAAAACATCATTAACACATCTCATATATCATGAGATATAAAAAATACTCATAGGCTTTATTAGAGGAGTCATCCCTCCATGTGTAATACCTAATGGTTTGTCTCTAGACCTCATGGTTCTTGTGCAATGTGTGACTGAAGTTTGCTCATTTTGCACACTTAGGGATGAGTGAATTCTCTTCAGGAATGCCTCAAACCACCTATAAATTTTTCTTATAGGGGTAAACCAAGATAGAAAAAAGGTTTTTATATCTTAAAAAATTCCATCTAGATGTGTTTGTATAGATGGTTCATCAATTAGGCTGATGAGTCAGATTCTACGACCCTCATTGACCAAATTTTACCCTATTATAAGAGATTTATCCATGAGATAAAATTCTTTACCACATATCATCCATCATAATATATAAAAAATCCTCCTAGTATTTATTTGAGGACTTGTCCGTCGATGTGTAGGACTTGAAGGTTCATCTCTAGCCATCACAATTCTCATGCAATATGTGATAGAATTTCATTCATTTTACACACTTGAAGATGAGTGAATTATCTTCAAGAATGGATCCAACCAACTACAAATTTCACTTTTGTGGGTTGATTAAGACTATAAAAATGTCATTCTATCCTAAAAATGCCCATCTAGACATGTTCATATAGATAATTTATCAATTGGGAAGATGAGTCATATTTTACGACCCCCATTGACCAATTTTTACCCCATTCTAAGATATTTGGTCATTAGAGAAACCTTGTTTCCACATATTATATATCATAATCTAGACAAAATACTCTTAAGATTTCTTATAAGACTCATCCCTCCACATGTAAGACCTGATGGCTCATCTCTAGACCTCATAGTTTTCATGCAATGCATGACCTAAGTTTGTTCATTTTGCACACTCAGGGTCAAGTGAATTCTCTTTAGGAATGCCTTCAAAAAATTTCAACTTTCACTTTTAGTGGTTGACCAAGACTAGACAAAAGTCATTATAGCCTGAAAATGCCCATTTGGACATGTTCATGTAGATGTTTCATTGATTGGACTGATGAGTTAGATTCTATGGCCCCCACTGACCAAAATTTACCTCATTTTGAGAGATTTGGGCATGAGACAAACTTTATTAATGCATCTCATCTATCATGAGCTAGAAAAAATCATCCTGGGATTTTTTAGAGTAATTATCCCTCCATGTGTAAGTTGACCAAGACTAGACAAAGGTCATTATAGCTTAAAAATTCCCATTTGGACATGTTTTTGTAGATGGTTCATTGATTGGATTGACGAGTTATATTCTATGGCCCTTACTAACCAACATTTACCTCATTTTAAGAGATTTGGGCATGAGACAAACTTTAATACCGCATCTCATCTATCAAGAGATAGAAAAAATTCTCATAATATTTTTTAGAGTAATTATCACTCCATGTGTAAGACTTATTGGTTAATCTCTAGCCATCACGGTTCTCATGTAATGTGTGACCAAAGTTTGCTCATTTTACACACTTAGAGATGAGTGAATTCTCTTTAGGAATGCCTTTGACCAACTACAAATTTTTCTTCTAGTGGTTGATTGAGACTATAAAAAGTTATTTATAACCTTAAAATGTCCATTTAGACATGTTTGTGTAGATGGTTCATCGATTGGGTTGATGATTCAAATTCTATAGCCCCTATTAACCAAATTTTACTCTGTTCTAAGAGATTTAGCCTCAAGATAAATATCATTGCCACATATAATCCATCATGAGTTAGATAAAATACTCCTAGGATTTCTTAGAGGACTTGTCCCTCCATATGTAGGACCTAACAGTTAGTCTCTATCTCTCATGATTCTTGTGTAACATGTGACCAAAGTTTGCTTATTTTACACACTAAAGGATGAGTGAATTCTCTTCAGGAATGCCTTCAAACAACTAAAAATTTCACTTTTATGGCTCAAACAAGACTAGACAAAGGTTTTTATAGCCTAAAAATTCCCATATGGACATGTTTGTGTAGATGATTCATTAATTAGACTGACAAGTTAGAATCTATGGCCCCCATTGAGTAACTTTTACCCTATTATAAGAGATTTTTCTGCAAGAGAAAACTAATTTCCATGTCTCATCCATAATTATTTATATAAAATAATCTTGAGCTTCCTTATATGACTTGTCCAACATATTTATTACTTGACGGTTAGTCTCTATGCCTCATGGTTTCCGTGTAATGCAAGACCAAAGTTGGCTCATTTTACACACTCAGGGATGAGTGAATTCTCTTTAAGAATGCCTCTAACCAACTAAATTTTTTGATTCTAAAGCCTAATAAATACTATAAAGAGGTTGTTATAGCCTAAAAATTCCCATCTAAACATGTTCATGTAGATATTTCATCTATTATCCTGATGAGTTAGAATTTATGACCCATGCTGACTAATTTTTACCCTATTCTAAGAGATTAACTATAAGAGAAACCTCATTTCTATGTCTTATCCATCATGAGATAGACAAAATTCTCTTAGGATTTATTAAATGACTCATCCTTCCATATGTAAGACTTGAGGGTTAGTTTCTATCCCTCATAGTTCTTGTGTAATGTACAATTGAAGTTTGCTCATTTTTCACACTCAAGGATGAGTAAATTCTCTTCAAGGATGCCTCTGAACAACTAAAAATTTAACTTTTAAGGGTTTATAAATACCTAAAAAATGTTTTTCTATCCTAAAAATTCTAAATTGGATATGGTCATTTAGACAGTTCATTGATCGGGCTGAATGAGTCAGAATTTATGGCCCCTATTGACCAACTTTTACCCTATTCTGAAAGATTTAACTATGAGATAAACCTTATTTCCTCATATCATCCATAATGAGTTACTTAAATTACTCTTGGGTTTTATTATAGGAATCATCTGTCCATGTTTAGGAGTTTATGGTTAGTCTCTATCCCTCACGGTTCTTGTGCAATATGTGACCGAAGTTCACTCATTTTACACATTTAGGGATAAGTGAATTCTCTTCAAGAAAGCATCTAAACAACTAAAAATTTAAATTATAGGGCTTAAAAAAGATCATAAAAATGTCATTTTAACCTAAAAATCCCATCTAAATGTGTTTACATAGACTGCTCATCAATTAGTCTCCTCTAATCAATTGAGTATGTGTAAGATATACCCTATTTTTTATGTTTTTTTTGAAAACAAGGAGAGATATTGGTTTATAAACTTAAAAATTGGGTCTATAAAATCCAAATGAGGTTGAAACACCTCTTATTCATTTGTACATACCTCATAAAAGGATCATTTATTGTAAGAAAACTATAACTTGAGTTTTGACCTGCTAGAGGGTAACTAGGTGTAATAGACAAAAAATGATATTATGAATTTTTTGGTAAAATATTAAAAGTGTTAAACACAAAATATACTAAGAGGTGGGGGGGGGTTGAATTAGTATATTATATATCTTTTACTTAATCTTACTTCTTTTCTTTAACCATTTAATCACACATTCAAAATATGAAATAAAATTGAAACAATAATATGCACCACATAAGAGAGAGAAAAGGAGACACCAAATTTTTATGTGGAAAACCAAAGTGAGAAAAACCATGGAGAAAAATCTCAAGTATATGAATGAGCACCAACTCAAATTAGAAATTTCATAATAACTAACTTGTAGGAACACCAACCCCTTTGCCGAGCACCAACATAACTATTTATGAGCACTAACCCACAGGAGCACCAACCCCTTGCAAAGATTTGTGAACACCAACCCACAAGAGCACCAACCCCTCTTGTGTATAAACCACAACTATCTCTCAATGTTGCTTACTCAACAAATGAAAGAACTCTACAATATCTCCTATTTTTCTCTCTTTGAAAACAAATACAAACCATGCACTCTCTTGAATATTACAAATGGCTTTTCAAGCCTTTATCTATAGCTTTCCAAATGACCTTTGGCATTCACCTTTTGTGACCCTTCAATCCTCATTGAAAATTGTGCCAAACTTCATGACCCTTCATATCCTTGCATTTTAAAAGTCATATGGTGACCATTCATAATTAAATGCATCATTTCCTCTTTTGTCTTTATCTTGGTGACTTTTCATATTTCTTAAAGAGTCTCTTCACGAAAAAATATACCATACCCTCTTTTGTGTTCACATGGTGACTCTTGGGATTCCTCAAGATGACTCTTCATGAGAAAATGCATTCCATTCCTCTTTTGTCTTTACCCTATGACTCTTTGACTTCTCCATGGGCCCTCTTTGAACTTATATGCAACCAAAAATATATTCATTAATATTAAATAAATATTAACACACATTAGCCAAGATATGAATATTAAAAACACCATTAAATGTAATGGGGCTTTTATCACCAATAATGCTATACCTTTGACATCATTGATAATATTTCCAGCAATACCCCCCTTTGTCATTAATGGAACCTCAAACTTAAATTACCACATCTTAAAATCTACACATACTACCATCTAAAAAAAACATATAGTAACTCACCCTTACTGTAGCAACCTATACCTATTCCTTGTACCTATTCTACACCTATACATGTACCTATACCTAATTTTGTTCTTCTTCCCCTTTGAAATCAATGGAAAAGGGCCTATCCTAGAGCTAACATTTAGCTCCCCCTCAATTGATGCTGATCTTTAATGGTAGGAAGTAAAAAAAATTACTCCCAACTTCTCCCACAGATACTCAAATGTGTCTTTTGGTAGTGCCTTTGTGAAAATATCTGCAATCTACTTTATAATACTGATATATTCCATCTTAACCTATTTATCTACAACCTACACTCTCAAGAAGTGATATCTAATGGGAGTATGTTTTATTCTTGAATGCATCACTAGATTATTTGAAATATTAATAACACTTATCTTGTCATAAAAAATAGAAATAGGTTCATCATATTTTACCTTGATATCTTTCAAAGTTTGCTTCATCCAAAGCACTTGAGTACAACATAATAATTCTACAATATATTCTGCTTTAGCTATAAAAAGTGATACTAAATTTTGATTCTTACTTAGCCATGATACTAAGCTATCACCAAGGAAGAAATCTCCTCCACTTGTACTCTTTCTATCATCCAAGCACCCTACCTAATCTAAATCTGTATAAACAACTAAAGTGAAATATTTCCCTGTGAGATACCACAATCCATAATCCAATGTCCCCTTGATATATTTTAATATTCTTTTTACCAACTAAACATGACTATCTTTTAGAGCTGACTAATATCTTACAACTATACCTACTACATGCATGATGTTTGGCCTCGATGTTGTCAAATATAAAAGACTACCAATCATAGACCTATACAAAGATTGATCTGCAATAGGTGAATCTTCATCTTTACTCACCTTATTTCCTATACACATTTGTTTGCTAACTGGTGCACACTCCTCAAAACCAAATTTCTTAAACATTTTCTTGGCATATTTACTTTAAGATATAAACATTCCTTTATCTAACTAAAATATTTGTAATCCTACGAAAAATGACAATTCTCCAAACATAGACATCTTAAATTCTTTTTGGATATTATCAAAAAATTCTTTTGTCATCTTTTCAATGTTTCCTCTAAAAATGATGTCATCAACATATATCATATCAATTTATGCTCACCTTTTATTTTGATGTAGAGATTACTATCAACAAATCCTCTCTTGAAACCTTGATCCTACAGGTACTTATCAAGTCTTTCATACCAAACTCTAGGGGCTTATTTCAATCCATACAATGATTTATTTAATCTGCATACATGGTTACTAATATTTGAGAGATAAATCTCTCAAGCTGCTCAATGTACACCTCTTCTTCTATATTCCCATTATAGGAAGGCAAATTTGACATCCATCTGAAACACTTTAAATTTTTTAAACATTGCATATGTAAGAAACATTATAATAGCCTTTAGCCTTGACATTAGTGCAAAATTTTCTTCAAAATATATTCCCTCAATCTGAGCATATCCTTTACATACTAATCTTGCTTTATTCATGGTCACTTCATTTTTATTCAACTTATTTCTATAAATCCATTTTGTTCCTATCAAATTGTGATATTTTGGTCTAGGAACTAATTCCTAAGTATCATTATTTTCTATCTTATTTAACTCTTCATCCATTACCTTAACCCAATGCTTATCATGTCTAGCTTCTGAAGAAGTTTGAGGCTAAATTTTGGATAACAAGGAGAAATTAACTTGCTCAGATTTACTTACTATCATTCTTTTGGTATGAATCTCTTCATTTATGTCCCTAATGATGTCACTTTCATTTTGATTTATTTAGACATATTTGGATGGGTTTTTGGTGTCCTTTTTCTCCTTCTTCTCATCTTCACTTGATTCTTCAAAATCTTCCTCTTTAATGATTTCAGGAATGTCTATTGGATCACTGATTCTTTGTGTTCCATCTTATTCTATCCTAACACTTACACTTTAAACAATTTTCTTGGTTATTTTTTTATAACATTTATAAGCTTTACATTTTAAAGAATAACCAAGAAATATACCTACATCTACTCTAAATTCAAACTTACCAAGTTTTTCATTAGTTCTCTTTATGAAACATTTGCTACCAAAAACTCTAAAATAATCAACTGTTACTGGTTTGTCTTTTCATAGCTCATAAAGAGTCTTATCACTATTAAATCTTAATAATTCTCTATTCTAAATATTCACTACTATAGAAACTACCTCTCTCCAATATTTATTTTGTATCTTAGATTCATTTAGCATTGTCCTCACCATCTCTTGAACTGCTTTATTTCTCTATTCAACTACTCCATTTTGCTGTGGAGTTTTGGCTGCTGAATAATGTCTCTTTATTCCATGGTATTCATAAAACTTAATAAACTAATCTAACATGAATTATATTTCTTGATCTGATCTTAGACACTTAATATTCAAATTGGTTTCATTCTTAACTAATGCATTAAATGCTTTGAAATGTTTAAAAGCTTCTAATTTTCTCTTTAAAAACATTACCTAAGTCATACATGAAAAATCATCAATAAGCAACATAAAATATTTCTCACCTTGATTAATTTGAGTTCTCATAGGTCCATATATATTAGTGTGAATAAGCTCTAACATCTGAGTGGTCGAGTACTCTTTTGTTTTGAATTGCCTTCTGGCTTACTTCCCATGCTGACAAGGTTCACAAAGTGTGTCAGATGGCTTTCTAATCTTTGGAATATTTTTGACTGCTTGCTTCTTTCTGATGTTGAAAATATTGTCAAAATTTATGTGTCTCATTCTCCTATGCTATATCCAACATTATTCAATTTGACTCAAAAAACATCTTTGACCTTTGGTGTCTAATAACATATATAAATTATTGCCTATTCTCTAAGCATCTACAACCAACACATCTGAATATTTTCTCCTAATTTCACAACCTTATACATAAAAATTTAGTGTGTGTCCTTGATCACACATTTGAATTACACTCAAAATATTATTCTTAAGACCTTATACATATAAAACATTTTTTTAGTTCTACCATTATCCAAACCTAGTGTACCTTTTTTGGTAGTTCTGGCAATAATATTGTCTCCAAATTTCACTATGCCACCATTGATCTTCTTCAAGGTTATAAAATTTATCTTGTATCCTATCATGTGCCTCAAACATCCACTATCAATGAACCATGGATTTTATTCATTTCTTACATGCAAAGCTGTCTATACCAACATAGATTTTTTAGGTTGTTTCTTCTGCCATGAACCTGTCTGAACTTTCTTCTTGATGAATGGAGCCTTAAAAATCTGGTCCTTCTTGACTAATTCAAACATACTTCTACAGTACCAATCTATGTGTCCAATGTTGTTACACTTGTAACATATTATGGCCTCTTCATTAAAGCTTGATAAAGGATCAAAAGAGTTGTGGCTTCTGCTTGACTCTGCATGACTTTCCTTCTTATTTTTGAAATTGTTATCCCTTTTTTGACATTCTATTTTCTTATGACCATATCCATTAAAATAAAAATAGTAACCATAAAAATAGGCCCTATTTGTGTATCTCTGACCTGATTGCCTTTTGTATCTCTGTTCTTTCTAGCCTTCTTTGTTTGAGATGTCCTCTATCTTCTTAACTTCTTCCCTTTTTATTTCCTCTTTTATAAGAGCTTCAACATAGCTTTTTCCTTTTTCCTTGTCTATTAAATTACTAGCCTCCCCCATCTCTTTTTTAAATATAATACCTATCTTATCTAACATTGATCGTTGAATTTCTAATATCTTATTCAACATATTAGTGCTATTCTCAAATTTTGAATCATTGGCTGCTCTATCATTGATTGCTTTATTTATTTTCTCAAGATCTTTTAAAGAAGCAATTTAAATAACATACCTTTCACATTCTTTACTTACTTTTTGAAACTATGCCATTAGATCTTATTCATTCTTCTTGGCTTCTTCAAAGTGTGCTTGTAGATCTTTAATTGTTTCCTTTGACTCCTTTTCATTTTTCTCTATCTGGAGCTTTAATCTTTGATTCTTCTTCTCAAGAGCTTTTAAATCTTATAAGGCACAAATGAGTTCTCCTTCTAGATTCACTTTGAATTCATCATGTTCTTCTTCTTGATCATCTGTACTTTTTATTGTGGAGGCATCTTCATGTATGGCCATGAATAGAATCTCTTCTTCTAAATCACTGACTTCACTATCTTTGACTGAGCTAGGATCTTTAGAATATAAAATATTCTTCTCAAATCTCTTATTGAATTTTCATTTGAATTTCTTCTTGTTTATATACTTTCCTTTCTCATTATCACCATTACCCTTATCTGGGCACTTAGCTATAAAATGTCCAATATTTACACAATTAAAACATTTATAATGTAATTTTTCTTGATATTTTCTTATGCCTTTTTTCGGTTTGTGAATGAATAGAGCTCCATTGTCATATTCATCATCAATAAAATTGTCACTTGATTCTTGAATCTTAGCCTTCTCTTTCTTTGATGTCTTTAAAGTAGCTTCTATTATTGAGGGTTTCTCTTGTTTGATCTACATCTCATATTCTATAAGAATACCATGTAGCTCATCCATCTTTATCTTGGCTAAATTCTTCATCTCTTCAATTGCCAAAACTTTTGCATCATATCTCAATGGTAAAGCTTTTGAAACTTTTTGAACCATAATTGATTCTTCTAAATTTTCTCTAAGACCTTGAATCTAATTAACTATTTGATCAACCCATAAAAGATAACTTGCTATGTTTTTTTCCTCTTCCACCTTCAAAATCTCAAACTATCTTCTGAAAGTTTGAAGCTTATCTTGATGAACCTTTCCATCACCTTTGTAAATATTCTCAAGTTTTACCCAAGTTTCATGAGAAAATTTACATTACATAACTTTAATAATTTTTGATTCACATAAACCATATAAAATAACATTTAAAGCTTTAGCATTATTTTCATTTTCCTTCTTTTCTATCAGAGTAGTTATAAGTGTCTGTGGCTCTTCATATTCCTCCACCACTACTTGCCAAATGTTGCATCCAAGGGTCATCAAATAAGTCTTCATCCTTATACTCCAAAAAGCTTAATTTGTCCCATAAAAAAAAGGTGCCTTATTTACATAAAAAGCTTCATGTGATCCATCCATTGTGCTTTCCCGATCTACCTTCAAGCTGTAAAACTTTTTCAAAAGGAACTTGCTCTAATACTAATTGTTAAGCATGAAATATACTGAGAGGGAGGGGTGAATCAATTTATTAGATATATTTTAATTAATCTGATTTCTTTTCTTTAACCATTTAATCACACATTCAAAATATGTAATAAAACTAAAACAATAATATGCACCACACATGAGAGAGAGAGAGAGAGAGAGAGAGAGAGAGAGAGAGAGAGAGAGAGAGAGAGAGAGAGAGAGAGAGAGAGAGAGAGAGAGAGCATATTTTTATGTGGAAACTCAAAGTGGAAAAAACTAGGAAGAATAATCTTAAGTATATAAATGAATACCAACTCAAATTACAAAGTTCACAAGAACCAACTTGTAGGAACACCAAACCCTTTACTGAGCACCAACACAATAACTATTTATGAACACCAACACACAGGATCACCAACCCCTTACAAATATTTATGAGCACTAACCCATAGGAGCAATAAACCCTCTTGTGTATAAAACACAACAATCTCTCAATGTTGCTTACTCAACAAATGATAGAACTCTAAAATATCCCATGCTTTTCTCTCTTCAAAAACAAATATACACCATGCACTCTCTTGCATATTAAAAATGGCTTCTCAAGCCTTTATTTATAGCTTTCCAAATGACCTTTGGAATTCACCTTTTATGACCCTTCAATCCTCATGGAAAATGGCACCAAACTTGCATGACCCTTTGTATCCTTACATTTGAAAAGTCATATGGTGACCCTTCATAAGAAAATGCATCCTTTACTCTTTTATCTTTATCTTGGTGACTTTTTGTATTCCTCAAAGTTTACCTTCATGGAAAAATGTGCCATACCCTCTTTTTTCTTCACATGGTGACTCTTGGAATTCTTCAAGATGACTCTTCATGAAAAAATACATCCCATTCCTCTTTTGTCTTTACCCCGTGACTCTTTGACTTATCCATGGGACCTCTTTTGACTTATATGAAACCAAAAATATATTCATTAATATTAAATAAATATTAACACACATTAGTCAAGATATGAATACTAAAATCACCATTAAATGTAATGGGGCCTTTATCACCAATAATTCTAGACCTTTGACATCAATGAAAATATTTCCAACATAAAGTGGAAATCTAAACCTTTTATCTAAGCATTGACAATTTATAAAACATCTAAATACATATGTCTAAGGTGTCTTGAAGTACTAATTCAATACATAATGGGTTTTGGCATGTTAGAGCAATATTAAGACTAGTAAGTCTATGAGAGGTTTTTGATAAAATTATTTGTAGCAGACTTTCTGAGGTGTTGCAAAAGCTGAGTCACCTAGAAAATATTGTGATAGAGTATTTTGGATTGATATATACCCCTATTTTTAAATACTTTTTATTTTGATCCTTTTGAGGTATTTAGGCTTAATTAGTTTGTAGAGATCTTTGATTCTTTTGAGTTCAAATAGACAAAACCAATAGATGGATTGGTTTTCCATATTAGGATAAATATTGAATATGTCTTTAAGGACCATAAGAATATAACCTCAATTTTTATATACTAGTCAAAGAATATCAAAGTTGCTTAAGTCTCTTCATTTATGTCTATATTCTTACCTTGCCAAGATTGTAATTTTGTGAATAGTCTAGAGAGGGCTATCAATGTCGATATTAACCCATGTATAAGTATGCCCTAGTGACTGTATGGACACATATAATTGTCTTTGTTTATTTTATAGATAAGTAGGAGCTGAAGACATACATAAGTGCATCACTAGACCTCCTAACATTTATGATCAAGTACAATCTCTAATATTTACATGTCCATGAAATTGATCCCAAATCCACTTAAATTTACTTATTATATATGACTTTGGTGAAGTATTTTACACCTAATATTTGGTTTAAGAGGTCATCAATGTTAATAATAGACACCTTATATTTGTTTTAAGAGGTCTTATCTTGCCCTGATCAAGGAGCTCCTATATTTAACACCAAGATTCATCATTCTCTTAAATTTATTTATGATAGAAAGGGTTTTTTATAAATGGATGAAATATGTGTAGTGTTTTACTACATATTGCATTGGAAGAAATTCAAGCTCTAGGAAGAATACATTATGTGGCTTCAATATCTTGTCAAGTTCTTGTTATTGGGATATTGATTTTATCAATCACACTATAAAATCTTACTTTTTTTACTACACAGGTGTCTTAAGACAAACCATAAGCAACATGAAATTATGCACATGCATGAATATTTTATGACATTTTTTAGAAGAGACTGACATGACTTTGGTTAGTAGAGTTGACTATAAGAGGTTGAAAAATCAATATTTTGGGTGTACATCCTAATTTTTTTGTTTTGCTTGTGATATTTAGAATCTCAATAATATGAGTACAACCTCCATAATAATATGCTATCAAATTCAAGAGTCAAAATGCTGCAAGTGATGGTTCCATCCATAGGCCCCAATTTATATTAGAATGTGCATTACCTATAAACCTATATATTTGTACCTTATTGAATCCACCCTAGGGATTATAGGTTGTAATGTAAAATAGTGGGAAGGCCAAGTTATTGGGTTGTAGATAGTGTGATGATGTTATTATGACTTATATTTTCAATGATAAGATGAAGATATTGAACCTTGACCCATAACATGGTATAGAAGAGGTGTTCATACTCCTTAGAGGTCTCTATGGAAGCAGTGTTGGTGATTAAAAAAGTGTTCTTTGGTTCAATATCATCTATATGTGTATGATATGATTTAGGTTTCCAAAGAAAGGATTATTACACCCAACATTGAGAGTGTTCATGGATTTCTAGTAATTGTTGATGGCACCACTTTTCATTATAATTATTCTTGCCTTTGTTTGAGCTAGAAGGCATATAAGGAGTCAAGTTTTTTGTGGTCTTCTTAGGTTGATATCCTTAAGAATTTTTCTTCTATGCCAGAGGTCTATATGGGGAATTATGTGTGGGTTGGAAAATAAATAACAAATGTAAATGAAACAAGTAAATAATATCACATGTAAATGTAAAATATACATAATGATTCGAAGCACCTAACTTAGAGAATAATGTGAATTTTTACAACCCCATATGAAGTAAGAATTCAATCGTTAACCAATAATATGTGTAAACATTAAATGATAAAAATAGAAAATATGCATAGTTAAATGAATCATATTGTTGAATAGTATATATGTGATACATGAAAAGTTCTATGTCATAGTTTAATATAAATAATATAATATATGTTAAGAAAAAATGTAGACCATAACATGTACATAGACAAAATGTGCCATATAGGCATAAAATGTGGGACATATCGGCATACAAAATCGATTGTGCCTACAACTATGTACATAGACAAAATGTGCCATATAGGCATATAATGTGGGCCATATCGGCATAAAAAATAGATTATGTCTAAAACTAGATCCTGAACATGAGAATTATCTCTCTTGCTCCTCATTGCCTCTAAATAAATTGAGCTTTGTTTCCATAGACATAGATCTAGGGGTGTTGGATGCCTCAATATGAGGAGATATTGTCCTGTCATCATGTGATTCATCCATTACCTCACCGACAATTGATGAAAATGTTTGTCTCTGCACAACATATAAAATATAAAAAATAATGCATTAAAATTATATATTGAAAAGTTGATAATTTTTTTGAGAAATGTAAAATTTTGTAAAATGATTTTACACTCACCATATTCTATCTAAATGGTTGTCTAGAGATACAAGAATGCATATATACCTGCAATGGGGAATCCTATGGAGCATATATATCATTAGATCTAGATTTGCATACAATTATGTAAATATGCCATAAGATATCATTATTAAAAATAAAAACAATTAAACTATGTGCTATCACTAGTCTCCCTCCCTGAATCATAACTTGTTGCAGAGATAGTGGATTCTTTGATGTAGCAGTGACATAACCTATACCTTTTTATCATCTATGAAGGGTGCCCATATCATCCCTAATCATCTATAAAATCAATAAATGAATAATATGTGAATCCAATGAACATGATTAGAAGCTATGAATATAATATATATTAAAATAGTTTTTTTTGTTTAAAGGACAAAAACATGTAAATGAATAAATATGTTAATTTAAAAATTTAAAAACTTGTGTGTAGAGTACACTTGTGCTAATTTTGGCCTCTATAATAGAGTCAAGTCTTGCTGAGGGACCCAAAATATCACCAATCAACTAGATACAAATAAAAAATAACAAGTTTAGTCAAATAAATTAGTCAATTAAATAAACACATGTAATAGAAAATAAACTTAATATTCTTTTATAAAAAAGTAAACTATAATTAAAATTAAACATGTGTATCAAATATAGATAGTGAATGATTGAAGTCTTGACTTGATACGGATTATGATCGATGGCAGGAGAAGAAGAGAGGAGCGGGCCGTCGGCAGGCCCCAGGAGGGACGCGTCTTTGCCTGGGGCGGGAGTAACAGGGCTGGAGCAGGTTTACACCAGTGAGCGCTCAAGGCTGAGCAAATTAAATGGCTATTTATTGCGCAGACCAGACTGACCAGTTCTGGTCATCCCCCCTGAAGCAGTGCAGGAAGATGTCTCTTATTTGGCAACACATACTCTGATTTGTAAATTCTTGGGAATAAGAATCTCCCTGAATGCCCTGGATGCTTGGATTCGGCATTCCTGGCAAATAGATGGAGATTTCGATCTCATGTTGGTAGGCAATAGTTACTTCTTGGTTAATTTTTCTTCTGTCTCTGACCGAAATCGCGTGTTTGAAGGGGGTCCTTACTTTTATGAGCGCGTGGGTCTTTTCCTTAAACCCTGGCACTTGGGCTTCAACTCAGCGGAGGAGCTCCCTGCTTGTGTTCCGGTCTGGGTTCGCCTTCCTGGATTACCCTTGGAATTCTGGAGGGAGGACATCCTCAGATAGATAGCCGCCATGCTGGGTAAACCAACTGCTATTGCGCACCAGTCGCTGGAAAAAAAGGTAATTTCATATGCTCGTGTTTGTGTAGACATTGATTTGAATAATCCCCTTCCAAATTCTTTGGAAATTTGCATGGGTGCCTCATCCTGGATACAGCAGATTGACTATGAGTCCATCCCGTTCCGCTGTCGCATTTGTCATGTCTATGGCCATCTGCACCGCCAATGTCCTAAAAACACTGATAAACGCCCTGAATCCGTATTGCCAAATGCAGTACCTGCTGGTAATAGGATGGGGCGTACTACCTTTACTGAAAATGCAAAAACTCAGCGGGATAAAGAAGCTAAGGGGAAAAATCCTATGAATCATGCTAATTTGGCACAAGGCCCAGTTGAGCAAATGGGGGCTGAAATGGAAGGCTTTACTACTGTTAGACGCCGGGGGAAAAGCAGGGGTCTTAAATGCAGGAACATTGAGAGGCAGGTTGAAATGGCCTTCAACAGATTTGATGCCCTGGATAGTATGGCAATTGAGGATGGAATTCCAATTGTGAATCAGGAAAAGGCGTCAGAGGAAGATAAACATTTTCCAGTTTCTAATGAGATACAGGACATGATGATTCAGACGGACTCAGGAGCCCTTTTAAGGCTGGAAATGGAATCATAGGTGGCTGACTTGGTTCAGCCAGAGGTGGTAACTAAGTGGGCAGATTTGGTGAAGGAGGTGGACGCGGGCAGGAAAGATAAAGGACCATCCTCAACACTGGGATTAACACAGAGACCTTTCAAGAAGGGTTCCTCTTCCATGCCTTCCAAAGCTGGAAGAAGGAAAGACCAAGAGTGACTCAGACTTACAGGTGACTTATTGGTGGAATCAGGGGTTGTTAAAACCTTAGATGAGCACTTCCCCCAACCATCCCAATGATTGTCTTATCATGGAATGTGAGGGGACTGAATAGACTCCCCAGACAAAAGGCTATTCGCAATTTAGTTTAGGAACACTCTCTAGATATCTTATGCATCCAAGAGACCAAACTGGCAGTTGATTCAATGTCTGCTTGTATGGCTAACATCTGGCTTCTCGGCCAGTGCCAATGCATAGGAGCTTTGGGGAACTCAGGAGGTCTTGCTTTGTGTTGGGATCTGAGGAAAATCATGCCAATCCTTTGGGTTTCTTCCCTATCAGCTCTCTCTGTGGTGGCCTCCTCCATTGAAACTGGGGAGATAATACTGGTTACAATTGTTTATGCTCCTACTGATCTCGAGGGACAAACTCAGCTTTGGGAACATATTAGCTATGTCTGAAAATGTCATTCGTACCTCCCTTGGATTGTTGCTGGGGATTTTAATGCAGTCCTGTGCTTGGAGGAGAAGAGAGGGGGGCTGCCTAGGTTGGGCCCCTCCTCAGATTGTTTACGGCACAATGCTGAAGCTCTCTGCCTTTCAGATGTTAAACCATCGAATGGAAGGTTCACGTGGAACAACCGAAGAGCGGGTAATGCTGCCATTTCTGAAAGGCTAGATAGATTTTTTGTTTCTTGTTTTTGGTAATCTACTGCTGTTTCTCTTACCTCAGAAATATTGGATTGGAGAGGGTCTGATCATTGGCCTATCAAGCTATCCTCTAGATATATTATTGCGCCCAAAAATCCCCCCTTCAAATTCCAATTGATGTGGCTCCGTGATTCAGCTCTGCATGACTCTATTCGGATGTGGTGGAATCAAGGTAGCCCAGCTTTTGGAACAACAATGTACTCTTTCCAGAAAAAGCTTCAGTATGTCAAAAGGAAGCTACAAATTTGGAACCAAAATAGCTTTGGTAACTTACATTGCATGAAGAAGCAGGCTCAAGTGCGGCTAGATGAGACAACCAGGCAAATAAGAGATTGTGGCTTTTCGAAAGAGCTCCATCAGGAGGAAGCTAAGGCTGTTACAAACTTAGATGAATGGGAACTAAGGGAGGAAATATACTAGAAGCAGAAGGCTCGCATTGACTGGCTTCAGGTTGGGGATAAGAACACTGCTTTTTTTCATAATTCTATTCAAGGTAGGTGAAACAACAACTTCATCTCCTCTTTGACTTCTCAAGAGGGGGTGCGCCTCTTCTCTACTCATGATATTTCTCAGGAGGCTGTCCGGTTCTTCTCGAAACTCTTTGCTACGGATCCTCCACCAGAAGAGTTGGCTGAAAATTCAGTTTTATCTTGTATTCCCCCTCTGGTGTCTGTGGAGATGAATGCTTTCCTCATGAGGCCTATTAGTATAACGGAGATTGAGGAGGTTGTCTTCAGCATGAGAAGAGGAAAAGCCCTTGGGCCGGATGGTTTCCCCGTTGAGTTCTTCCAGGATTTTTGGGATATCATTAATCACGATTTGCTGAACGTGATCCAGGAATCTTTCGCTAACAAAGAGATGCTGAGAGCTTTGAATGCCACATTCCTGGTGCTTATTCCAAAGACAGAACAAGCTCATAGGCTTGATTTGTTTAGGCCCATAGCACTTTGCAATGTGATCTATAAAATCATTTCCAAGCTCATTGCTCAGAGACTGAAAGGATACCTGCCCAGGCTTATTTTTGAAGAGCAAGGGGGATTTGTGGCTGGCAAATAGATTTTAGATGGTGTGGTGATTGCCGCGGAAGCCATCCACTCCATGAGTACTTCACAAGAGCGTGCTATGTTCATCAAGCTGGATCTTGCTAAAGCATTTGACCATGTTAGCTGGAGATTTCTCCACAGAATCTTGCTGGCTTTTGGTTTCTACCAGGAGTGGATTGATTGGGTGCTTAGCTGTGTTACTATGCCCTCCTTCTCGGTCCTGATTAATGGGGCACCATCTGAGCTATTTGGTGCCACGTGCAGCCTTCGCCAGGGAGATCTATTATCTCCCTTCTTATTTATTATTCTGGCAGAGGGTCTTGGGCGGCTTCTAAAACTTTGGGTTTCCCAAAACGCCCTGCATGGGTGGCGATGGGGGAATGGGATTACTACCCTTACGCATCTGCAATTTGTGGACGATACCATCCTGATGGGTAGAGCGCATATTCGCGAGGTGGATTCTTTTCAGTCCACCCTGGATTGTTACTTGGTGGCTTCTGGGCAGAAAATCAATGATCATAAATCATCGGTCTTCTTCTTTAATACTCCTGTCACTATCCAGCGAAGGATTGCTGCCATACTACGGTTCCAGATTCATACCCTTCCTGTGATCTATCTTGGTATTCCTATTGTTGTGGGGAGGCAGCCTAGGCTATTTTGGCAAAACATTCTAGACAAACCTAGGCAGAAAGTGGCCCACTAGACTCATAGGTGGCTCTCCACTGCGGGTAGAGTGATCCTCCTTCAATCAGTTATTCAAGCGCTGCCCATTTATCGTTGCATGGTTTAGGCAGCCCCTGTCTATTTCTTGAAGGAGTTTGATGCTATGTCAAGACAATTTCTATGGAGTGGTAACTTACAAAACACTAAGTGGAGCCTCATCAACTGGGACACGGTCTGCCGGCCTAAGAAAGAAGGCGGTCTTGGATTGCGGTCTGCCACTCTTGCTAGTCAAGCCCTTGCGGCCAAGTTATACTGGAGGTGGTGTTCTAGCCCCTCTTCTCTCTGGGCCCGTATCTTTGCTGGTAAGTACTTTGCTGGAGTTGATTCTCATGATATTCCTAGGCTCCCTCTTGAAGGGCGTGGCTCGATGGTTTGGAAAACTCTTAAGCTCGGGGCTCAGCTTGTGAAAAATAGTCTCTTCTGGGTCTGCAAGAGTGGGTGGGAGGCCATTTTTTGGAGTGACTCTTGGGATGGTGCACCTCCCCTGATTTCCTCTCACCCACATTTACAACAGCTATGTGATGCTTTTCATTCCGCTGGCTGGTTTACTATGGCGCATTATAAAGAGCAGTATGATATGGGGTTGACCTTTGGGTACAAGTGGAAAAGCTCCTCAGTTTGGCCGCAGGGAGGCTCGGAGGAGGAGAGAAGTGAATTATCTCAGATTCTTGGCTCCAGAGGATGTTGCTCCCTTCAGGGACGTGATGTTCTTGCTTGGGGGGGTGATGCCACTGGGCATTATATTGTTGCTACTGGGTATAAGGTCCTGGCGAATCAATTCTTTGATGAAGGGCAGTTCCTGTGGGGGAAGAGTATCTGGAACAGGGCTGCTTGGTCGAAGTGCAATTTTTTCTTATGGCTGCTTACTTATAAAAGATGTCTGACCTGGGATAATTTGTGCAAGAGAGGATTTCAAGGGCCTTCTTTATGCTTTCTATGTCATAACAATGGGGAAACAGTTTCTCATCTTTTTTTCCAATGTCAGTATGCCATACAGATTTGGCATTTGTGGTGGACGGCCTGGAGGATTCCTTGCTGGCATGTTTTATCCTTGAGTGAATTCTAGAGCAGGCTTGGGAAAGCTCCCTCTAATATTCCTCTCCTCCAAACGGCCTGGCAGATTGGGCCTTCTTTCATTTTATGGAACCTGTGGATTGAGCGTAATAGGAGAGTCTTCAGAAATGCCCAGCTGGAGGTGCACGCTCTGTGGAACCATATCATCTTGTCGCTCCTAGAGACATTGCAGGCTAAGGAAGAATGGGCGTGTGACTTGGTCCCAGAGGTTTCTGGGCTTTGCACGCACCTGGGGCTGGACCCGACCCTGACCCGCACGCCTAAGAGTGGCTGCAGCTCGACGCCTGGAAGAAGGCATAAAATGCACCCTGTGATCAGACTTGGTCGCTGGAGACATCCCCCGAATGGTGTGATTAAAATAAACTTAGATGGCTCCTCCCATGGGAACCCTGGAGAGGCTGGTATCGGGGGTGCCGCTCGTGACAGTACGGGGAAAATCCAGCTTATTTTTTCAATTCACAAAGGCTATCACACTAACAACCTCATGGAAGCCTTGGCTGTTTTGGAGGCGGTCCATCACTACTGTGTTCAGAGGTGGAATAACATTATGTGCGAATCTGATTCCCAGGTTGTGGTCAATCTTCTGAACAATTGTGTCCCAGAGAAGATGGACTGGCAAATTTAGGTGGTTATTCAACAAATCTTGCAATTAAGCACTTCTTTGCGCTCGATTTCTTTCAATCACATTCCCCGTGAGTGGAATAAGGTTGCGGACTGTCTGGCCAAGTGGGCCTCGGAGAATGGGCCTACATGGAATATTACTGAGTTACGAATGCTTCTTATGTCTTTTTATTAGCAACTGGTCCATCTGGTCGACCAAGACAATGTTTTGTAACTTTAGTTTTTGGCTTTTTAATATATTTTTACCCCTCGCTTAGTTAAAAAAAAATATAGATAGTGAAAAATCCTCTATAGAAAGAGCTTAATGTATCTTGATAGGAGTCATTGAAGTTACTACATCTCAAATTATGTCTAAAATACTAGTCTTATGCACTATTGAAGCATCTACATGTGGCATACGCTCTGAAAGGCTAATATCTACAATGCTACTATTTGATATGCTAGTGTTTGTAACTGCTGACACATATACATATGGTTTATGCTCTGGCATGTTAATCTCCATAAATGTACTCTATGTATGTCACACTTGAATAGGATTTTAGATACACTTCCTCCTACATGATGTGAAATGATGCATAATAGCTATACCAAGAATAGGAGGGATACTAACACCTATACCAACACTAACACCACCACTACCACCACTACAACTACGACCAATACTAGTATGACCAACACCACCACTGCCACTAGCACCACCACTACCACTAGCACCACCTATAGGCTAAGTAAAAATATTCAAAGTATGCATGCCATGATCAATCATAATTTATGTCAAACTAGTAAGCACCTCAAGGGTGTCTATCTGTATATTATGATGTAAAATTTTAGGAATAGTGGCATGTGATATTGTTCCTCTAATTCTCAGAGGTTGGTTACAATGGTTTTGGTCCTACATAGCACCAATTATATCAAATGAAGACCCACCTCCCCTACCTTGGGATGCCTTCATGTCAAAATAATTTGGAATTACTTGTAATACAAATTCATAGTACAATTTTCTCAAAAAATATAATGCAACCTCATTATTGTTGCATGGAAGATCATCAAACACCATCTGACAGCTATCTCCAAAGTTATTTTTAATCTCTGCATGAATACACCAATCAATACTAATGTGTTTTCAATTTGTTGGTGGAGGTAGGTTGGTTCCAGGTTAAATAAATTAAGCACACAAATATTCTTTTGTTATTTTTTTTACATCTTCATATGATAATTTATTGGAATAATTTTTTTTTAAATCCTCTCTTTGATGTAACATTGCATATAATTGTGGAGTCACATTTCCTACTTCATTAAAAATAGATTCTAATGCATTGGCAAGTAAATTTTTTGTAATATCAGTTGAAGAGTGATGCAAACCATTGATAATTATCTATAATTATTGATGTTTGACATTGTATTTCTCATATAATTCAATTTTTTCTCATTTAAAATCAAACTCTTGGGGGTTTTGTCTAACATTTTCTTTAGGAAATGGATCCATCAAACTTATATATCTAAATTTTAAAAAAATAGATTTTTTTAGCTAATGTAAAAAATTAAATGAAAATTTAAATTCAAAACCCTAGTTCAATAATTTACATAAAAATTAAAAAAATTAAAAATAATATACCTAATGTGAAGTAATTCGATGTTGAATCATGTTTTCAGAATGAAGCTCTAAACCATGTGCATCAATCTATAAATTTAACAAAAATAAATTCCCCTTCCTCTCTTAGCCATGGGTTTTTGTCTACAACCCATGAAAATAAGAGGAAATTAGAAGGGCATACACCCTTTATTGTTTACAAAGGGTGGATGCCCTTTGTAAAGGTCAAATGCCTTTTGTAAAGGGTGTATACCCTTTATTAACCATAGAGGGTGTACACCCTTTGTAAAATGTGTACACCCTTTGAAAAGGGTGTATGCCCTTGAGGCTCGAGCAATAGTTTAAGACTCATATTTTTAAATTAAAAGGCATATGCCATTTAAAAAAAGCATATTATCTTTGTAAAAAAACTTGTAAAGTTAGGTGACTATCATGTTTTTGTCCCCAAACATTGTGCATTGACCCATGCACATGTTGTATATCTTTGGTGAATGCTAATTTAAATTGATAACTATAAGTAGAATCTTATACAATTTCGATTATAGTTAGAACTCAAGTTCTGATTATCACATTTAATGACCTTGCATAAACTTAAAGGATGAGGCGACCCCTCCCTCAAGGCTATTTAAATAATTTTAATCCAACTTCAATTTTTGTTAGAGAATTTTGAATACAAGAACAACATCAATTTTGATTATCAATGAATTTGTTTGATTATTTTCTTTCCAATTTCTATGTAATTAAATGTTAGTTTTTTAATTATATGTTTTAATAATCTTTAGTGTGCAATATCTATGAATGGATTCTTGACTATCTTGATTAATTTAATAATCTATAGATGTGCATCAACTATTTAAAGATTGGTAAATATATTGATTAGGATAATTAAGTTTAAATTGATTCATAATTCTGAATGTGCATGAGTGCTTTCTTTGATGTAGTTTTCTATGTGTGTGTAATATCTACTTTAAATACTTCACTAGCCCCAGCCATAAATTCTTGATTAAGTGTACAAATAGCTTCCCTAAAAGGATAAACCTTTGTTTGAGGCCTATGAATTTCCTACATCATTATTAATTTAGACTTATTATCCATGTTTAATTATCTGTGTGAAAATTGCTACTATCTACAGGTACAAGTTTTGAGAGCACTTATCCATCTAAAAACCAGATAGTGAAGTGATTACTAAAAACCATAGAAGATTTATTTTTGCCTTACCCTTCCCTCCTTTTTGGAGTTTGTTTTTAGATCTACCCACTCTAGGTTAGCAACCAACCATCCATCTAACTCACATAGAGATTCACTAACCTTGTTAGAGACCACACCTTCATAAAAAAACCTTGTTAACAACATTCATTCCTTACTAGCTATTCCATCAATAGGTTTTTCCAACTGCATATATGTAACTCATGACTTGGAGTGGAGTTTACCTTCATTAAGATCTTAAAAAGTTAGAGGCTACCTCGTTACACTGTGGTGTGCATAAAACATACATCAACAGTTTCATTGGTACTGGATGTTGAGTGTGGAGCCCTTTTGGGCTATCACATGACCATTGTGGCATTTTTTGGGGGCTTATAGAGCTCTAAGGGTGTGGGTAATGCATTTCTCATGTACTCCACATGTGGGTGAAATATTATTAAATTTTTATTTAATAATTTTCATGTGACTTCCTCATTTATTGGAAGTGGGATTGATTTACTTATTTTTAAAGAATTAATTGTAATATTTATTCATTTCCATGTGACTTCCTTTTTTATTGAAATTAGGATTGATTTCCTTATTTTTGTAGACACCTAAATCTGGCCACCAATGACCTCTAACTAGGCTTTTGACCAATTTCTACCTAAAGTGCATAATTTGGCCTAAAAACACTACAACACATTAAATGAGTTGAAATTGATATATTAAAGTGTTGATTTTGGCTAGAGTATCATTAAATGGGGCAATTTAATTTATGGGCTAACTAACTTTGATCTAATCATTTTGAGTCAAAATGACAATTTTTTACCTAGGTGCTTTGGATTGCTATTTCCTATCAAACATCTTACACAAGACACAAGAATTTATTATTTGTTATTGGTAACATCTTAAATGGGATAATGGATCTAACACATCTGACAATGACTTACAATTCCAATCTAGTCAAATTTTGGACCAATAATAAGGCATTCAAATCAATTTGAGTAATTTGTGCACAAAGTGCTTAATCATGCTTAAGAGTTAATTAAACTAAATTAGAGCCTAATTAAGAATTCCATGGAAAATTGTTGAATACTTATTTTTGGAAATAAATATTGAATATATACATCATCAGGTGACCTCATTTCTTGGGAAGACATCTCTAAGCCATAAATGCCATAAATTTTAGGATTATGGGTCTCCCATGGATCATAATGACCCTCTATGCCTCTTCAATTCCCCTTTTTCCAATGTGATGATGAGGATAATTATAGATTTAATTTCAAAAAATTGAATTGATCCTCAACCACACATCTTCATCTCAAGATGGATGGTTCAAGTTGATTCTGAGCAATCTCAAAAATCTATAAATAGGAGGCCTTGCCTATTGAATTTTAAGCTTAATTTGTGAAAATTTACCATGTCAAATTGATTCCAAGAGATATCACATGAAAAATTTATGATGCCAAAATATTGAGCCAAGCCAATCCAAAGCCACAAGGTCCTAAGGAGAAGAGGAGATAACCAAGCCTCCTTTGATGAAGACTTCATGAGCACAAACCGAGCAAGCCACTACAAAAAGCATTTGAAGTATCCAAGGAAGGTGAAGGATTCTTGTTTTTATTTAATTTTTAGTTGTGTTTTTCATTTTTTTAAAAATTAATCTCACCCTAGTAACTAGGCCTAGAGATGTATGCTAGCTATTGTGTTGGTTTTTCAATTTGATTTCATTTTAGGACTAACACAATACTAATCACCTCTCTTGAGTAAGATTCTTAGTTCAAAATTTTTAGGGATATTGGTTGTTCATTTCAAAATGTAATGCCTTCTTTATTTTAAGAAGTTGGTTGTGATCACATGTTTTTGAAAAATGTGCCTTAAAAAGTGGATACTCTATCTTTGGCATGTTCCTTCTTAGATGGACTTTTAGGTGAGCTTGATGAGGTGGAACTAAGGTGTCCTTTGTGGATGAAGCTTATCTTGGATAAGCATGGTGAAATTTCACCTTATTTTATGGATTTTACTTCATTTGATATATATACAGGGTGTGGTGTGCACTTTAGAGGTTGATGATTTATTTTTAGGGTTTGGCTTTGAGGATCAAAGTCAAAGTGCAGATGTTTTTGCAAAGTGCAGGTGTTTATTATAGGGTGTGGTTTAGCATGTTATGAGATATAGTGTTATGCAAGTGTAGGTGAAAGTACAACATTTATTTGTGTAGTATTTTCTACATGAGATTTTTATATCTCTATGATATTTCATTGTAATCTTGTTTTAGATTACTATTTTATTTGAGGACTTTCTTGGTGGATGTAGCCCACATTGGGTGAACCATGGTAGATCTATGTTATGTGTGTTTTTAATCTTGTTGTCTCCATTTTATGATTTCATAATAACTATGATTTGAGGAATGTTTTTCATGATGCATGCTAGTTCATAATTTAGATCTGATTTATGGTCATATTAAATCTAGTTTAAAGTTTTTAATTCCTAATAACTAGTATCAGAGCCATTGGTTGTATGTTTTTACAAAAGTGGTAAATCATAGGAAAGTTATTAGCTTGAGTGGGAGCTATGGGAGAAGAGATCATATTCAGGGTTGAGAAGTTTGATGGTAATAATTTTGGTTTGTGAAAAATATAGATGGAAGATTACCTATACTAGAAGGAGGTACATATCCCCTTGAAGGGGAAAGTAAAACAACCTATAAGTATGAGTGATGTAGATTGGTCATTACTTGACAAGAAGGAATTGAGAGACATTCAGTTATGCCTTACATATTCTATTTCATTTAATATTTATGATGAGAAAACCAAAAAATATCTCATGGATAAACTTGGAAAGTTATATGAGAAACCCTTTTCTTCTAATAAATTTTTTCTTATGAAAAGATTGTTTAACATGAAAATGTCTGAAAATGGTTCAATAGCGAATCATCTAAATGATTTTAATATGGTTCTAAGTATGCTCACTTTAGTTGGAATTAAGTTTTATGATGAAGTTAGAGATTTGATTATATTATATTCTTTGCCTGATAGTTGGGATAGTTTGGTTATGGTTATGAGTAATGCAGTTCCTACCAAGGGAAGATTGAACTTTGTGGATGTTGTAGGTGTGATCCTTAGTGAGGAGATGTAAAGAAAAAATATTGGTGAATCATATTTAGGTAATGATTTATCCATTTATACTAGAGGGAGGAAAAATTACAAGAGCAAAGGCAACCATGGAGAGTCAAAAGGTAGATCTAATCCAGATCTAGATCTAAGATGATATGTTGGCATTATGGGAAGAGTGGACACTCAAAGAAGGATTGTTGGTCACTTTAAGATAAGAATGAAAACAAGGAGTAAATGAATGAGTTAAATGTGACATTAGGTAAATCATGTTAGGATGCATTAATTCTTTCTATGGATTATTTTTTTAATTCTTGGGTTTTAGATTAAGGGGATTTTTTGTGCCACCTCACATAGGCATTATTTAACTAATTATGTTCAAAGAATCTAGGACATGTTTATCTTGGTGATGATGAACCATGTGAGATAGTAAAGAAATGATGTTTTCAGGTTAAAATGTAGAATGAGAACAGATGGATCCTTAAGGATGTTAGATATGTGCTTATGTTGAGATAGAATTTGGTTTCAGTGGGGCAATTGGGTAGTGAGGGATGTTCAATATTGTTTACTATAGATTCTTGGAAAGTTATTAAAGGTGCTCTTATGATCTCGAGAGGTAAGAAAGTTGGTACTTTATATTTGACAAGTAGTGTTGATTCTATTGATTTATTTATAATAAATGAATATGTAACTATGTGATACTATAGGCTTGATCATATGATCCATAAGGGTATGCAAATCTTAAAACATAAGTTGCCTAGATTGAAAGATATAGATCTAGACTTCTGTGAGAATTGTTTATATGGGAAACAAAAGTAGGTTAAGTTCTTAAAACTTGGACCCACAAAGAAAGACAACAAGTTAGAGTTGGTACACTTAGATGTATGCGTACCAACTCAGGTATCTTCTATTGGAAGATCCAATTATTATGTTAATTTTATTGATGATGCAACTAGGAAAGTTTGGGTTTATTATATTAAAATTAAATTTGATGTATTTGACACTTTTAAGAAGTGAAAACCTTGTTTGAGAATGAGACATGTCTCAAATTAAAATGTCTTAGACCATATAATGGATGTGAGTATTGTAGTAATGTTTTCTTTGATTATTGTTCTAATAATGGAATCCATAGGCAAAGGGTGGTTCCAGGAACTCCACAATAGAATGGGGTATCTAAAAGGATGAATATAAAAATAATGGAACATGCTAGGAGCATGATGTTAAATGCAGGGTTGCCTTCATAGTTTTGGGTAGAAGAAATTAAAATGATAGTATATCTAATTAACAAAGGACCTTATATGCCTTTGGATGGAGGCATTCCTGAACAAGCTTGGTTTGGTAATAATGTTGATTATTCTTTTCTTATAGTCTTTGGATGTGATATTTTTTATCTCATTAAGAAAGAGAATAGGACCAAGTTAGAGGCTAAATCAGTGAAATGCATATTTGTTGGATATAGTAAGGATGACTTTGGTTTCCATTTATGAAGCATTAAAGATAAAAAAATATTTCAGTCTAGAGACATAGTCTTTAATGAAAAAGTCATTTATAAGGATTATTTGCAGGAACAAGAACATGAATAGAAAGAGTACACAATATTGGAGACATTATGGATGGCAAAGTATCCAATGATTTAGTTCAGGAACCTTCTACACAAGGACCCCAAACTCTTATGGTAAGAAGGTCTTTTAGGGTAAGAAGAGCACTTGAATATTTTTCTCCCTCTTTGAATTATTTATTACTTACTAAAAATGGATAACCAGAGTGTTATGAGGAAGTAATCTAGGTAGATTCCAAGTTGAAGTCAGAGCAAGCCATGGATGAGGAGCATAGATCTCTCATGGAGAACCAAACATGGGATTTGGTAAGGCTACCCAAGGGCAAGAGTATATTGCCAAACAAGTGGATCTTCATAATAAAAGAAGAGGATGAAGGGAGAAAAATGTATAAGGCTAGGATGGTAGTCAAGGGGTTTGATTAAAAATTAGGTATTGATTTTGATGAAATTTTCTTTCCTATTGTAAAAATGAATTCTATTATGATTGTTCATGGTTTAGTTGTAGTTGAGGCATTGCACATAGAATAGTTAGATGTGAAAAATATAGCCACATGGATATGAGGTCAAAGGGAAGGAAAACTATGTATGTATACTAAATAAGGTCGTGTATGGCCTAAAACAAAATCCATGACAATGGTATAATAAATTTGATTATTTTATGTTGGAACAAGAATATCAAAGGTGTCATTTTGACCATTGCATATACATCAAATATTTTGATGATGGTTTCTTTATTATATTATGCTTGTATTTCTATGACATGTTAGTTGTAAGAAATGAAATACAACATATTCATATGCTCAAGAAATAGCTTAGTGATTCCTTTTATATGAAAGATTTGGGTGCTACAAAGAAAATACTTGGTATGAGTATTTTTTATGACAAGGAGAGGAAGATGATATTATCCTAATTAGAGTATGTAAAGAAAGTCTTGGAAAGGTTTAACATGTTGGATGCTAAATCTATTGGTACTCCTTTGTTAGGCTACTTTGAATTATCAAAGGAACAGTGTCCCAAGATGGAATATGAAAAGCTTAGGATGGACAATGTACCTTACTCATCAGTAATTGGTGGATTGATGTATGTCATAGTTTGTACTAAGTTGGATATTGCCCAAGCAGTGGGAGTTGTGAGTAGGTATATGAGTGATCTAGGTTATGAGCATTGGAAAATAGTGAAATGGATTCTTTGGTATTTGAGAGGAACCATGGATTTTTCATTATGTTATGGTAGATTAGATACCACTTTGTGTGGTTATGTGGACTTAGATATGGTAGGGGATATTGATAACATGAGAAGTACAATAGGATAGATATTTACTATTGGAGATATAATGGTTAGTTGGATTTATAGGACACAAAAGGTTGTGGCTTTATCAACCATAGAGGTAGAGTATGTTACTTCTATAAAGGCTAACAAGGAGATGATTTGGTTACAAGAGTTGTTTTGAGATTTGGGGCATAAGCAAGAAGTTGAGAGACTACACAATGATAGTCAGAGTGCTATTCATTTGGAAAAGAAATATGCTTTCCACTCAAGGATGAAACATATTCAGTTACATTATCACTTCATCAGTATAGCTTTGGTGGAGAACTTGGTGAAGCTAGAGAAGATTCATACTAGCTAGAATCCTGTGGATATGATGACGAAGGTGGTCATATTGGACAAGTTAAGACTATGTTTAGATTTGGTTGGCCTTAGTGGTCATGCATATATGACATATTATATTTAGGAGAAATGATCTCAAAGTGGGAGATTGTTGAGTGTGGATCCCTTTGGGGCTATCACATGACCATGGTGGCATGTTTTGAGGGTTTAGAGATCTCCAAGGGTGTGGGAAACATATTTATCATGTACTCCACATATGAGTTGAATATTATTAAATGTTTATTTAATAATTTCCATGTGACTTCCTCATTTATTAGAAGTGAGATTGATTTCTTTATTTTTAGGTAATTAATTTTTATATTTATTTATTTTTATGTGACTTTTTTTATTGGAAGTGGGATTGATTTCCTTATTTTTAGGGATATTGGTTATTCATTAGAAAATATAATGCCTTCTTTGTTTTAAGGAGTTGGTTAAGATCACATGTTGAAAAATGTGCTTTAAAAGGTGGAGACTCTATCTTTGGCATGTTCCTTCTTCGATGGGCTTTTGGATGAGATTGATGAGGTAGAAATGAGGTGTCCTTTATAGATTAAGCTTATCTTGGATAATCATGGTGAAATTTATCTTCCTTTGTGGATTTTACTTCATTTTCTATATATATAGGGTGTGGTATGGCCTTTAGAGGTTGATGGTTTATTTACAAAGTGTGGCTTTGAGGATCAGAGTCAAAGTGCAAATGCTTTTACAAAGTGTAGGTGTTTATTTTAGGGTGTGGTTTAACATCTTGTGAGATATAGTGTTGTGTAGGTGTAGGTGAAAGTGCAACATTTTTTTTTGCAATATTTTCTATAGGAGATTTTTCTATCTCTATAAGAGTTCATTGTAATCTTATTTTAGATTACTATTTTATTTTAGGACTTTCTTGGTGGATGTATCCCATATTGGGTGAACCACGATAGATCTGTGCTGTGTGTGTTTTATTCTTGTTCTCTCCATTTTATGCTTTCATAATAACTTTGATTTGAGAAATGCTTATGTGATGCATGCTACTGCATAATTTAGATCTAATTTATGGTCATCTTAAATCTAGTTTAAAGTTTTTAATTCCTACCACTAGGAGGGCCAACACAACTGATAATAGTCATTATCCTTTATGTAGAGTTACACTAGAGTTACCCAGGAGAGTGACTAGATCAAATTACCAAGTTGGTTTTCTAGTCTCACCCTGACAAATCATAGGAGACCTGGAATTTGTGCCAACAGTCTCAATTTAGAACAATCCACCTCTTAAGACTCCTCTAGAAGAAAAACTTTACTTATTATTTAGCCAATGGCTCAACCCTAGTTAGTTGAATCTAATATTTCCATCCTAGGAGACATGCATGATTTACCTAAGAATCTTGAGAAATATTTACCATATTTTACTCCTTGTGGAGCAAGGACAATAGAGGGACATATTAGATATTTTAAAGCTTCATTAAGGAAAATGAATGTTGTCTATGAAGATGTTGCATGTATATTATTCCTTTTTACTTTAATGGATGAAGTTTATGACTGGTATTTAAATCTAACAAAAAATTCCATCACTTCTTGGGATGAATGTCATACAACTTTTCCTACATAATTTAGAAAGGTCACCAATCCTCATTTGGTATATCATCACTTCACCAGTATGAGGAGAGAATCTAATGAGTCTATCCATGCTTTCAATACAAGGTTCCAAAATATGTACAACTAGTTGATCCTAAGATATAAACTAGATGAGCCATTAACATTGGAAATGTACAAGAATGTCCTAGTCCCAATCAATGTCATGTTACTAAAAAGAGTAGTTATGGTCAACAATTTGACATTAGCATATGAAGAGGCTATCAATATAGATAAGAAACTCAATTCTCAGATTCTTGGAGCACCTAATGCTAACAACTTTCACATGTTGAATTTGATTCCACATGCAAGGTAGAATGTCTTGACATTTAATTAGAACTAGCTATATATGCTACCTCCCATGACACAAACAATGCATCCAAACTATGTATTCTCAAACAATCACATGTAAGGTAATAATCACCAGTAACATAAATAATAAACTATGTCTCCAACTACTACTATACAAGGTACTGACTCTATAAAGGCATAATTAGATTCTATTCAGAAGATGGTTCAAAAATTGAGCAATGATTTATTGAATATGCAAAGGAGGATGGGAAATGTTGATAACCTAATTGGTAATCAGAACACTAGATTTCAGAGATATAATCAATCATTTAATAGGACTAAAAATAATATGAAATAGCCTAATAAGCTCCCAAATATTAACATAGTAGAATTGGCTCTTCCCAATTGGTGTAAAATTCATAATACTTCTGAGCGTGGTGAGCATAACTATGTTGAATTTTGTGTAGTGTAGACACCATAAATATGCACACCTACATTTTTATATGTCAAAAATACCCTTGGACCTACCTAGGACCCTGTTGGGACTAACCTACACCTATCTAGCCTCACCAAACCCATATGCACCTAGTTTCACCAAGATGAGTGAACCTGACCTTTAGGTCCCTTTTCCTCTCGGCCCTGACCATCGATGGTCAACCTTAGGAACCCCTAACCATCGATGTTTAGGATCCACCTCTTAATAAATAATATGTAAACCACCCATGTTGATTTTCTAAAAATAACTTGTCTAATTCTAGTTATGAGCCTTTGTATGGATAGATTATATTAAAATGGCCTAGTTACACCTTCACTTTCACCTCTTTCTTGTGCCTATAAGAGAGAGAGGTTTAGGAGGCTAAATGTATCTACAATAATTATCAAGAGCTTAGAAATTTAGGAGTTTTATTTTATGGGTCAATTAATGTCATCAGTGTTATCAAGAGTTATCAGCGATCTTATTAGGAGCCAACTTGTCACCTCTCAACGAAGCTCTCAGGTACCATCACTCTGCTATAATTAGGATAGATTCCACTAATAGAGTAACTACATCAACCATCCACCCAATCAACTTATAATAAGACAAGCACTATTTATCAACATTCACATGCTTTATTTCCATTTTGAAATGAATATATCCCTTACCCAACTCTCAGAATCCACCTAATGAATCTTGTCATTTAGCTATTTAACAAACCTAAAATTGACATAGTCAACCATCGATGGTTACACACCAACCATTGACAGTCAGGCTTAACTGTTGACGGTCACTCCAATTGCTGATAGTCACCTATGGTAGTAAAAAATAACAACCTATTTCCACCTATCTAACCCCTATCAAATACAAATTTTTGTGTTTTTGATCACTCACAAACCCCTTTCATATTTTTTGAAGTATACCCTAACCCTTTAGTAGTAGTATTAATTAGTTTACCACTAATCTAATCATTTCTAGTCTATTTTCTTAACAAGCATTCTTGTGTCTAATTTTAATACCTTTTGATTATTGATGTTAGTACCTTCTTTCTAGTTTTATGAACTTGATTATTTGAAACATGTGGATTGACAACCCCTAAGGAAATACTCGATTCTAGGATCTAGCTATCACTAGGTAATCCACCCAACTATCCTATCTAAGAAACAAGTTTGATTTAGTGTTTTCTTATATGTAGGTCTTCTTCCTAAGCCAAAGAGGATCTCTTCACAATCTTATAATTCAATGCATGCATAACCAAATAGGTTTTTCAACCACACCTGTATCGAGTTTCTATTCTCTCTTCCCTAGAACTTAAAGTGAAAATTTACATGAAACATTTTGGCATGCCTGATGGGACCTAGAGTCTTTACTCAATTTTTTTTGCATTTTTATGCTCTTCTCCCCATATGTGCTAATAATTGAAACTAAAATTTATTTTTGGTTTAAAATCAATTACATCCATTGCTTGCTTTTAAAATTAGTCCACTTTGAATTATAGGATAATAATCTTATCATAGTACCACTTTTTATTTCACACACTAGCCAAACCAATTTCATCAATAAGATATCAAAATAGTTTTAGATAAGGTTTGATTGGGATTTCATCACCTAGTGGTCACCTTACCTATTCCCAAAAATCCTACTTAAAAGTCATTACAAATGGGAGAACCAACTCAGCTCTTTGGTTGAGTATAAACTCTGGATATCAATATATATTGGCTAAGCACTTGACACCCTTATCATTGTGAGACTGTGAAGTGAGGGGGTAGGACCTAATACCAAGCTATTTATTGATTCCAATATAGATTCTTTTGAGCACCTAAACAACCCAAAACCAACCATATACTGCTTCTATAGTACATGATCTACAAGTCAACTTCTATCACACAAACTAAGGCATAAGCCAAAAGTGAGATTAAAACTAACCTCTAGGCATCTTCATCTACTAACCCCTTTGATGCCACAACTAAAAACCAACATGTTTAATCAACTTCTATCTTTACACCTTCCCCACTTACTAGTGACTCCTCTAGATTGGGGACAACCCAACCATTAACCTATCATACTCCACTTGTTGCAGGATCACCCACTACTAGCACTACCAATATCCCCTCTATCAAACCTAACCCATCAATAAATACCACTTTACCAATATTAGGGGTATCTATCCCTTTAACTTCACCACCCATTATCACAACTACCACCCATGCCCAATCCATAGGGACTCCTTAGTAGTTACCCATTGCACCTAATCTTGGATACATCCCTAACCCACAATGGTATGTACCCACTACCCAACCACCATCATCCACCTACCTATCCAATGTATAGAATCCACATTATAATATGTGGTAGCCTCTCAACCACTAAATAATTAGCAATATGTTTCCCAACATCAACCACAATATTAACCTTATAATCCTTTTAGTGTACCACCTCAAACTGAGCTAATGAAAATACTCATGGACAAGATGACCAACCTTGAGTCATCCATTTTTGGGGCTCATAACATCTTATCCTATGATAAAATTTTTAAAAAACCTATTCATCCTTTTGTCCCCATTAGACCTTACCCTCCTCAATGGAAGCTTCTAAAATTTACCAAATTTTAGAGCAAGGAAGACCCCCAATAACACCATAGGGATTTCAAGCATGCATGTTACATGATTGATTACAATGATGCCCTTCTCCTTTGAACCTTCCCCATGTCCCTGTCCAGCCTAACACTTGATTGGTATAGTTTCCTCACCAAGCATTCCATATTTTATTTCACCCAACTAGCGCAAGTCTTCTTAGATCACTTTTCTGCTAACATTTTCAAAAATGTCTCTATCACTAATGTCTATTATATCAGGAAATTTTATGATGAGTCCATTATCAATTTTGTTACCCATTGGAGAAGCTTAATTAATCATCTTTTATTTTCCTTGCCTTAACTTGAACTTTTAGAACTTTTTTCTTAAGCCTACGCCAAACATATATCTTTTACACTACATGTCCAAATCTTCAAAATTTTTGATGAAGCTTTTACCATGACATGTAAGCTAGAAAACTAGGTCATAGATAAAATTATGAAACAAGAACTCTACCTTCAAGACTAATGAAACCTCTTCTTCCAAACCAAGCAACCAAGCCAATACTAGAACAAAGACCAAGGGAACTATAAATGCCATCATCCTTAAAACCACCCCTCCACCTAATGTCAACCAACAAAGTTCTCCTAGTATCTCCAACCAAAACACAAAGAACCCAAACTAAATCAACCAAAAATAATTCATTCCACTTAGAGAATATTATACCTCAGTTCCAGGGAAGCTACTAAAAGATAACCTTATATTTGTTCCACCCATCAAACCTCCCCAGTAGTTTGATTATTCTCATCTAACACCTACTTGGTATAATGAGAATGAGATTTGGGATTTTCATTGGGTAATTAAGCATGACATAAGCCAACTTAATGCTTTTAAAAATGTTGTTTAGAGTCTTATCAATAAAGGAGAACTCATGTTGGATAATCCCAATGCCCCTCAAAATTAATCTCTTAACATATTTTGGAATCCTTTTCCCAACCATGCCCCTATCAAAGCTAAGGACACACAAGCTAAATATTCTCATGATGCCCACATGAGAAACAAGGTCCTTGATATGCCTATCATCTAACCTACCTACTTTTCCCCCACTTCATCTACTAAGGTGGTAGAGTCACTTTCCCTTCCTTAAAAGGCCCAAATTGAGGAGGTTCCTTTTTCTTTAGCTTAACTCATAAAGGATTTGGAATCATCAATCACCCCTTTGGATAGCTAGCATAAAACAACAACCATTCCTAGCCCACCATCTCCTCTAACTATAGACCAAGCCAAAACTATGAACATCGTGCCTAGGGGAACAAATTTTTCATAAACACCCCTCATGGAATGGCCACCTATCTTGAACTTACCTCTCTTGATTGAGGAAATAAACAAGGTTATCAACCCTCTACATTAATCTATAGGTGTCCCCTCGACACCTACTACCTAAAAGGCGAGAATAGTATATAAACCTTTTTCCAAACTCATTCAAAATTTAGGTATGTACACAAAACTAGACATGGATCAAACCACTTTTTGGTAACAATTAGGGCTTCCTTACCTCAATAAAATTGAACCTTATAACACACCTCCAACCAACCAATCCATCATTTCTCCACCATATCTTAAACCAATCTAAACTTTTACCAACCCTTCACCCTCTCAATTAACCAAAACAACTACCACATCACCAACCAAACCTTTCAAAACTCTCGATGCCTTCCCTAATCAGTGTCTGGTTCACCATCCTTGAAAGTAGAATTAACCTCTCCCAAGCCTACACCCAGGTCTCAACCCACACAAACCAAAAGGATGAAAACATTGAAGGTCCACATGACTAAGACTCTACCCCCCTCTACCTTGCCCTCTATCTTAGGGCCTCACCCTTCCATTTTTATAAAAAAGAAACCCCCTTTTAACATATTTCACCCACTACTATTGGTTATGCCAACCCACTTATTATCTGATTCACTGATCCTCCTTATATTACCAATAGTCAAACCATCAAACTTAACCTCCCCAACTACTAGCATACCCAAACCAAAGCCATCAACCAAAAACACCACCTTACCTAAACCATCTCTCACAAAACCTATTGTTGTGTAGACTTATTACCCAATTAATACCAGATTCTTTATTTTGATTAACATTAATTATCAACCTAGGGTATCTAATATTTTCAAGGATGTTAGAACTATATATACATTATTGATCCTTAAATTATCTTACTTACTAGTTGTAGTACAATTAAATTATACTAGATTCACCAGATAGTTATACTATGAAATTACTATAACATAAATACATAAACACTTCATACTTATGAATCACACATATATCACACTTTAAATAATCAAACTAATAATTAAATCAACTTATATAACACACTTAAACTAATTAGGGTCATGATCTTCACTGTAACTCCTTTTGAGGGGGCCCTTCTTCATTTAGAACTGAGTTCCAATCCTTCTCTAAGAGACTTTACAAAATATGATTATAAAATCAACCTTCTCATTACTTAGATCTATAGAAATTAAAGATTACTATAGAAGATAGTAATATTCAGAATGCAATGACTTCTACAATTTTACTGCTCTGTTATTGTCTATTACCCCAATCTAATCTAGGTTCTACCATTAAATACATAAGGCAATTTATTAACTCCAACCAAGAACACTAAACTAGGAAAAGTACAAATACTTTGGGAACTACCCTAGTCAACCTTTAGGTGGTTAGTAATTTAAGTTACTTATTTTAGGCTTGACTGGGTTAAGGAAAATATATACTATTTTATTGTTTTATTTCTTTTTGTCTCGTTTCTATTATCCTTGTCTTACTCATCTTTGGTAATGCATCCAAGATTATTTGCATGTGAGGACTTCATACAATAGCTATGGAGGATCCTCTTCAATCATTCACTTGGTTCCTAAGATAGCTGTGTTATGCCTATTTTCTACACCCCTACTAAATTTTCAAATCTATACTTATTGCCATAGTGATGACTCTGTCATAAAGGTTAAAACTATGTCGAGGACCCTATTGATTGATGATATTGTAGATGCATATTTGATTATGAAATTATAATGATTAGTTGATGATTTTTATTTATGTTTCACTAGTTTCAAAAAGAATGGTGGATAAATGAATAAAATATGTATATATGATTCAATGTATTTGATAGTTGTAGTACACTTATTTTTTTCTTAGCTCTTAATAAATTTGATTATTTATTTGAAATGATATTATAATTTTAAAATGGATGATTCAATTTAATTTTGATAGATTAGTGGTGCTTAGTTGGTTGATTCATTCTTATATCGGTTGATTCATGAAAGTTTAATTGGTATTCAAGGTTTGAATTGATTGGTTCAGTTGTTTTATAATGTTGCTTTCAATTGATATATTTTGAAACAAAATATATGATGGTGTTATAGTATGATATATTCCTCTTGATTGGATGATTCAGTCACAATCCTCATATAGCATACAATTCAATTTTCTTACTTGATTGACGAAATGCATAATCATTTCATTGGCATTCTAGGTTATTATTATAAATTTAAAAAAGTAATCAAAGATGATGATCTCTATTTTCAATGGAAATATTGGGTTGGTGAGCAATTTAGTGACGTGTAGTCTTTTTGAAAACCTGATAATCATTTTAGGAACATTCTTATTACTTTATTTTGGTTAAGGTTTCTTGAAACATGTTAAGGGGATTTATGCCTATCATATTATTTATTTCCTTAGGTCATGATGATTATCACATAATATTAAGGTTTGAATTGGTTTCAATGTGGCTTGGGCTAAATATAAGCAACATGTATAGTTTTGAAGGGTTTGTTTGAGTGACTTAGGTTAATCAGTGGTATTGGTAAAAGAATAAATCCTAAGGACTAACGTAGCATGGTTGGTGGCTGAGTTATCATATGATGGGCTTGGACTCATCGAATCTTGGTCAATTTGGTATAATCATTAATATTTGGAAGCATGTCTTGATGCTTGAAGATTATGTGGATTTGACAACACATTGGCACTGATTACCAAATAATCACCTTTAATCACAATACTTGGTGAAGGTTTTTAAAGGAAGATTAGTACATTGCCAAGTTTGATAGGTTATGTAAATATTTAGAGGAATCACTAAGAACATGATTGGTAAATGTGAACAAATGAGAAATGAGCACATCACTCAATTATTTATGGCTCAAAGGGTGGAAAATATAAGCTATGTTTTCTTTATTCATTGCATCATTTTTTAAGCTCTAAGCAGAAGCAAATTTTTGGTGTGATGTCATTTGAGTTACAAAGAAAAGTTGAGTGAAAATTATGAATAAGAGTTTAGATTCAAAGACAGGTATGTGTGTTTCATTTTACAGTGGAAATATAAAGTTTTGTGAAAGCAAAGAAAATATTTATTTAGTTTGGAATCTAGATTTCTCCGTGGGAGTTTTAGAAGTTTAAATAAATTTGAAAAGCTTTGGTATGTGAATATGTGGTTAAATTTTGTCTGTGAGGTGACAAGTTTGCATGAATAAATGATTTCTAGGTAGTTTGAGAGTTTTCATGGAATAGTTATCTTCAGACTCAAATAAGTTTATATTTGAAGTTTTCACTTTTTGGTCTTAGATTATTGTCATGGGTATTTTGCATTCTTTTATATGGAAGTGATCTATTTCAGTTTTATGTTTTTAAGTCAAGATAGTCTCACATGTGCATAAATCTAAATTTTTTAACATGCACTTATTTTTTGTTGTAATTTTCAAGAGAATTTTTAGCTGTGTTAGAAGGTTTTCTATACTTGACTTTTTTTTAAAGATGAATATATCATGCACAAGGTTTGGATTAGGTTTCATAACTGGATTTTATGTTAAAATATTTATTATTTTATAGCCACTTTTGGTCCTAGGTTTTTCAGTTGAAGGATAGTATTTTATTATGGATACAGTTTTAGTAGTTCAAAATGGATCATTGTTTCAATAGTTGTTTTCATATTTGGAATTTTTGTTTCTCAGTCTAGATAAAATGATTGAGTTATGAGGGTTTATCCAAAGTTTTTGCAAATTTGGTTTTGAAATCAAACAAGCTGTGGTGATATAATGATATATAGTTACTTTTAATTATATATATTAAGATTAATCAATTGAATAAATGTTTTCTATAAATTTTGTCCATACAGATGATAATCATGAAATAATTTATGGTTTTTGGCAAGTTGTGGAATTTTGAGATTGAAGACATTTTCAATGTTAGAATATTTTGAATGATTTTGAAAATTACAGTATATTGAATGGGCTGTAATGAGATAGAAATGGAAAAATATATATTTTTAGTGTTATTATGCAAATATGTTTTATAAATTGATTTAAGTTTTAGAACAGTGTATGATTAAGGTATAGAACATATTTTTACATAAGTTGATAAGTTTGAATTAGTTTATGATGTGATCAGTTTGCAAGTTTCAAAACAATTGATTGTGGATAACTATGCATAGGTGCTCGAATGGTTGAAATTTTTGAAATTAGAATTAGATTTTCATATGTTTGAATCATGAAAATTAATATTATTATGATTTAGATGCATTGATGCAATTTTATTTTTAGTTTTATGTTGCAAATACAATTATGGTCTCAAATCTTTGAAATTTGGCATTTCTTTCAGATTTTTCTTATCTCAATATGTCTAGGTGGGATCAACCAGTTGAAAATAGTAATGATGGAGGATAGGGATATAATTATTATAGAGGTGGTAATTAGTCAATCCATAACAAAGGTTATAATAGGGCTAGGTTTTGTGTTGGATGATTTGGGCCTAGATTTCCTAGGGGCACAAGAATGTCTATTCACTTTGATGCATCTGACCTTGATTTTTAAATTTTTTTGAATACTTTTCCTATTCATAGAGGATTTGGTGGTTATAGAGGCTATAGAGGTCATACGGGTTTTTGAGATTGAAGGTTTGGAGCTCATTCTCAATCCCAAAGTAGTTCTTCTAATTTTGTTGAGCATCATCCTAAGCATGATCCTTACTTGTAACTACAATCCCCTATTTTGAGAAGAGAACTAGTTGATGAACCACTTCCAGCTAATCAGTTGCCTAATAATCAGCTTGAAATAGAAACAACTCATGCCAAGGACCTTAGGAAAGTGGTCAATATTTTTGATACACCTAATCTCTCTAGTATAAACCTTGGTGGAAAATGTTGAAAGTTAAGCCTGTCAGGAACACATAGTGAGCCTATTTTTAGGCATGAGAGTTTCAATTTGAGAGGCCAAACATGTATTAACAAAAGGAAAACCATAGATTTTATAGAGAATGCTGATAAAAAGAATTTTTCCATGAAAATAACTAAAATTGAAGCATCCAGTGAACTTAGGAAGATTAAGAGGGTTAAGCTAGAGGTTGATGATGACACATCTGACATAGGGATCAGATTGCTACCTTTCCCCACTACTGAAATGGAATATAATGTTTGTCTTAATCAACAAGACAAACTTGTAATTGAAGTTTTATTTAACTCAAATGATTAGTGGTCATCCAAAGGATAGTTTTTGTTTAGTATCAAACTTTTTCATACAAATTTGATATTTTAGTATGATACTTCCATTTTGAAAATTTTTGAGAGATTTAGTATAAACAATAATTTTGGTATAGTTATATATGCTACATTTTATTTTAAATGCATTATGGTTTAAAAATAAGTGGAATTTATCAATTTTTGATTTATTATTTTATAATTATTATGTATTCTATTATATTATTAATTAGTATGGGTCCATACCTATTGAGGTTAGTAACCTAGTCTATTTTCTTAAATATCTTGATCAAATTAAGACTTTAAAGTCTTAACTAATTTATCCTCACAATTTTAGATTAATTGACTTTGTTAAAAGTCAATTAGTTAATATTAACTAATAACTAACTAAAGTTGGTTATAATCTATTTCATAATTGAAGTTGAGGATATAAAAGGAGATCAAGCATTCAGTGGAAGATAGAAGCACAATAGGTATTGAGGACTTAAGTATTTTTTTGAAGTCAATCACTTATCTCATCTTTCTATGTAATTTCTTTGAGATAGTACAGCTCTTGTAGATAGACTTAATGGTACTTTATCTAATGGTTGAGTAGTCACTTATGCAACACAGTCATATGTGTAGAATTCAAATATTTAAACTAAAAATGATGATTATTTTGAATTTTCATGACACTTAATTGATTTATCTAGTTGTTGAGTTGTCCTTTCAAGTTTTGTCATGAAAAATGATTGGATTTCACATTAAAAATTTGTCCTTTATGCTAAGACAACTCTCATTTTGACACTCACAACTCTTTTGTAAACAATTAACTCTATTTCTAATATAACAGACTTTCAATTTTCTTCTAAATATTTTATCTTATTAGATATGTTCTAATTTATTGTCTTATTTTAAATAGTTTAAATAGTTTTTCTAAGAACTTTTGTTACTTTATAGACTAATAGTAGTTATTTAGTTTAGTTCTTAGTTTAAATATGTTCTAGTTTTACTTTGTTATTAGTTTTATATCTATCTTTTTATTTATAATTTTTATAGTTTACTTTTCCTTTTAGTTAAATTAGTTTTTTTAATTATCTTTAGTTTGTATAATTTTCATAATTTTAATATACTGTTTTAGTTTACTAATTTATTTTTATAAGTTTAGAGTTGTTTTCCATTAGAATAGTTTAATTTTTAAAGGCTTTATCTTAGTTTATTTTTTTGTTTTAGTTTCTTTCTTTTATTGGTTTTTTCCTTTCTTATATTTTTATTAGTTTAATTTCTTCTCATAGTTTAGTTTCTTTCTGTTTAGCTTCTTTTTAGTTTGTTATTTTTGGTTTGTTGTTCCTTAGTTCTTTCTCTCTTTTCAATTAATTTTTTAACCATGGAAAAATAATGAAGTTGTGAGTTCATTTGAATAAATATATATTTTAGAATCATATTTCTATTCTTCAAGAGATTATATAATTAATAGGTTTTCTCTTTTGAATAAAATAGATTACAAATTTCCATTTCAACGGAATCTTGTTTCTATAACAAATTTTTGATTGCGATAATGGAATAAGTTACTTAATAACTTATTGATTATTTTCCTAGAATTTATAATAAAAAACCTCTCACATATTTAGGATCTTAGATGAGCCTTAGAACCCCTATGATTACACTGATATGATTTCAACTAGACCTTCACAATAGGTGAAAGGGTTGATTCATTGATGGAACAATTTCCATCGTCAACAAATTTGGTGACTCTGTTGGGGATACTATTTTAGAATTTGTTTTATTTGATAATGTTTCTTGGAGGTGAACAAATTCCTATTATTCAACCTATTGTTAATGTAGAAGAAGATTAGGTTGATATTACTTTCAATTTATGAGTTTTGCATGGTATAATAACCTTGAGGATCTTCCTCAATTTATTAAAGTTACTAATGAAGAATTAGAAACTACTGAATTTTATATCAATTGGTATTCTAATTTGACATGTGAAAGTCAACAAGATATAATAAATTTAAGTAGAAGAATTAGAGAAAATAGAGTAGGAGTGTTAGATGCTAATCCTAATCCTAGAATTTGTTATCTTTTTTACTATTTTCCTTTTGATGATTTTGTTGAGCCCATTGTAACTCATTTGTCTAATAAAAATTTAAGTTAGGAAAAAAGGTATAAAATAATCATCCCTCTTAGATATAATCTATTAAAATTTCTAATGGTGGATCAGATTATCAAAAAACCACCAGTTAGGAACCAATTGGAGGGAAATCAACCAGAGGGAGAATAGTTAATACCAGAATGAAGATTAGAGGATCTCCTTCATATATTTTAGAATAATAGATAAATAAATGAACTCATAGAAGGCGAGGATAAAGAATAAGTTTAGTATCCTTGGATTTATAAAAATATAATCAATCTCAGAAACCATCCAGGTAAGCTGCCTTCTTTTAAAAGATTAAATATACCAATTTTTTTTGGTACTAATAGAGAATCTTGTGAAGATCACTTAGAATCCTTTAAATTAGTTTGTGCCACTCTGGGAATAAATAATGAGAATATTTATTTAAGGTTTTTTGCATAAACATTAGAAGGAAAGTCATATCAAGCATTTGTTAGTTTGTCTACAAAAGTGATTGATAGTTAGAGTGATTTAGAGGAATGGTTAGAATTATCCTTTGGTAAAGAGAAGAAAGAATTTAATTTAACTAATGGTCTGTCTAATATTTTATTAGATCTAAGTGAAACCATGTATCATTTTATCTCTAGGTTCACCAAATTATGTTAGAAAATTCCAAGTGATCTTAGGCCTTCTAAAAAATTGTCTAGACTCCATTTTTGTAATGCTTTACCCTTAAAATAAAAAATGGCACTAGAGGATAAAGATATATTTTAATATGATCAAATCATAAGTTTTTGTATTGACTATGAAAAAAAGCTAAAATGTGTAGGTTTTTAATATATATCTACCATAGGTTTGAATTTAGATAATGCTAAAATATTAAAAGCAATTTAAAGTTTAGGCAATGAGCTAATCGCTGTTAAGAGATAGCTTAATGATAAGCCCTCTTCTTCACATAAAAAATTAAAAGATGATAATACTACTTATTATTGTATTATATGTGAGCTTTATCATAATCCTGAAACATGTCCAACTATTATTAAGTTTAAAAAATATCTATTACATGGAAAATATAAGATAACTGAAGATTCAACATATAATGTAAATTCTCTTGATGATTCTTTGGAAAAAGAAAATATCTATGTTATAAATACTAAGAATAAGAATTATGAAGTTCCTCACAATAATAAATCAGTAAATAATAAACCTCATTCTGATGATAAAGGTAAATTAACTCATAATGATAATGATAAAAAATGATCAAAATATCCCTTTTACAATTAGATATAATAACACACAGTATCAACATTATAAATCTAAGAATTTTAGACAAATAGATGATAAGACTTACAAGATAATTAATGATTTGTCAACCATAAAAGTTAGATTTTCATTTTTTTAGGTTGTTAGTCTTCTTAGATAATTAGATAAGATTAACGAGGTAGTTAAAAATCCAAGAGCTGATGTAAGTCTACAAGAGGAAAATAATTTTGAACATATTTATGCTCAACAGTTTGATCTCCCTGTTGATTATATTCCCCCTTTCTATGTCACAATTAAGATTTTCAATAAAATAATTCATAATTGTATTTTGGATACTGGTGCTTCAAAGAATATCATGCCTAAATGTATTGTTGATCAATTGGGTATTTCTTATGAAGTAGATAACATAAAACTTACTAATTTTGATGCTAGATAAACCAAAAGTTGTGGTAAGTTCCACGACATATTTATTGAGATTACAATGGATGAGCATATTAGATGTATGACCAATATTCAAGTCTTAGATATTCTTAGTAATTATGTAATGTTATTAAGAAGAGATGGGCTAAAAGTTATTGGGTGTTTGTTAGTAAAGATGTGACTTGAGTTCTAGTTAATAATGAGATTGTATTTATTAAAAGAGAGGATTTTTTTGGTACTCTGATTGAATCTCCTTCTTCATCTAATATTTATTACATAGAAATAGGTATTGGGACTTATGAATTGCTAAATTTTGATGAACCAAAAAACTAGCATGAAGAAATATTTAAAAAAATAGTTTATGGTCTCTTTACTTTGATGGAGCTTATTCTCAACAAGGTAGTGGTGTTGGTATTTGTCTTATATCTCCCATTGGTAAGATATTTCATTATGTTTAAAAATTGTCTTTTGAGAACACTAATAACATAACAGAATTTGAAGCGTTATGTTTGGGATTAGAGAAAACTATAAAATTGAATGTTAAACATTTAGAAGTTTTTGAAGACTTAGAATTAATAGTGAGATAGATTCAGAAAATCTATAAAACTAATCAAACCCATTTGCATCGTTACACTCAGAAAGTTTGGGAATTAATTGATAATTTTGAAGCCTTCATTATCACCCATACTCTTAGAGAATTTAATATAAGAGAAGATAAACTTGTTTATGCTTCTAATCCTACTCTGAGTGAATTTGAACCCACTATTGATTTTCCTTTAATTAAAATTTTCTATCCTAAGATTCTTTATTTAAAGGATAATTGGCTAATTTTTAGCTGTGATGAACATATAGATTCATTTTTCAAAGGGAATTACTTTGATCATGATGATTATTTACTTAATTGAGGAGATTATTTACAACTACATTCTAACAAATTGCCTGCTAGTTTAGTAAGTTTAGAATCTATGTTTTCACCTAATGACCAACCAAAAATTGCTAGAGTTGAAGAACCATCAAGGAGGATCATATGTGAAACCATTTCCATAAATTTAGGCATCGAAGATGATCCTAAGTATGTCTATTTAGGGATATAAGTAATTTAAAATGAAAAGGTTAATTTCATTAAGCTATTTAAAGAGTTTATTGATATATTTGCATGGTCTTATAAGGATCTTAGAGGTTATGATACATATATTATTAAACATGACATTCCAATTAAGTTAAGTATCAAACCTGTGAGGCAAAAAATATAAAGAATCAACCCTTTTTTAGAGGACATCATTAACAAAGAGATGGATAAAATGATCGATGTTGGTGTCATTTTTCCTATAACATATTCTGAATGGGTGGTTAATTGAGTTCCTCTAAGAAAAAAGAATGGTGATATTATAATTTGCATTGATTTTAATGATTTAAATAAAGTAAGTGTAAAAGATAACTTTTATCTACTAAGTATTGATCAAATTCTACAATAGGTTGTATGATCTAAAATGATGTCTTTATTAGATCATTTTTTAAGTTATAATAAAATTTTCATAAATCCTGATGATAGGCACATAAATACGTTTACCATGTGTAGAGGTAAATTTGCTTAAAATTGGATGCCTTTTAGTTTAATGAATGCAGTATCCATTTTTCAAAGGGCTATGCATGTCGCTTTTGATGATATGATAGGCATAGTCATTCAAGTTTGCTTAGATGACCTCAATGTTCATTCCAAGAAAAGAAAGAAACATTTGGAACATCTTCATGAAGTATTCACAAAATTTATAAAGTTTGACATTTATCTAAATCCAAAAATTTATGTTTTTGGTGTAATCGAAGGAAAATTGTTAGGACATATAATTTATAAAGAAGGTATTTTTATTGATCTTGAATGTGTTAAAGAACTAAAATAATTACCTCCTCTCAAAGATCAGTTAAGTTTAAGATCTTTCTTTGGTAAAATAAATTTTATTAGGAAATTTATTTCTAATTTCATTGATAAATCTAATCCATTACAACTGTTATTAAAGGAAGATAAAATTTGCATTTGGGATGAAAATGTTGATTTAGCTTTTAATTCTATTAAGAATACTATTACAAGTGCACCTATCCTTGCCAATCTTGATTTGAATAAAGATTTTGTCCTTTACGTTAACACTATATAAAAGGCTATAGGAGCTTTAATTACTCAATAATTTGAAAATAATGAAGAAAAACCTATAGGTTATATGAGCCAAGTCTTAAAAGATGCAAAAACTAGGTACCCTCTCAGTGAAAATTTTGTTTTCTCTTTTATTTCTTCTTTAATTAAGTTTAGATATTTGATAATGGAAAACAAGGTTATTATGCGATCTAATGTACGTATTTTATCATATATTTTAAAATAGCCAACTATTCAAGGTAGAATCACTAAGTGCATTTTACATATTCAAAAATTAGACCTCGAATTTGAAACATTAAAAACTATTAAGGGAAATGAATTATCTAAACACATAACTAAAAATGCTACCACAGACATTTACATTATAGTTCTTTTAGTTGATGAAAATTTAAATGCAAAACCACACTTTAAAACTATGAAATTTGTTGAATTTGCTAAGAATTTAAAATTTGGACATGAAATCAATGATTGGAATTATTTGTTGGCTGAAGATGGTTGATATCATGATTTGGTTTATTATTTTCAAAATAAATCCTATTCTAATAACCTAACTAAGAAATAAATATGTTCTTTACATTTAAATGCATTAATTTTTTGTTTACTAGAGAGCTTCTTATTTTATCGTAATCATGATCATATTTTATTAAGATGCCTTACTCATAATCAAACTCAGAAAGTTCTTAGGGGTTGTCATCAAGGAAATTAAGGTAGATATTTTGCTACAAAAATAAAATATTATAAATTTTAAGAGCTGGTTATTATTAACCCACCTTGTTCCAAGATTCTTATAAATTGGTTCGTTCTTGTATGCCTTGTCAACTTTTTGTTGGAAGGGATAAATTACTTGCAATGTGTTTGAATCTGGTTATTATTGAAAAACCTTTTATTAAATGGGGCATAAAATTTATTTCAGACATTCATCCACATTCATCTATAGGTTATAGATACACTTTGATAACCACAGATTATTTCACCAAATGGCCTAAAGCCAAAGATCTTAAAAGTGCAATGACAGGTGAAGCGATGTCATTTTTAAAAAAGTCAAATTTTATCTACATTTGGAGGTCCATATGAGATTATTTTTGATAATGGACCTTAGTTTGTTTCAAATGAGTTCTTAGAATTTATAGGAAAATATTCTATCATTTTTAGTCATTCATCAAAATATTATCTACAAGGAAATGGACAAGTTAAGTCCACTAATAAAAATTTCATTTCTATTATGATAAAGTTAGTTTGTGAAAATGAAAGGAATTGGCATCTTAAGATTTGCAAAGCCTTATACGCTAATAGAACTATTGTTAAAGTAGCAACTAGTTACTCTCATTTCATGTTAGCTTATGGATTTGAAGCCACATTACCTATAGAACTTCAAATTTTTTCAGCAAGGACTACCTTACAATAAATAGCTGAAGATACAAATTTAATTGAACAAAGGTTGCATGATTTGATAGCACTTGATGAATATAAAGTAACTACACTACAAAAATTAGAAAAAGCTAAGCAAAATTTAAAGAAGTTTTTTGATAAAAAAGGTGTCTAGTAAAAAGTTTAAGGTTGATGATTTAATATTATATTAGGATGAAGCTCATGAAGATCCTGAAAAACACTATAAATTTGATGTATTATGGTTTGGACCTTATAAAATTTCTACAATTATTGGTAATAACACTTTTCATCTTAAAGATATTGAAAGAAATTGACTATGTTATTCAGCAAATGGCCATCATCTTAGGTTATTTCATGATTATTTGTTCATTTGTTTTCTTTTTCTTTTATTTTCTATTTTTCTTTTCTTTTGGTTTGTTTTTCTTTTTTCTTTTTGTTTGTTTTATTTTATTTTACTTGTTCTTTGTTTTTTGGTTGATCAATGAAGTATTTTGGGATGAGAAATATCACATTATGAAGGGAAAGTCCAATAATCTATGGAGTTTACTGTAAGTATTATTTATTTTTATAAATATTCTTATAAATTCAAATTTATAATAAATGATAATATGATTGATTTATATTTGATTATAGGAGTGTTACTTCATCTGTAGATTTTATTCCTAAGGTTTTTGTAATTGTTTGTGCATTTAGCCCAAATTTCCTTATTAATTATTTTCCTTCTCTTCATGCCACACTAGCCAAACACTCCATCCCTTTCTAAATTCATCATTTAAGGGGTTCGCACCTAGCTACTTGAGAAATAATTTTCCTAGATCACACTCTCAATAAAAAATTAGTATTATATATTATAAGAAAATATATTGTTAATTAAATTTATTTCACAAAATTGACTAGCAAAGTTGCTAATGTTATGCCTATTTTCTACACCCCTCCTAAATTTTCAAATCTATACTTACTGCCATAGTGATGACTCTATCATAAAACCTAAAACTGTGTTGGGGACCATATTGATTGATGATATTGTAGATGCATATTTGATTATGAAATTGTAATGATTAGTTGATCATTTTGATTTATGTTTCAATGGTTTTGAAAAACATGGTGGATAAATGAATAAAATATACATATATGATTCAACGTATTTGACAGTTGTAGTAGACTTTTTTTTCCTGATTCTTAATAATTTTGATGATTTATTTGAAGTGATATTGCAATTTTAAAATGGTTGATTTATTTTTATTTTGATGGCTCAGTGGTGCTCAGTTGGTTGATTCATTCTTGTATCAGTAAATTCATGAAAGTTTAATTGGTATTCAAGATTTGAATTAATTAGTTTAGCTGGTTTATAATACTATTTTCAAATAGTGTTATGCTTGATATGTTCCTCTAGATTGGATGATTTTGTTACACTCCTCATATAGCCTACAAGTCAATTTTCTTACTTGATTTCCCAAATACATAATCATTTCATTATAATTATAGGTTAATTGTTTAAAATTTAAAAAAGTAATCAAAGTTGACGATTGCTATTTTTAGTATAAATATTATGTTGGTGAGTAGTTTAGTGACATGTAGTCTTTTGGAAAACATGATAATCACTTTTAGGAACATTCTTATTAATTTATTTTAGTTAAGGTTTCTTAAAACATGCTAAAGGGATTTATGCCTATCATATTCTTTATTTCTTAAGGTCATGATGATTATCATATAGTATTAAGTTTTGAATTGGTTTCGACGTGACCTGTGATAAATATAATCAATATGTATAGTTTTAAAGGGTTTGTTTGAGTGACTTAGGTTAATCAGTGGTATTGTTAAATGAATAAATCCTAAGGACTAACATAGCATGGTTGGTGGTTGAGTTGGAATATTATGGGCTTAGACCCATCAAAGCTTGGTCGATTTGACATAAGCAATAATATTTGGAAGAGTGTATTGATGCATTAAGATTATGGTGGATTTTGTGGCATGTTAGCATTGATTACCAACTGTTCACCTTGAATCATGGTACTTGGTGAAGGTTTTGGAAGGAATATTAGGATGTTACTAAGTCTAGTAGGCCATCAAAATATTTGGAGGAATCGCTAAGTACATGATTGGTAAATGTAAACTAATAAAAAAAGAGCACATTAACTGATTAGTTACAGCTCAGAGGGTGGGAAATAAAAGCTATGTTTTATTTGATCATTGTGTCATTTTGTAAGCTCCTAGTAGAAGTGGTGTTTTGGTGTGATGTCATTTGAGTTGAAGAGAAAATCCGGGTGTAAATTGTGAAGAAGAGTTTGGATTCAAAGCTAGGTATACATGTTTCATTTTATAGTGAACATATAAAGTTTTTTGAAAGCAAATAAAATATTTATTCAGTTTGGAATATAGATTTCTCTATGGGAGTTTTGGAAGTTTGAAGAAATTTAAAAAGCTTTGGTATGTGAATATGTGGTTGAATTTTGTCTACGAGGTGACAAGTTTGCATGAATAAATGATTTCTAGGTAGTCTGAGAGTTTGCATGGAATAGTTATCTTGAGACTCAAATAAGTTTTTTTTTGAAGTTTTCAATTTTTGGTCTCATATTCCTATCATGGGTATTTTTCATTCTTTCTTATGGAAGAGATATCTTTCAGTTTGATGTTTTTATGTCAAGATAGTCTCTCATGTGCATGAATCTAAGTTTTTAAACATGCACTTGTTTTTGGTTATAATTTTCAAGAGAATTTTCAACTATGTTAAGAGGGTTTTCTATACCTAACTTGTTTTTAAAGATGAATTTATCATGCACAAGGTTTGGATTAGGTTTCATATCTATATTTTATGTTAAAATCTTTCTCATTTTATAGCCGCTTTTGGTTCTAGGTTTTTTCAGTTGGAGGATGGTTTTTTATTATGGATATAGTTGCAATAGTTCAAAATGGATCATTGTATCAATAGTTGTTTTCATATTTGGAAGTTTTGTTTCTCAGTCTAGATAAAATCATTAAGTTGCAAAGGTTTTTACAAAGTGGTTATGAATTTGGTTTTGAAATCAAACAGACTATGATGATATAATGATATATAGTTGTTTTTAATTATATATGCTAAGTTTGATTAGTTGCATAAATGTTTTCTAGAAATTTGGTCTTTATAGATGACAATCATGAAATAATTTATGGTTTTTGGGAAGTTGTGTAATTTTGAGATTCAAGACATTTTCAATGTGAGAATATTTCAAATTATTTTGAAAATTGTAGTATATTGAATGGGCTGTGATGAGATAGAAATGGTAAAATACAATTTTTTGTGTTATTATGCAAATATGTTTTATAATTGATTTAATTTTTATAATAGTGTCTGGTTAAGGTATAAAACATATTTTTGCATATGTTGGGTAGTTTAAATCAGTGTATGATGTGATCAGTTTACAAGTTTCAAAATAGTTGATTGTGGATAACTATGCATAGGTGCTCAAACGATTGAAAACTTTGAAATAGGAAAAATATTTTCATATGTTTGAGTCATGAAAATTAATTTTGATATGATTCAGATGTATTGATGTAATTTTATTTTTGGATTTATGTTGCAAATACAATCATGGTCTCAGATCTTTCAAATTTAGTATTTCTTTCAGATTTTTCTTATCTCAATATGTCTAGGTGGGATCAACCAATTGAAAATAGTAATGATGGAGGATGGGGATAGAATTATAATAGAGGTGGTAATTAGTCAATCCATAACAGAGGTTCTAATAAGGTTATGTTTTGTGTTGGATGATTTGGGCCTAGATTTCCTAGGGCCACAAGAATGTCTATTCACTTTGATGCATTTGACCCTGATTTTTGAATTTTTTTGAATACTTTTCCTATCCAAAGAGGATTTGGTGGTTATAGAGGCTATAGAGGTAATAGGGGTTTTTGAGCTCGTTCTCAATCCCAAAGTAGTTCTTCTCATTTCCTTGAGTATCATCCTGAGAATGATTCTTACTTACAACTATAGCCCCCTATTTTTAGAAGAGAACTAGTTGATGAACCAATTACAACTAATCAGTTTCCAAATAATAAACTTGAAATATAAAATACTCATGCCAAGGACCTTAGGAAAGTGGTCACTATTTTAGACACACCTACTCCATCTAGTACAAACATTGAGGGAAAATGTAGAAATTTAAGCTTGTTAGGAGCACATAGTGAGCTTATTTTTAGGATCGAGAGGTTCAATTTGGGAGGCCAAGGATATATTAAAAAAATGAAAACCATAGATGTTCTAGAGCATGCTATTGAAAAGAATTCTACCATGAAAAAAAATAAACTTGAAGCATCCAATGAACTTAGGAAGATTAAGAGGGTTAAGCTGGAGGTTGATGATGACACATTTGACACAGTGATCAGATTGTTGCCTTTCCCCACTACTAAAATGGAAAATAATTTTTGTCTTAATCAATAAGACAAGCCCTTAATCAAAGTTTTATCTGACTCAGATGATTATTGGTCATCCAAAGGATAGTTCATTATTATTATCAAACTTTTTCATACAAATTTGACATTTTAGTATGATACTTCCATTTTGATCATTTTTGAGAGAATCGGTATAAATGGTAATTTTGGTATACTTATATATGCTAAAATTTATTTTAAATGCATTATGGTTTAAACATAAGTGGAATTTTTCAATTTTTGATTTATTAATTTATAATTATTATATATTATACTATATTATTAATTAGTATGGGTCCTCACCTATTAAGTTTAGTACTCAGTCTATTTTCTTAAATATCTTAATCAAATTAAGACTTTAAACTCTTAAATAATTTATCCTCACAATTTTATTTGATTAATCGACATTGTTAAAAGTCAATTAGTTAACATTAACTAATAACTAACTAAAGTTAGTTATAATGTATTTCATAACTGAATTTTATGATATAAAAGGAGATCAAGAATTCATTTGAAGACAAAACCACAATAAATATTGAGTACTAAAGTATTTTTTGAAGTCAATAACTTATCTCTTCTTTCTATGCAATTTCTCTAAGATAGTACAACTCTTGTAGAGAGACTCAATGGTACTTTATCTGATAGTTGAGTAGTCACTTATGCAACACAATTCTTTGCATAGAATTCAAATATTCAACCTGAAAATGATGATCATTTTAGCTTTTTGTGACACTTCATTGATCATTTCAGTTATTGAGTTGTCCTTTCAATTTTTGTAATGAATGATTGTTAGATTTCTCATTAAAAATTTATCCTTTATGCTAAGATGACTCTCATTTTGAGACTTGTAACTCTTTTTAAAATAATTAACTCTATTTCTAATATAATATACTTTCATTTTTCTTCTAAATCTTTTCTCTTATTAGATATGTTCTAATTTATTGTCTTGTTTTAAATAGTTTAAGTAGTTTTCCTAAGAACTTTTGTTACATTATAGACTAGTAGTAGTTTTTTAGTTTAAATTTGTTCTAGTTTTACTTTGTTATTAGTTAAATATCTATCTTTTTATTTATCATTTTTATAGTTTACTTTTCCTTTTAGTTAAATTAGTTTTTTTAAATTATATTTAGTTTGTTTATTTTTCATAATTCTAATAGGCTTTTTTAGTTTACTATTTTATTTTTATAAATTTAGAGTTTTTTGCCATTAGAATAGTTTAGTTTTTAAAGGCTTTATTTTATTTTATCTTTTTGTTTTAGTTTCTTTCTATTATTGGCTTTTTCATTTTCTTATATTTTTCTTAGTTTAGTTTCTTTCTATTTAGCTTCTTTTCTATTTGGTGTTTGTTGGTTTGTTGTTCCTTCCCTAGCTCTTTCTCTCTTTTCAGTTAATTTGTAAACCATTGAAAAATTATGAAGTTGTGAGTTCATTTGAATACATATATATTTTATAATCATATTTCTATTCTTCAAGAGATTGTATAATTAATAAGTTTTTTCTATCGGATAAAATAGATTACAAATTTCCATTTCAACTAATTCTTATTTCTATAATAGATTTTTGATTGTGATAATGGAATAAGTTAAATAGACTATTGATTATTTTCCTATAATTTATAATAAAAACACCCTCACATATTTAGGATCTTAGATGAGCCTTTATAACCCCTATGATTAGATTGGTATGATTCGAACTTGACTGCCATGATAGGTGAAAGGGTTGATTTTTTGACAAAATAATTTACATCATCAACAAACTAGATGTGTCCTTAAGAGCTAGTAATATATTATAATAATAATTCTTTTCTATGTAGTGGATATAGGCTCTTATAGGTGAAACCCTGTAGTTGTTGTAGGCAACCTACAGGTGGAAACTAGTAGTTGCTACAAACAACCTACAAGTGAAAAACCATAGTTTTTATGGGCACCGTATAGGTGGAAGCCAACAGTTGCTATGGGCACCTTGCAGATGGAAGCCAATAGTTAATATAGGTAACCTATAGGTAGGAGCCAATAGTAACTACAAGCAATCTATAGGTGGGAACCCCTTTTGCTGTAGGCTTCTCTATAAGTGTTAAGCAAGATTCCTGTAGTCTTATGTTATCCTTCACATATTTGTTAAATAAGGATACACAAGTATAATATAATCAAATAAAAACCATCATTAATTCATAATATATATACTAGGTATGGATGAGGATATTAAATAAATCAATTGGTGGCCTTATCACCTATTGCCACCAACATGCCCATCTTACCAACCCAAACCACAATCCTTAAACCTTTCTTACCTCTAGTAGAATCCTATATGACCATTCTTCAAAGATTATTATAGACCTCCTACCTCGCATTACCTCCTATCAAACCTTTCAATCCTCTTGGTTTGAAGCTATCCTAATACAATGACCATAAAATATACTGCTATCACATGACACCTAGGCATGCCATGAAGAAATATAAAGCTCTCCAGGACATTATCTACCAATTATATGATGAGGGTTATCTTTTAATAGATGATCTTCCACCCATTCCTCCACCAATACACCCAACATCCATTTGCCAACACATTCCTAATCCTCCACTCTCACCTCAGAGTGATGGAGAATCTACCCAACCCCCCATCACACCTTGCCCCTCTATCCATATCATTAATGTGGTCACATGATCAAAACAAAAGGATAAAAGGAAGGCCAAAGTGTCCATTCTATGGACATACCCACCATCTCACTCTAAACCAATCCAGATCCAAACCTCCATGTCTGTAGCTAAGCCTAAAGTTACCATCTTAGGCACCTTAGAGGCTAACCCCTCTGAATCCATTAGGAGGGTAATTCTTAAATAACTTAACTAGATCCCAACTAAGATGAGCCTCTATGAGATCATTTCCACCTCACTCCACCATCATCAAGACATGATAGAGGCTACATAATATATTGAGGTTAAACTAAGAGACTCCCAACCTATAAAGGCCTTCATAGGTACTCTTCAACTCTCCACCATTTTTACCTTCAAGGAATCAAAGATACCTTCTATCCATCCTAAGGACCTGGATCTCCATCTTTTTATTATATCCCACATCAACCAAACCTACATTAAATGGGTTATGATTAATGGGGGAGATAATATCAACATGATCTCTTCCCATACCTATGAGAAACTTAAGATACCAGACAATATCATATTCAAAACTTCAACCATCCTTAGATCCTTTAATGACACTATGACCACTACCTTGGGAACTATCATCTTTCTCATTTAGCTAGGACCTCACATGCTCCCCAAACTCTTTTATGTGGTTAAAGGTAAATTATAGTACAATGTTTTACTAGGGAAACCTTGGATCTAGGCCATGGGTTGTGTACCTTCCACCCTCCATTATTGTGTTAAATTTGAACATGAAGGTTAAGTTGTTACCATATAAGCTGACCCTAGCCATTTTTTAGCATGTAATATGACCTACCAACCTATTGGTGTTTTCTTGCTGCCATCTAAATCACCAAAAATAACCACCATCAGACCCTCACCCAAAAAATCCAAAGCCATTGCTTCCCCTTCCACAGAGGCACCTACTAGTTTATCTATCTCCATAGACCAAATAATCATCACTGATCCTTTAGAACTCACATTTTAATGCCTTACCCTTGGAGAATACCACCTCTTCACCCTTGATGCCTTCCAAACTCATTTAGAATGCAAAAATCTCAACCACCAACTAGGTTATGACCCCAATTTTGGATTCATTACCCCCTTGGGGCCTCTGATCTATCAAACCCACTTTATCTATGGGGGAATTGACAAGCCACTTAATACTTCCACCACTCCCTCTCCATCTCAACCATTCATCTCTAAATTCTCTTACTTGGACAACCAAGACTTTACCAAGCTATACCTCCATAGGTGTGTTTGGAAAGGATTTGTCTTAGGATGGTATGAGCATGGCCCACACACATTAATATCAATTGAGACATATAAGACTCATGAAAAACATCTCCTTGGCTTTATTCTACCCAATTAGAAGCAAGCCAAACAACCTTCCCCTATCATTATTTAAGAAGAGACCCCTTCCTCACCAACACCCTATCCACCTGAGGGTGAGGATGAGGACATCATCCCACCTAAATTTTTTTCATTAACATGATTAACCTTGGTCCCATGACTTATCAAAAGGAAAGAACAACCGTATCCATTCCTTTAATCCATATTGAATTGGTAGAAGAAGACTCTCCTACCATTGACATAATCTAGTGTTAGGATTATGATTTTATTCTCACCTACCTTGGCAAACCTAATTCCACCATCCATAAATCCTTACCTCTGGATACCTCAACCATGTTGAATAAACCCATCATAGATATTGACATAGGTACTCTGGATAACCCCCATGTTGTCAAACTAGGCCAAACTCTCACCCCTAAGGAACTATAACACTTATCTACCTTCATTTAGGACTTCAATATTGCATTTACCTAGTCATATGCTGACATGCCCAGTATTGACCTAGCCATTTCCACCCATAACATTGTGACTTATCATGACACCAAGCATATTAGATAGAAAATCCACTAAATATATCCTTGTATATCTCTACTTGTCAAAGAAGAGCTCCAATACCTCCTTTTTTTCAACTTCATTCAACCCAATGATTATCCTCAATGGGTTTCAAACATAGTACTTGTCATTAAAACCATAGGGGGACTATGTATCTATGTGGAATTTTGTGATCTCAACCTTGCCTACCCAAAGTATGACTATTCTCTACCTAGCATTGACTAAATTTTTAATCTTATGATAGGCCACAAGATGTTGTCACTCATAGATAGATTCTTGGGTTATAATCAAATTTTAATTGCCCCTGAAGATCAACACAAGAATGAATTTATCACCTTATGGGGGAATTTCTATTATAGAGTCATGCCTTTGGTCTTAAGAATGTTGGTGCAACCTACCAACATGACATGACCTATATTTTCCATGACCTTATCCATATAATTGTCAAAGACTATATGGATGACCTTCTCAAGAAGTCCAAACTTCACAAAGACTAATTAACCATTCTCAAGATTATCTTTGAGTGAGTTGTCCATTATCATGTTTGCCTCAATCCTAGGAAATGTATTTATAGGGTCTTATTAGGTAAACTTTTAGGATTCTTCATTTCCCTTTGAGTAAGTGAGGTTGAATTAGCCAAAATCAAATCCATCCTTGAGATACTATCTCCAACCAATCTTAATCAACTCCATAGTTTGTGGGGGAAGCTCCAATCCATTCACCTTTTTATCTCCCAGTTCTCTGATCGGTGTCAACCCTTCCACCACCTCTTGAAAAAGGACATCTCTTTTAAGTGGAATGTTGATTGTCAAAATGCCTTTGATACACTCAAAGAGTACCTTATATCTCGACCTATCCTCACACCTCCTAAGGATGACTAACCTTTTTACCTTTATATCTCTACCACTAACCATTCTCTAGGGGAAATTCTTGCCCATCGGGGTGAACAACACAAAGAAAAATCCATCTATTACATTAGCTACACACTTGTCAAGTATGAGATTTGGTACACGCATATTGAGAAACTATGCTTGGATGTAGTCTTTGTGTCTACCAAACTACACCACTACCTTCTTATCCACAAATTGTTTTGTCATAACTAATACTGACCCACTCAAGTACATGCACTTCAAACCATACCAAAACCAACATATTGCTAAGTGGTTCATGATTTTACCTGAGTTTGAATTTGAGTCCTTTTAATATAAATTAATCAAAGGGCACGTCATTATTGACCAATTGGTTGATGTACCCCTGACAGATACCCAACCTCCCCCTCTTGAATTTCTAGATGAGTAAATTGTAAGTCTATCTCAAGCAGATTTTACTAATCATGTAAACATGTTTTTCGATGGTTCCAAATGTCAGAGGGGTGGGGGAGATGGTATCATCCTTATCCCTCCTGTTGATGAACCACTTTATCTTTTAAAATTGACTTTGAATATACCAATAATATGGCTAAATATGAAGCCCTAGTAATAGGTCTCTAAACCATGTTATCCTTTGGAGTCAAAATGATCAACATATTTGGTGACTCCCAACTTGTGGTCAATCAAGTTAATGGCATTTACCAATGTAAAAATGATATTTTGAAACTATACAAATAGTTAGTCATATAACTATTGACATCATTTGAACACCACCATATTCAATCCATCCTGTGATCTACCAACAAGTTTGCCAACACCATGGCTTCTCTTGCCTCTCAAATCTTGTCATCACCCTCAAACTCCAAACTTTAAGTCATTGTCCATCACCTCACCAAACCTTCCTAGACCAAATTAGACACTCCAACCATATTTAGTGTGGAAGAGATTCTACTTGACATTTGGTATCAATAAACTTTCAACTACCTTCACTTTGGCATCATTCCCTCTAGCCTCTCTAGGAATGCCCATCATGTGTTTATTCATAACACATCCCATTATAACATTATGGGAGGAATTATTTACAAACATGGTTTTGATGGCATCCTATTTCATTGCCTTCATGGTTTATAAGCCTGTCATGCTATCAAATATATTCATGATGGTATATGTGAGGGCCACTTTAGTGGACTCATTGTCGATAAGTGCATCCTCCACCTAGGCTATTACTAGCCTACCCTTAACCAAGACTACTGTGATTATGTGAAAAGGTGTGTCAAGTGTCAACAACATGATAATTTACATCATGCACATAGCCATAGCCTTCAAGTTTCCACTAATTTATAACCCTTTTCACAATGGGTTATGAATCTCATTGGATAAATTAATCCCCACTCTTGATAGTGAGACCACTCTATCATCATTACATCTAAATATTTTACCAGATGGGTGAAGGCTATTCCTCTTGTTTTGATAAAATCTAAAAATATTATCGAATTTATCACCCATCATATCATCTACTGCTTTGGTGTTCCCTATAAGATCATCACTGATAATGGAAAATACTTCAAAAATAAATAAGTTTAAGGTCTTTGTGATGTATTTGATATTAAACTAAGATTTTCATCACCTTATCTCCCACAAGAAAATGGATAATCAAAGGCCTCTAACAAAACCCTTAACAACATGCTTACCAAAATAGTTAATGCCTCATATTAGGGTTAGCACTTGCACATCCCTTTTGACTTATGGGCATATCATACTAGCACCTATATGGGTACTACACCTTTTCTTTTTATGTTTTGAGCTGAGGCTGTATTGCCTCTTGAGATCCAAATATCTTCTATTTACATATCTTTGTATGACCTTATTTTGGAAGATGATTCTTATCAGGAATGTTTAGCTCAACTCAAGTGACTTGAAGAGCATCATCTAGCTACTCTTTCCCATCTCTATGTCTATCAAGAATGAATTAAACACACCTATAAAAAACACCTAAAAGTTTGAGAATTCAATATTGGAGATCTTGTTCTCAAGGAAAATCAACATTTAGCTAATATAGATAAAAGAAAAAGTGGTAAATTTTATTTCAATTGGCTTTGACCCTACATCATAACCCATACGTATGGATCAAAAGATTATTATTTGTCCTCTCTCGAGGGCAAACCGGAACTTGAGCCTCTCAATGCTTCAAATTTGTGTCCTTTTTATTGTTAAATAAGCATCACAATCATCATTTGCCTAACTTAATCTCATTCCTTGCAACCACATTCATTTCCATCTTCTTAGGGGAAACCAACTACAACTGAATCATGTGATTATCCATCACAATCATAACCTAATCTTGAACTATAGGTACCACAAATCTATCCATGACATGATTCGCATAGTACTTCTCATCTCTTTGAGATTAGTTCTTATGGTCATTGTCACCTAAACCTCTTTTCACCTAGTAACCTTCTTGTGTCCTTAGTCTTTCCTTCATAAAGTCAATGCTTTGAGAATGTATAAGCAAGTCTATGTCAAGTAAAATAAATATCAAAAGACAAAAACAAATCATGGGTCACCCCTAACATTCAAAAATTTCTCCTTTGAAGGATAATTGTTTTACTATTTAGCCTAAATTACAAAATGTAGAATAAATTTTTACTCTACGTTGTATTAAAATTTTCACTCAAGCGCTGCAATTTTGGTTCTCGTATACCTTGGTCATAGCGATAGAATTGGGGCAGAGTGCAAGTTCATTTTTTTGTTTAAGTGTCAAGATGTAGTGGAGGCTGCTAAGTGTCACTCTCCAAGCATGGGCCCCTTGTTTTCCTCTTTTGTTTCTTTCATCTCATTTTGCCTAAAGATTTGAATTCGAGTGGAGGCTACCATGTGTCACTTTCTGACATATGGAGCCAACCAGTTGGCATCCTTAGAGCCCATTTTTTGTAACTTTCTAGAGAACTATGGATCGTGCCATGTACCTAATAGCAGTTAAGTAGAATGCACCATGTGCTAACATCTGCATCTCATAAAGGTACCCGCATTTCATTCTACCTTTTTGAAGAAGCAGTAGAAGTCACCACATGTCAGCATCTGAGAGACTTTGATTCAATGCCTACGTTTAATACAAAAAGGCATCATTTTATTTTTCTTAAGTGACATAAAGAAGTGGATGCTATCAAGTGTCACTCTCTGAGTCCCTTTCTACTCCATCCTAGGAGGAGTGAAAGGTGACACATACTCCTAGAAGGAGAAGCGAAAGATGCCATGTATCTTCCCAGAAGCAGTAGAGGTTGCCATGTGCCAATTTTTGAGAGACCATCTTTGAGTTTCATTGTCGAATAAAGATTATGGTGGGTCCTGGGTGTTACTTCAAAAGTCTGTAGAAGCTTCCAAGTGTCACCATCTATAAGAGTCTGATATGAGTCCTGAATAAAACTACAACATAGCCAAAGAAAAGGAGAGAGCCATGTGTCTTTGTTGAATCTAGCGGAAGGTGCCAAGTGTCATTTTCTAATGCCTTCTAAGTAACAAGAGTATTTTCAAAAAATTGACTAGGTGTGCTCTCCCATTTCAAATGTAACAGAGTGTTATGTGTATTTATTACCGCAAATCAAAATGGAGGGAAACTCAGTTGGAGTTAATTCAAGTAGATGGAATAGTTCATTGGGTAGATTTTTGGAGCCCCCAAAGCATTGAAGGCACTGTCTATTTATCCCCAGTGAATGAAGGATGGAGAAGATTATGCGGGAAAGGGGATGATGAAAGGAGTGATTCAAGGCTATAAAAGAGGAGGAATTATGAGAGAAAAGAAGAAGGGGGAGAATTTTCTCATAGTTTTGGACTTTCTGAAGTTTTTGACCAGTAATATCATTTACTCTTGTCTCAATTTTATTGAGTTGTAAAGTTAATATAATCATGCATGTTTCTATGCCCTTTATGTGGCTGAATGAATTAAGGGAATTTGAGCTCCATGCCTTGGTTGGTTTTATCTGTGTCATTTGCAAATTAGTCTATACTGTAGATTTTTCTATAGTTGTGATTAAGAATGTCATTTTCTTTTGTCTCATTTTCTTGAATCGAAAGGTTTACATAACTGTACGTGACTTCTATGCCTCTTATGTGATTGGAAGATTCTGTTAGGAAGATTGAACACTATGCCTTTGTTGACATTCCCTATATCCCAGTGAAAGAACTCCCTGTTGTGAGCCTCTGTTTCTATTATTTCAATCATTTACATTGATCATGCACTTGTCTACTCTTAAATGTAATTGAATCCTATAATAGTCACTCTGTGCTCAGGTTAGAATTAGGATTACACTTAGGTGCATCACCATAGTTAGGTTTCAATTCCTGCATTTTGCATTTTTGTTTTAGTCTCCTATCCTTTTTCCCCAACACCCAATACAAAAGAAGAGACTAGCTTCTCTAAAATCTGGAGGTTGTTTCAAGCTGAATTATCCCACAGTTTGAAACTTCCCATTTTTAATTAGTTAAGATTAAGTGCAATTTTAAATCATCAACAATTTTTGGCATGCTCGATGGGACCCATCTTGAAGTTTATTTCAAGACCGCATGAACCAGAGAGCTACGAGGAGTCGGAGCTGTGGACTAGTCACCAGATCACAATCTACTACAAATCCAAGTATTCTTTTGCCACCTCTGGTAATTAGTCCAAGAAGAAGAGCTAACCAGTTTTTACTAGTACCAAACATGGGAGCTCATGTACCCCAAAGAAATTATGCAAGCTGGAACACTGGTAGCCCCTTAATCCTCCCAACACCACTAGCTATTTGGGACCCTATCCCAATGAATGCTCTAAAATCCCTACACAAATTTAGTGGGTAAGACTCAAAAACACCCGTGGAACATCTTCAAGATGTATCAGATGTCTATTGCATACATGGTGTCACAGAGCAAAATGTGGCCCTAAGGTTGTTAGCAGCCTCATTCAAAGGGAAGGCTTTAGAATGGTATCGGTCTTTGACCCCAAATTCCATATCTACATAGGACCATCTTGGAGATCAGTTCTTTGAAAGATTAGTAGAAAAGGGTGACAAGTCTTCTTTATTATAGCAGTTGATTACCATTCAAAGGGGACCACAAGAGGACAAACTAGCTTACACAGTAGATTCCAAAAAACTTGGGACAGAATCCCTGTTGTAGCTAAACCACCACCTGGTATGGCCATAGTATTCTATCTCAAGGCTTTAAATTCAGATATATCTATTATGATTTAGTCACTGGGAGGACACACTTTGCCAGTGGCTTATGACCTTGTGGTCAGAGCTGAGAATCATTTAATTGATGCTGGAAAGTTACCTCCAAGGCCTCCCATGCCTATGTTCCAAGAAATTTCCTTGCCCCTACCTCAAGAAGTTCCTAAAGCTTTAAGCCCACCTGTGTCTATGTATACTTACCCTTCATCATCTATGAAGCAACTGGTCCCTGCTCAGTCATCTGAGATAGATGATATCAAGAGTATGCTGAGGACATTCTCTAATGAGCTGATTAATATGAAGAGGCAACAAAACACTTTCCCTAAGCCTCCTTATCAATTCTATCAAGGAAATAGGTTTTCATCCCAACCAAACTAGTATCAAGGCCCTCCAAGGCAAACTAACCATCAACCAACAAATAAATTAGTTGCAGTTCCCACACCCTCACAGACCATTCCTCCCAACTCAAATAGGGAGATGGTTCTAGGTCAGAATAATTATGTGGATGATACTAATGCTTGGTGTTTCCCTTACAATGATGCTCACACACCTAGAGATTGCCCTAGGGGTAATCTAAAACAAAGGGTAGCTGAGTAGAGAAGAATGGATGGTCAATTTACCAGTACCAGTAGTAGTCAAGCATACCAGTCTCTCAGCATGTAGAATTTAGTTCTAGTGGCTTAGATGCAAGGAATGTCCTTGCAACAGGAGGAATAAATAGCCTCAGAGAATGCTTTGTTCTCATGGGTTGAGGATGAAGAAGTGGTTTCCTGAATGAAGCATCTACCTCTCAATGGCCAGTAGTGCAATCTGATTACTACACCAGATCAAAGAGAAGAATGGTGGAGTAGCCCAAGATTGTAAGCAGTCAAGTCAAGAATAATCATCCATCTCAAGGGCAAAGGAATGCTATTGTTAGACAAGAAGTGCTATAGGTAGTACAAGATCAAGGGATCCCTATCCAAATTCAAGAAAGAACGAGGTATCCCTATTACCAAAAAACTTAGTCTTTGAGACCGATCAATATTGTGGACCAATTAAAGAAAAATCTGGCACAAGTGACGATATGGGACATTTTGGCTATTCCTGAACAAAAGACATTACTACAAGAAGCTCTGCAAGGGCAAAAATTTCCCAAAAATGTTGTTACCAAGGAAGGACCTACTGGAAAGGAAAAGCTTAAAGATATGGTTCCTCCAAAGACAACAACCTTTGTGAATGATGCAGCACAAGTAAGTAAATCCAAGCTAGAGCCTTTCTATTTGACTGTGATAGTTGGAAAGAAAATTTTTCATAATGCATTGATAGATTCAGGAGCTAGCACAATCGTGATGCCCAAAAAAATAGCTGATGCTCTGAAAATAAATTATAAACCCCTTGCAAAAGGAGTTATGTAGCTAGATGGCAAAATAGTGCAAACCATAGGGAGAATTAAACAACTCCCCTTGCAGTTATACACGTGTCCCAACATAATTGTCAACCAAGATATAGTTGTCATATATATTCCTCCTATCTTTGGTTTATGTGTATCCAGAGACTTTACAGCAAAAATAGGAGGATATATGTCTCTTGACGTGTCTCACCTCATCTTAAGAACTAGATACCGTTTAAAAATGAAAATTCTATCAGAACCACTATCGAAAGACCATATCACCAATGAACCAACAACAATATTGGAAGTAGATCATGCCATGTTGAATAAAGAAGAAAGAAATTTTGTCAAATAACTAGGAGACTGGACTGAGCATGATCAAGAAGAAGAAAATAGCCAGTTGTTGGCTATGATGCATAGCGACCTGTATGGGAAGTATGACTCTACTAGTTTGGGCATGTATGTCATTTTTGATGAAGATCAGGAGATCCCAAACATTCAAAGGGAGGAGGTACCTATTGCTCAAGATTCAAAGCTTTGGACTTTGAATTTTGAAGGAGCTAGAAGTAGACATGGTACTAGAGTAGGTATTTGTCTTATTGCCCCAAATGGGGATAAAATTTTAAGGGCTATCCGATTCCAATTTGCTTGCACTAATAATGATATAGAATATGAATCTCTAGTACATGGGCTCCTGTTAGCCAATAAAAAGAGAATAAAGAACCTAAAAGTAAAAGGATATTAAGAATTAGTAGTAAAGAAAATATGGGAGAAGGTAGCGGCCAAGAATGTGAGAATGAGATCCTACATGCATAGGATTTGGGATTTGATAGAATATTTTAAAGCTTTTAATATTGAGATAATCCATAGAAGTCAAAACTCTGAGGCTGATAGGATGGCTCAAATTGGCTCACAGTTTAACCTAGCAATTGGCTTATTGGTTAACAATGAGTCAGTAAAAATTATAGTGAGGCCAACCATCCCAGACAATGATGAAAATTGGCAAGTGTTTGAAAATGATGCTCAAGTAGTCTCTTTCTTACAACAATCAGATGAGTTTGTTGATCAGTTGCAAACTAAAATTGAAGAGGCATATGGTGATTAGATTATTTAATTAAGGACAAATAAGCTCCCCAAAGGATTGATCACCTTAGAAAACTTGTTCAACCCAGAAAATGTAAGCCTGAGAAAGAAAAGGTTCCAGGTAAATAAAGTCGACTATTTTGAGGTAGAGGTGAGTGATGAGAAGAGGGTAAAAGTTGGGAATTCTAAAACTCAAGAAGAGAAGGAAAGATTAATCGAACTGTGCTAGAGATATGATAGAGTCATAGCTTAGAGCTATGAAGACCTTCATGGATACAATAGAGATAGTATCCAACACACAATAGAGTTGACTGAAGGATCCAAGCCCATCAGATAGAAGAAAAGGCTAGTAAATCCAAGGATCGAGCCTTTAATGGTAGATGAGTTGCAAAAACTTTTAGATTCAAAAATAATATTTCCAATTAAGCACTCAACCTTGGTATGAAATCTAGTCTCAGATAGAAAAATGAATGGAGATGTAAGACTGTGTGTAGATTTTAGAGATATAAATATAGCATCTCTGAAAGACCACTATCCCTTACCCTCCATGGAACAAATTTTACAAATTGTGGCTGGATTAGAGAGGTTTTCTTTACTTGATGGTTTCTCTGGGCATAATCAAATTTGGCTAGCTGAGGAAGACTAGTACAAAATTGCTTTCACTACCAAATGGGGAACATTTGCCTATACAAAGATGCCATTTGGCTTATCAAATGTAGGAGCCACCTTTCAACGAGCCATGGATATAACATTTGGTGAACTTATAAACAAGGTTATCCTGGTCTATCTAGACGACCTCACTATTTTCTCAAAAAATGCTAATGATCATTTTGATCATTTAGAGTCTATCTTCAAGAAATGTCAAGATTTTGGGATATCTTTAAATCCCAAGAAGTGTATTTTTGCTATACCTCAGGGTAAACTATTGGGGCACATAGTATCTAAAGAAGGGGTTTCTATAGACCCTGAGAGAATCACAGCTATAATGGACCTACCTCTCCTGATGAATAAAAAGGCAACCCAGTCCTTTTTAGGAAAGATCAATTTTGTCAGTAAATTCATATCTGATTTTACAGGCTTGGTTAGACCAATGACACTCTTGCTAAAAAAGGACCTGATCTTCAAGTGGACTGCATAAGGAAGGTAAGCTTTTGAGGGAATCAAGAAGGCTATCTCAGTAGCCCCTGTTCTCAGGAACCTAGATTTTTCCATGCCCTTTGTGATGTATGTCTATGGAGGGGAGTCAAGTATTGTTGCTATCCTAACTCAAAAGAATGACAGGCTAGAGGGGGAACACCCAATAGCCTTTTTCTCAAGAACCCTTAGGGATTATGAGACCAGGTACAATTTTGTAGAAAGACAAGCCTATGTTATGGTAAAAAGCCCTCAAGAAATTCAGGCATCTAGTATCAGGGAACCAAATTTTGATACTTGTGGCTCACCCAAGTGTCAAGGAATACATCATGGAGGGTGAGATTACTAAGAAAAGAGCCAATTGGATCACTAAGATCCTTGAATATGATGTCGAGGTTAGGCCCACCAAGCTAGTCAGAGGTAAGGGTCTGTGCCAATACATGACCCAAGAACTAGAAAAGATGTTACCTGAGGAAGCAAATTCAGAAGGAGAGCTAGAGACGGTGCTCAGATTACAAGAGGTCGATCAAGAATCTTGGGTCACAAGCAGGATTCAATTTATGAAAAATGGGATTTATCTAAGAGAACTCCCTTGAAACAAGAGGAGATATTATAGGATATAAGGAGTTCATTTTGTTTTAATTGAACAAGTCCTTTTCAGAAGAAATTCTAATGGAAAATTGGTAAGATGTGTAGAACAACCTGAACTTAAGAAGATACTACACAAACTGCATCATGGAACATCAGGAGGGCATTTTTCTACAAAAACCATAGCCATAAAGATAAGTGAGGTAGGATATTTTTGGCCTACTTTATTTGCAGATTATTATCAACTGGTTAGAAAATGTCAATCTTGCCAGTATTATATGGGGATGAGGAGGAATGCAGCCATGCCACTGAGTCCTGTAGTTATGGATGAACCTTTTGCTCAATGGGGTCTTGACTTCATTAGAATGATAAATCTAGTATCCAGCATGGGTCACAAATGGATATTAACTACCACAAACTATTTCACTAGATGGACCGAGGTAGTCCCACTTAAGGAAGCAATAGAGAATGTGATCCTAGATTTTCTAGGGGTATCACTACTCGCTTTGGGGCTCCTTGCACCATCATTTCAGATAATGCTAAAGCATTTTTGTGGTCTAAGGTATCTGAATTTGCCTTGAGACATGGAATATATCTAAAAACTTCATCTAACTATTACCCTCAAGGTAATGGTCTTGCAGAATCAACCAATAAGAACCTGATAAGACTCATCAAAAGGATAGGGGCTGATCATCACAAAGAGTGGCATAAAGTGCTTAATCTAGCACTATGGGCTGATAGAATCATGCCCAAGTAGGTGATCAAAATGTCTCTATATGAATTGGTATATGGAAAGTCTGTTGTGATTCCCCTAAGCTTGGAAATCCCTACTCTTCAGCTGATCAAACAAATCAAGATTGAAGAAAATGGCCCCATGCAGGTCAGATTCACAGAACTTCTAAAAGTTCAGGAAAAGAGGGACATAACTCATGATTCATTGATCAAGCACTAGGGGATGGTTAAGAATTATTTTGATAAAGGACTTCAAATCCTAATTTTTAAGTGGGCTCAATTATTTTGAAATGGGATGCAAGGGCCGCTAAGCCAAGCCAGCATACCAAATTTGAAGCACTGTGGACTGGTCCTTATAGAATTCATGCATGCAGGTAGAAGAATTCTTTCAAGTTAGAGTTGATGGAAGGAGAAACTGAAGAGATTCCTATAAATAGAATCTATTTGAAACATTTTAATTGACTTGGGTCTCTCATGTATTATAGTTAAATAGTTTCCCTTCCTCGCATTGTTTTTCTATTATTTTCCTACTTTGCTTTTGAATAAGTGTTTTAAACATATGTTGAGGGCTCTTTTGAAGCTGTAATTTTCAAAATTTTGATCTAGCGAGAGGTGCAGTTTTCTTTTTGAGCAGGCTCAAAACTCCTTATGGTTGCCAGTAACTATAGATTAAATTTTTACTCTACGTTGCATTCAAATTTTCACTTGAGCACTGCAATTTTGGTTCCCGTATACCTTGGTCATAGCGGTAGAATTGGGGTAGAGTGCAAGTTCATTTTTTTGTTTAAGTGTCAAGATGCAGTAGAGGATGCCAAGTGTCACTCTTCAAGCATGGCCCCCTTATTCTCTTCTTTTTTTTCTTTCATCTCATTTTTCTTAAAGATTTGAATATGAGTAGAGGCTGCCATGTGTCACTTTCTGACATATGGAGTTGACTAGTTGGCATCCTCTGAGCCCATTTTTTGTAACTTTCCAGAGAAACATGGATCATGCCATGTACCTAATAGCAGTTAAGTGGAATGCACCATGTGCTACCATCCACATCTCATAAAGGCACCTTCATTTCATTCTACCTTTTTGAAGAAGCAGTGGAAGTCACCACGTGTTGGCATCTGAGAGACTTTGATTCAACGCTTGGGTTTAATACATTGGTTCAATATAGAAAGACATCATTTTATTTTGCTTAAGTGCCATAAAGCAGTGGATGCTGCCAAGTATCACTCTCTGAGTCCCTTTCTACTCCATCCCAAGAGGAGCGAAAGGTGCCACATACCCCCAGAAGGAGAAGCAGAAGATGCCACATATCTTCCCAGAAGTAGCGGAGGTTGCCATGTGCCAATTTTTGAGAGACCATATTTGAGTTTCATTATTGAATAAAGATTGTGGTGGGTCTTGGGTGTTACTTCAAAAGTCTGTGGAAGCTGCCAAGTGTTACCATCTGTAAGAGTCTGATATGAGTCTTGAATAAAACTACAACACAGCCAAAGAAAAGGAGAGAGCCATGTGTCTTCGTTGAATCCAGCAAAAGGTGCCAAGTGTCATTTTCTGATGCCTTCTAAGTAACAAGAGGATTTTCAAAAAATTGACTAAGTTTCCTCTCCCATTTCAAATGTAATAGAGTGTTTTGTGTATCTGTTGCTGCAAAGTGAAATGGAGGGAAAATCGGCTGGAGTTAATTTTAGTAGATGGAACAGTTCATCAGGTAGATTTTTGGAGCCCACAAAGCATTGAAGGCATCATCTATTTGTCCCCAGTGAATGAAGGATAGAGAAGATTGTGCAAGAAAGGGGATGATGAAAGGAGTGATCTGAGGCTATAAAAGAGGAGGAATTGTGAGAGAAAAGGAGAAGAGGGAATTATCTCATAGTTTTGGACTTTCTAAAGTTTTTGACTAGTAATATCATTTGATCTTGTCTCAATTTTCTTGAGTTGTAAATTTAATATAATCGTGCATGTTTCTATGCCCTTTATGTGGCTGAATGAATTAAGGGAATTTGAGCTCCATGCCTTGGTTGGTGTTATCTGTGTCATTTGTAAAGTAGTCTATATTGTAGATTTTTCTGTAGTTGTGATTAAGAATGTCATTTGCTTTTGTCTCATTTTCTTGAATCGAAAGGTTTACATAACTGTACGTGACTTTTGTGCCTCTTATGTGATTGGAAGATTCTGTTAGGAATATTGAACACTATGCCTCTATTGACATTCCCTATATCCTAATGAAATAACTCCCTGTTGTGAGCCTCTATTTCTGTTATTTCAATCTTTTACATTAATCATGCACTTGTCTACTCTTAAATGTAATTTAATCCTATAATAGTCACTCTATGCTTAGGTTAGGATTAGTATTACACTCAGGCACATCGCCATAGTTAGGTTTCAATTCTTGCATTTTGCGTTTCTGTTTTAGTCTCCTATCCCTTTTCCCCAACACCCAATACAAAAGAAGATACCAGCTTCTCTAAAATCTGGAGGTTGTTTCAAGCCACATTTTCCCACAGTTTGAAACTTCTCATTATTGATTGGTTAAGATCAAGTACAATTTTAAATCATGAACACAAAAAATAAGGTGGAATACTCCCTTGAAGGAAAACTATCAAAAACATTTGAACTAAGTGTATAAAGTTAGACCACTCCCTTAAAGGATGGCTGAGTAAAACATTTGTTAAAGCTAGAAATTTCTTGGAAGATTCCTATATCGATCAACTTCCCCATCCTTAAAGCAAATTTAAATTAGCAAAGGCTCCTCAGTAAAAGAAAAATTAATGATAAATCCATAATCGGCTCTCATAAAATCAATCATCTTGGAAGGCCGCAATCGACCCTCCTTAGTAGACTTCCTGCATCAATCAATATACACTTTATATATAAGCATAGACTTATTTATACTACCTTTTTAGAAGCCTATAGAAGAGGCATGCTAGTCTAATAAAAGGTTATAATTTCACCCATTCTCCCTCCACATATCATATGAATGGGACCATGAGCTTACTTGATACAATGTGATCATGATACCTATTTACCAACCTAAGCATGCTAATGCGAAGCATTTGAAAATCTTATTTTTAGTAAATCAATCCAAATCTAGGTTTTATTTTGGTCTTTACCAATGAAAAGGCATCATGTTCATTTTCTTATCTTTTATCAGTTCATGTGGACATACATATTGGCATTCTTATCACTTTCTTACACATCTAGTTTTTTACCTACCTCATGTATTTTCATCTTTTGCCATATTTATATTTTACATGTATGAGCATGAACAATGAAGATCACATTAAAATCATGACATTATGAATTGTGCCCATAAACAACATCATCTATCTATCGATAATAAAAACACAATGAAAAAGCATCATCCTATCCAATAATCACTATAACACCACATCAGCATATATCATGCCATAAACAACACTAATTACACAATTCCTTGTCAAAAGCACAAAACATAATCAATGAGCAAAACATCATGACCCATAACATATGCCATCTACCAATCTATCCATTTACCATAACATTAACACAACCCATCTTATCACATCCATTCATGCCACACACAAAAATATAACCTTTAACAATGCTATTACATTATGATACCACATAAATATCCCATCACATCTATGAACAAAATCAAAATATCATAACTATTTTTCTAGCATCACATGCCTAAGAGAATAGGTCACACATCTCATAAAGCATATGCAAAGAAGTCACAAATCATAAACCATAAAACTTGAACATCATAAACCATAAGCATACCTAACATCATGATCCATACACCATATACATCAATCTATCATAAATAAATACATATAACAATGTATCAGCCCTATCTCAAAAACATATACATCTCACTACATTAGCACATAGGCTGGTATCAAAATAGTATACATCTATCAAAAAATGTTTGAACATGGTCATAGACCACCACTATTACTACCACACCTTTACCTAGACTTGGTCCTATGCCACTACCTCCAGACCCACCTATACCTATGCCTACACCTATACTTGGTGGGGGTCCCCTTGGGACCCTTGCCTGATCGACTATAGTAACCCACTATCTTGGAGTATCTATACATTGCCCATCATCCAAAATAGATCTATACTCCCCATACCACATCACCTATGGTAGCTAATCCAACACCACTACCTCATAATATCTAAGCTCCTCCATGACAACTAGATAGTGTACTAGGGGAACTATGTCTGGTGGTCCTCTTATTGCTACTATGCCTACTCTTACCCTCTACCTTAGTAGATCCTCTCACCTATAATAGTGAAAAGATGACCTTGAAACATGGCCACCTATGTTTGTAAGGCCTGTACCTATGCCTAAGCTATAACCAATGCTACCTTTGGCTATCTATCATGGCCTATAGGATCTAATTCCATAGGCCTCATGCCTTTATCATCTCCACCAACATCTATAGCTACATATATGGGTTGATACCACACCATATATCCATATGTATACCTAAATCATCTACAAGATCCCTAATAGGAAGCTCCTCAAAACCACCGTATAGAACTATCAGAGTAGGCTAGGGAACTAACAACTAAACCTCTAAATCTTACCTCATATATAGGGGAAATGCACCTAGGATGCCCTATACCAAACCAAACTATTGATGCACCCTATTGAATGGAATCATCTCAATCTCACCCTCTCATCTACCCACTACCCACTTATAACTCTAAAGGGAAAGGGTTTATCTCCTATAGCCTTGCCAGATCAAAAACTATAGGTACAACCTCTAGGTGATGTCTCTAATGACTAGTGCACATAGTGTACCTATGAACCACTCAACATCATGGACACCACCTCCTACACTTGATGTAGTTATATCATCCCTCCATCACATGAAGCCAATAGGGAACTCTACATGAGTATAGCTAGCCCATGACAATATTAATGGTCTTAGCACTCAGATATGCTCATAGGCCTAGTAATGTAGAATTAGGTTGACACTAATACCATATCTCTTGTGGTGCATAGATCCCCTCAACTCCTTATATATTTGCATGAGAAAAATAAAGACCCAACTAGACAGTATCCTCTTAAGCAATAAATCAAACAATACACCCATTAACACACATGAAAACCTCTCATTACTTGAATTTGAGAGCCCAAAGCACGTAACCATAATCATCAATATCATCGTAAACCTCCTCTCCTTTGGATATCTCTCATATAACAATGTGCAATTAAACCCTCCAAAATGCCACTAAACCTGGTCACTATCATCCCCATATAAATAATCAAAAAAACCATATCATGTAGTGGGAGTTGAGTGATCCTATATGTATCCTATGGGAGAATAGTCATCTTCTTAGTCAACAACAATAAGGTATCCATAGTAGGATCCCATCTCTCAATTAGTGCTATGATCATGGATAGATCCCAAGGCACATGCTGATAGTGCCTCATCATCCCCACCCCTACCTCCTCCATACGCACCTAATCCTTGATGATAATCCCCTCACAAAGTGAAGGGAGGATATATGGCACACAATCATGCATTTGGATCTGCTCCTTATCTTGCATCAAAACATAAACTTAGCTTAGTTCTTGACACTAGTCTCTTATACCCTAGCTTCTAAATAAACCCTAACCCTAATATTATCTTGAATAAACCATTACCCACTACCTTCACCCATTAACCTTAATAAACCTATTTACCTTAGCCCATTTACCTACCCATTTTACCCTAACCCTAAACCATTACCCTTACCATTCACCTAACCCCAACCCTAAACACTCACTTCAACCCTAAAATATTTACCTTATCCATTACTATAATCTAACCTAAACTATAAACACCTAAGTAAACCCTAAAAAACATAAGAAAAAGTCTAACCTATCCTACCCAACAACCGAAAGTCATACTGATCATCACTATTGGTGACCCCTAGTTCCTAGGGTATCGATTGTCGATAATTAGACTTGACCATCGATAGTCACCCATGGGTGTTCCATGGCTAGAATGACTAAAACCCCTAGAGGCAAATATAAAATCCCAACATGTAATAAACCTACTTAAGTACCTCACCTATTACGTACCCAAACTAAATCACCCACCGACCCTATCAATTTGTCATTTTACCACCAGTTTTTGCCCAAAAACCCTAAAAACACTACCTATGACATACAGACTAGACAACACAATCTAGACTTACCCTCCCAAACACATTCAAATTGATAATATCAAACTAAGCTATAAAATTCACTACACCCCTACCACATTCCTTAATTACCTCCATGGTCTGAGCCCATGAGCATCTACCCAACCATATCCTTATGTTCCCTATATCTTGGGCCTACACAATCAACCCACATGCTTCTAGCAAATAAAAACTCACCACCTCAACAATCACTCTCCTTAGATAGTGCCAAAATCACTAGAGACAAAATCAAAAAAATATGATAGTAACAATGCCAACACTTTTTTTTACTTATACCCATCTAGATTTTTAGGGTTTCTCCTAACCATAATGGTCAGGGTAATCATCAACGATCACCTTTTGGGGACCCTAACCATCAATGGTCAAGAAACCCTACAAAACCTAATTTTTTCACCTTCAACTACAAACTACTATTTATACCAAACTAAACCTGACTTTGCCTACTTTTGGAGATACCCTTCTTCCATCAACATGATGACCTCATCACCTCACCATTGGTCTAATTTGGCTCATTTGACATGAAATTTTGTGACACTTTTTTCCTGGTCCTTTTAGCTATAGTGATAATGTTGCCATGTTAACCTTTTAAATTTTATGCTACCTTAAACATACTAACCCACTTGTGTTTCACTGAGAGTACTTCCTACCTCAGATACCCATGACACTTGACCCATTTGTGTTTTCCATGAGAACACTTCAAACTTTGGATACCCATTGGAAACATAGAAATCACGTAAGATACTTGAATTTATGAGTGTTTCAAATCGACATACCTATAAGTAGTCATGTGGTTCACTTGTCCCTTGTCCTCTTTAGCATTGACCCTTATTTTTACCAATGTTAGTAACTTTGGTCTTTATACGATCTTGGCTATCGCACCTTTTTATCATATTTTATGTGAAATTTTGCATCTCATATGCCTAACCTTATGTCACCACCTCATGACTAACCATATACCACTTATCAAACCCATACCCATTTCAGTTTTACCTTATTGACTCCTAGTTTGAGGGGGAACACCTCCTCCTACTCTCAAGGCAACCAAACCCCTAACCCATACTCTATTTTTATTTTGTAGCTCATTCACGCAAGCTACACAACAAAAAGTGGTAAAATGTAGACACTATAAATATCCACATCTACATTTTTGAATGTCAAAATTCCCCCTAGACCTACCTAGGATCCTCTTGGGACTAACCTACACCTATCTAGCCTCACCAAACCCATTTCCACCTAGTTTCACCAAGTTGAGTGAACCTGACCTTCAGGACCGTTTTCCTCTAGACCCTAACCATTAACTGTTAGGGTGACCATTGACATTAAACCTTAGGAACCCCTGACCATTAATGATTAGGATCTACCTCTTAACAAATAACATGAGAACTGCCCACATTGATTTTCTAAAACTAACTTGTCTTATTTTGGTTGTGAGCCTTTGTATGGAAAAATTATATTTATATGGCCTAGTTACATCTTCACTTCCAACTCTTACTTATGCCTGAGAGAGAGAGAGAGAGAGAGAGAGAGAGAGAGAGAGAGAGAGAGAGAGAGAGAGAGAGAGAGAGAGAGAGAGAGAGAGAGAGAGAGAGGCCAAATGCATTTTAAATAATTATCAAGAGCTCAAGAATTTGGGATTTTTATTTTACAGGTCAATCAATGTCATCAACATTATCAAGCATTATCAGCCATCTTATTAGGAGCCAACTTGACGTCACGTCTCAACCAAGTTATTAGGTATTATTGTTATACCAAAATCAATCTAGATTTCACTATAAAGCTAACTACATCAACCATCTACCTGATCAACTTTTGGTAAGACAAGTACTTGTTTGTCAACATTCACATGTTTTATTTCCATTTTATAACCAATCTAGCCCTTGCCCAACTCTCAAAATCCACCTTTTGAATCCTATCATTTAGTTGTTTAGCAAACCAAAAATTGACACAATCAACCATTGATGGTTAGATCCCAACCACCAATGGTCAGGTTTAACCACTGATCATCACTCCAAAAACTAATGGTCACCTTTGGTAGTAAAAATCAATAACCTATTTCCACCTATTTAACCCCTAATAAATCCAATTTTATATGCTTCTGACCAATCATATACCTCTTTTAATTTTTTTGAAGTATACCCTGATCCCTTAGTACTAGTATTAATTAGTTTACCACTAATCTGATCATTTCTAGTCTATTTTCTTAACAAGTATTCTTGTGTCCAATTTCAATACCTTCTGATTATTGATGTAAGTACCTTCTTTCTAGTTTTGTGAACTTGATTATTTGAAACATGTGAATTGACATCCCCTAAGGAATCCTTCACTGCCAAGATCTAGATATTGCTAGATAATCCGCCCAACTATCTATCTAAGAAATAAGTTTGCTTTAGTGATTTCTTATCTATAGGTATTCCTCCCAAGCCAAAGAGGATCTCTTCACAATCTTTTGATTCAACACATGCATAATGGAATAGGTTTTTAAACCATACCCACATTGAGATTCTTTTCTCTCTTCCCTATAACTTAAAGTGAAAATTTACATGAAACATGTAGCATTCAAAATCTTTCAAAGAGTGGTGGTTAGACAATATCAGATGCATAATCTACCTAATCATCATCTAGATCCTAGATCTTCAAGTAGCACTATATTTTTCTAAACTCATGAGTTTCCCTTCCTAGGTGAAGATGAAAATTAACTAAAACACAATATGGATGAATTTCATGCTTCCTAGTAGTTCTAGAGAGGTGCATACAATCTAAGGAAAAACTAACCACTTACAACATCAACCCTTCCAAATAACATGGTGATTCCTCCTAATCATAATGAAGATAATAATCCACCCCTCCAAAGGGGAATTATCAACAATATAGTAAGGACAAACTAAGTAAAGGAAGATACAACATTTTAGAGGATATGAAAAAGATCAAGGTGAATACAACTCTTCATGAGTTAGAATATATCCTTGAACAAAAGGAACTTCTATGGAAGTATGTTACTAGAAAATCCTCTATGGAAAAAACTAAACATCTTTGGATAAATGGAAAGTTGTTAATGCCAATGTTATCTACAAGATTAAGCCAAAAGTTTCACTATTCTTGTAACTATTTGAGCATTCGATAAGAATATTCATAATTATTTAGTTGATTCTAGATCATCTACAACTGTCATTCCCACATCTATATATCAAAATCTATGTCTCAATTTGAGTCCTTCAAAGAGAACAATTTCAAAACTAGACAAAATAATAGTACCAGTAGTTGGAGAATTGACCAATGTGTACAATCAAGGAACATCTAAATCACGATTCCAAATGACCTATGACATTCTCATGATAGACATATTAGAAGGATACAGACTATTTCTAAGTAGGGATTGGTCCAAAACACTCAATGGATATCTCTCTAAAAAATTATTTGATATATGGTTTCCATGGAGGGGAATTTCAAATCAAATCAAAATTGACAGAGAGCTAAGAATGAAGTATCCCATTATGGAATATAATGTCAAGAATGAAGAGGTAAATTATGAGTCGCCTAGCCTTGGTATTTATAATTTAACTACACACAATCAAGTATAGAAGCCAAAACTTGAATGTTCCAATTAGCTATGGACTTTACACTTTGATGGTGCTAGATCTAAGTAAGGACCAGACATGGGAATCGAGTTGATTGATCTATAAGGTAAAAATATCTTTCCATCATACAAATTGTAGTTTCCATGTACTAAAAATAAAGATAAGTATGAGGCTCTAATTCTAGGATTATAGTTTGTAATTAAGAATAATGGAAAGTAAATATCAGTGGTTGGCAACTCAGATCTGGTGGTCAACTAGGTAAAAAATAAAATCAATGTAATTTATCTTATTTAAGAAGGTACAAGCACAGAGCATGGGACCTGATTAAAAGCATTGAAGCTTTTAACATAGTATCACTTCCTAGAGATAAAAATGAAGTGGTTAACTCACTAGCTGCTATTAGTAATTTGGAACCATTCTAATAATCTAAGGTAAAAAGGTTCTTTATTAAATTGGTATTGTGTCCTTCTATTTGAGATAAAATAGAAAATTTATAGGTATTTGATAATGACCAGTAGATTAATCAATTTTTAACTAATTAAAGGGAATTTTAATCCTAAACAATTAATGACAAGGACATTAATCACATCTATCAAGAGGAATAATATAAAAAAGGCATTCTCTAGATCAAAGAGAATCAAACTCTAGTCAGGTTGATCTATTTGGAAATACCATTTGATATATACCCATGAGTTCAAAAACTTAGGTAGCCCAAGGTCAATGAATTAGATTTCAAAAGAGAAAATCTAGGATATGAGCATAGTCCAAGCTATGTTAATATTAATCTCAAATGCACCCCATAAGAGAGATAATGAGTGAAGGATCTAATCATTTGATATAGGGACATCATTGCCTAGACATATGAAGACTTGAAGATATATGACCCATAGGTCATTAATCATATGATTCCCTTAAATCTAGATCAAAATTTATTTAGACAAAGGCAAATATTGGTCAATCCTATTCTATATCCTCTAATCCAGAGAGAAGTGGAGAAATTATTGATTGTAAAAATCATTTTTCTAGTAAGTCATTCTACATAGGCGGCCAATTTAGTCCCAGTAAGAAAGAAGAATGGTGAGATCAGATTATGTGTGGATTTTAGGAACCTAAATAAGGATTTTGAAAAGGATATTTATCTCCTACCTTATTTGGATGAGGTGACACAAATAGTAAGTGGTTTTGAAATGATGTCCTTCTTAGATGGATTTTCAAGCTATAATTAGGTACTGGTGTAATTTGAGGACAAAATGAAGATGGTGTTCACTACTAAGTGGGGAACTTACATGTATAAGAGGATGCCATTTGGACTAATAAAATTGAGAAAAACCTTTAAACATGCCATGGATGATGATTTTAAAATATTTACATGAAAATACATAACCATTTACATGGATGATCTTATGGTATTTTTAAAGCATAGGAAGGATCACATAACTCATCTACAATTCATATTTGAGAGATGCAAAAGGTTTGGTATTTCACTAAAATAAATAAAACATATATTTGGAGTCACCAAAGGTAATATTTTGGGGCACATCATCAAGGATGGGATCACCATTGATCTAGATAGAATTCAAGAAATTTCAAGGATTACACCACCAAATAGCAAGAAGGAGCTCAAATCATTCTTAAAAAATATTATTTTTTTAAGGAAGTTCATCTCAAGATTTTCAAAAATTGTTAGACCTATGAACACTATGCTCAAGCAAGATTCCAAAATAAAATGGATAGTTGGATCTCAAAATTTATTTGAGTACATTAAAGATGTAATATCATAGGATCTAGTATTAATTAGTCCAAATTTTATGAAATATTTCTACTTATATTCATTCACTTTAGAGCATATGATTACTGCTTTCATCATGTATAATAAGGAAGAGACCAAACATCCAATTGCATTTATGATTACAAATATAAAGGATGTAGAACTTAGATATTCTATGATAAATAATTTTTTTCCCTTATCAAGGTAGTAAAGAAATTTCAGCATTACATCTTAAGGAATAATACCATCACTATTGTTCTTGATCTTGAGCTCCCCCTATCACAGGATGAGCTAGGAGAATGTTAAGGCAAATGGATGGACAAATTACAATAATTTTATAGAGAGATCAATCCATCAAAGATCATTAGAGGTCAAGACATTATTAAGCTTATGACTAAGCTAGATCTATGCATCACCATTGAATAGGTATGTGAATCTCAAGTATCTAAAGGAGAATGATATATTGATTTAATACAATATTTATTTATAGGAACTTATTCCCCAAAGATAAATAGAGAGAGGAGGAGAGATTTGAGGCTCAAATATGCTCATTACATGATCAAGAAGGGAGTCCTTTACATAATAAATTATGAAGGTATTTATCTCAGGTGTGTATCTATAGATGAAGCTAAAGAAATCTTAGAGAAATTACATCAAAAGATAGGTAGTGATCATTCTTATAGAAATATCACATCCCATAAGATATTAAGAATGGGATATTAATAGCTAATAGTTTTTAAGGATTCTCATACTTGTGTTAGAACATGCCATAGATGTAAAGATTTAACCAAGAGAGAAGTACATGAAAAAATGCCTTTAAAACTAATTGTTGAAGGAAGGTCATTTGCCCAGTGGGGTTTAGACTTGATTGGTGTTATCAACCCAAAATTATTATTAGTCTATAAATTTGTACTTAATTCCATAGACTATTGCACCAGATGGATTAAAGCCATACCCAAAAATAACTTCACATCACAATATGTGATTCACTTTTTGGAGGAACACATAATAATTAGATTTGGCATACCCATTTATTTGGTTTGTGAAAATGGAATTGATTTTAAATAAATAAAATTTACTAAGTGGGAACATGATAAATAGATTATTATCAGGTTAGCTTTTAATTATTATCTCAAAGGAAATGGACTAACAGAATCAATGAATAAAAATCTGATCAATGAAATTAAGAAAATAGTAGGGGACAAGTCTAGGGACTAGCATAATTTATTGAAGTATGCTCTTTAAGTAGATAAAACTAAACACAAGAAATCCCTTAAATCTTCACCTTACCTTTTGTTGTATGGATACAAACCAATATTCTCTATCATGTTGAAGCTACCCACTTAACAGTTCATGTAGGAATACATGGAACCAAGTGATAAAATAAAATCATGATTGATGGACATAATATAAATGGAAGATTCAAGAAATGAGGCCTTATAGACATTTAGTAAACACTAGGATGTGGTCCAGAGGTGGTTTGATGAAAGAGCAAAGGTCAAAGCATTTGGGATTTAAGATCTAGTGATACTTTAGGATAAATCCCATGAGAAGAAAGGACAACATGATAAGTTTTCCCCACTATGGATTGGACTATATTAGATTTCAAAGATCATGGGAAATAATGCATTTCATCTGAAGGACTTAAAAGGAAATGAACTTACCTATCCAGTCAATAAGTACTTTTTGAAGCACTACTTCATGGTTGTACCATCTAAAGGAACCCCAAACTAACGAAGAAGATGAATGTAACTATAGGATTATATTAGTTTATTGATTTCATAGATTATTTTTTTACTTTCTAGATTAATCTTTCCTACTTCAAGTATTTTTATTTCTTAGATTATATTCCTACTTTTTAGTTTAGGTTTCCTACTTTCTTGGAGTACTTTTTTTTTTTTGACAATTATAATTGTGTTTGGTTTGACTATAACCAAGTTAAAATCCAAACAAAATGAGCTTTAGACTTGTAGAAAGGGGGAAAACTAAAAAGAGAATAGGCACTTTGGGATTCATTTTTAGGTTGAGGATATTTCTATGTTTTTGAGTCTTCACAATAAAGGTATGTAATCATGAATCATTTTGGATACTATCACAATTGAATACTTTTATCTGGAATATGCAATTTACTCTCAGAAGTACTTCATACAAATTTATAAAGTTTTATTTTTTTATTGGATCAGATACAGTTATCATATTAAGTACTATTATAAATGATAATTCTAGGTATAGATGTGGCGGGTAGGGACATTTTAGTAATGATTTGTTTTATAATTATACCAGTTCACTCGAGTTCTAGCTCTTCTCTTTTCTATTCAAAAACAAAAGAAAAAAAACAAAAGAGGAAAGAACCAATGATTTCAAAAGATCAAAAGAAAATCTAAAGAAAATAAAAAGGCTTGTATGATGATATAAGGTCAATGTACCATGCATCATGATGGAAATAGAAGAGAAAGAACCTAAGGTATCTCTATCTAGGCTATAAACACCTAGCTGGTAGTAGAGTATTGCCTAAGTTTCCCTTGTTTTCAAGATTTAAAAGATACTAGAATGAAACCTATAACCTCATCAAAGCCTTTGAAAAACACATTAAAAGAAGGGTTAAATAAATTACACATCTGACACATAGATCCAAGAAATTGGAAGGAAAGTATGTTGTGTGAAGGAACTTAGGAGTCTCTTCCATGTTTCTGATTTAAGTATTATTCTATGACACACTTCATGATTGTTTCAATGATTTATAACTAGAGTTTTGGGTTCTTGAATACTCAGGAATATTCCCCCCTTAAGTCACCATTTGTTATACCCAACACCCCCCTTCTTTGCATAGGAAATGGGGACCTAACTTTTTTGGGATTATAGTCTTGACTTTGAGCCCCTCTTCTATGTGTTTATACAAAATTATAGGAAAAGACTGATTATTGGCATTTCATAGTTTGGCAAGATGACATTGGTGATATGTTTTCATAGACTATCTTTATAATTGTTTTAGACTTATTCTATCAGGTATTTTGTCTAGTATCTCTTTTGGGACTTATGCAATTTTTCATTTAGACTTATTTGTTTCAAATATTTTGTTTCATGAAGTACACCATTCATAATTTTTGTCATGAGCAATTTTCCCTATGAAGTAGACCCTTAAAAAAAATTTAGCTACCCTTTGGCCTTTTTTTCAACCTCTTTCACCAATATAATTCTCCTTCAACCCTTTTAAACCTACCGTTCAGACCTAATTCACTTACCACTCAAGATTTTTGTCAAAGGCTTATTCTTTTGGACTTATCTTTTTTGGGATTTGGTCTTCAAAAATTTTATTCTACATGAAATCGTCTTCAAGTTTATTTTGTCAAAAAAAATTCCACAATAATTTCCCCATGACTACTCTTTCGTGCTAATTTATCTAAAGTAATTGAGCTCTATTGAAATTATATTCATCATATTTATCTTTGTTAAACTTTTTATATTAGATATTTTATCTGATGAAATTTGATCTAGTTGATACATTTTCCCTACAATAATTCTATTGAACCAATTTTACCGTAGACTAATTCTTTCAAGTTCTTTTGCCCTAGGCTTATTCTTTTGAGTTTATATCCTTAAAAAAAATCTTGCCAAAACATACCCTTGAAAATTTTTCTAGTTGCCCTTCAGCTTTTTTTGTGGCTTTTTTCTTGATAGAATTATCCTTTGGCCCTTTTTGAAATTACCCTTTAGACCTAATGCAATTACCCTTTAGGACGTTTATCCTAGGCATTTTTCCCTATGAGCCTATCCTTTGAGACTTTTATCTTGGACTAATTATTTTGGGCCTTTTGCCTTGGACCAATTCCTTCAAAATTTATGTCTGACAAAAATAAACTATGATATTTGTCTTGCAAACATTTTGTTTGACGATATACATGTTGCAAGATTTTTGTCATAGGTATTTTAACTAAGAAATATTACGTCTTCAAGATTTTTGTTGTGGGGATTTTGTGAAGACTGGTCCCGAAGATAAATCTGAATACCCTGCGACAAGTCAAGAGCCCAAAATCCTTGTAAAACTACCAAGTGGCACCCTTGTGTTCATGTACTTTATTATATATATATATATATATACATACATACATACATACATACATACATACATACATACATACATGATAAGTCATTTTTGCATTTATGTTTCCAAGAATAAATCTATAACTAATAAGTTTCAGGCTTGTATGAGTCAAAGATTCAAGCACCAGGATCCAATAGTGTGTGATAGCCCAGTATATAGAGATATGATGGTGTGAGATCGGCATAGACTTTTCAATGGACACAAATATGATGAGAAGGTACCTCATGGTGTAAAGGTGCTAAGTGATGGAGTATGTTTTGTAAAATATCCCAAGAATCCTATGGAGATTCCAAATGGCATGATCAAAATACATCATGAATGTATATCTAATGGTGCAAGTCCTAGGTGCACTTTTCAAAGGTCCAAACTTAATGATAGGAAATATGCAGTGCACAATCATATTAAGATTAGTCATAGTAAATAGTGTCATTGGTTCTAAACCATTGGTAAAGTGATACTTGTCTTTGATACATGTTTGAGTTGTATTTGAAGGTAACTAATCTAAAAATATTTAACAAATTGTTCTTGCTAAGCACAAAATATACTGAGAGGGGGGGTGAATCAGTATATTATGTATCTTTTACTTACTCTGATTTATTTTCTTTAACCACTTAATCACACATTCAAGATATCCAATAAAACTAAACCAATAACATGCACTAGACAAGAGAGTGAGAGAGAGACACCAATTTTTTACATGGTAACCCAAAGTGGGAAAAACCATAGAGAAAAATTGCAAGTATATGAATGAACACCAACTCAAATTACAAAGTTCACAATTACCAACTTGCAGGAACACCAACCCCTTTGCCAAGCACCAACACAACAACTATTTGTGAGCACCAACCCCTTGCAAATATTTGTGAAAACCAAGACATAGGAGGACCAACCCCTCTTGTGTATAAAACACAACTATCTCTCAATGTTGCTTACTCAATAAATGATAGAACTCTAAAATATCACCTAATTTTCTCTCCTCTAAAATAAATACAAACCATGCACTCTCTTGCATATTACAAATGGCTTCTCAAGCCTTTATTTATATCTTTCCAAATGACCTTTGGTATTAATCCTTTATGACCCTTAAATCCTCATGGAAAATGGCACCAAACTTGCGTGACCCTTCATATCCTTGCATTTCAAAAGTCACATGGTGATCCTTCATAAGCAAATGTGTCATTTCCTCTTTTGTCTTAATATTGGTGACTTTTCATATTCTTCAAAGTGTCTTTTCATGGAAAAATGTGCCATACCCTATTTTGTCTTCACATGGTGACTCTTGGAATTCCTCAAGATGACTCTTCATGAGAAAATGCATCCCATTCCTCTTTTGTCTTTACCCCATGAATCTTTGACTTCTCCATGGGCCCTCATTTGACTTATATGCAACCAAAATTATATTCCTCAATATTAAATAATTATTAACACACATTAGCCAAGATATGAATATTAAAAACACCATTAAATACAATGGGGCCTTTATCACCAATGCTAAACCTTTGACATCAATGACAATATTTCTAATAATCTCCCCCTTTGTCATTGATGGCAACCTTAAATTTAAACTACCACATCTTGAAACTTGCACATACTACCATTCAAAAAACATATATTAACTCCCCCTTACTATAGAAACCTATACCTATTCTCTACACCTATTTCTACACCTATACTTATTTTTTTTCTTCTCCCCCTTTGACATTAATGGCAAATGGTCTATGTTGGAGCTAACACTTAGTTCCTCATCAATTGATGTTGATCCTCAATGGCATGAAGTAAAAGAGATTACTCCCAACTTCTCTCTTAGATATTCAAATGTGTCTTTTGGTAGTGCCTTTGTGAAAATATATGCAATCTACTCTATAGTACCGATATATTCCATCTTAACCTATTGATCTGCAACCTTCTCTCTCAAGAAGTAATATCTAATGGGAATATGTTTTGTTCTTGAATGCATCACTAGATTCTTCAAAATATTAATAACACTTGTGTTATCACCAAAAGTAGAAATAAGTTCATCATATTTTACCTTGATGTCTTCTAAATTTTGCTTCATCCAAAGCACTTGAGTACAACACAACATCACTGCAATATATTCTACTTTAGTTGTAGAAAGTGATATTGAGTTGTACTTCTTGCTTAGTAAAGATACTAAGATATCACTAAGAAAGAAATCTCCTCCACTTGTACTCTTTTTATTATCCAAATAACCTACCCAATCTAAATATATATAAGCAACCAAAGTGAAATATTTGCCTATGGGATACTATAATCTATAATCCAATGTCCCCTTGACATATCTAAATATTATCTTCACCAACTGAACATGACTATATTTTGGAGCTGGCTGATATCTTGCAACTATATCTACTGCATGCATGATGTCTAGCCTCAATGCTATCAAATATAAAAGACTACCAATCATAGATCTATAAAAAAATTGATCTGTAACAAGTGAATATTCATCCTTGCTCACCTTATTTATTATACTCATAGGTGTGCCAACTGGTGCACAATCCTAAAAACCAAATTTATTCAACATTTCCTTGACATATTTACTTTGAGATATGAAAATTTATTTAACTGACTAAAATATTTACAATCCTAAGAAAAATGACAATTATCCAAGCATAGACATCTCAAATTCTTTTTTCATATTATCATAAAATTATTTTGTCATCTTTTCAATGATTCTTCCAAAAATGATGTCATCATCATATACCACAACAATCAATTAATGCTCACCTTCTACTTTGATGTAGAGATTACTATCAATAAATCCTCTTTTAAAACTTTGATTCTATAGGTACTTATCAAGTCTTGCATACCAAGCTCTAGGAGCTTATTTCAATCCACACAGTGCTTTCTTCAATCTGCATACATGGCCACTAACATTTGAGAGAATAAATCCTTCAGGCTACTATATATAGACCTCTTCTTCTAGATTCCCATTTAGGAAGGTAGATTTGACATCCATCTGAAACACTTTGAAATTTTTAAGCATTGCATATGAAATAAACATTCTAATAGACTCTAGCCTTGCCAATGGTACAAAAGTTTCTTCAAAATCTATTCCCTCAATCTGAGCATATCCTTTACATACTAATCTTTCTTTATTCTTGGTCACTTTTCCATTTTTATTCAACTTATTTTTGTAAACCCATTTTGTTCCTATCACATTGTGATCTTTTGTTCTAGGTATTAATTCCCAAGTATCATTATTTTCTATTTTATTTAATTATTCATCCATTTCCTTAACCCAATGCTTATCATGTCTAGCTTTTGAAAAAGTTCTAGGCTGAATTTTGGATAACAAATAGAAATTAACTTGCTCATATTCACTTACCATCATTCTTCTATGTCATGTCCCCTTTCCAATTGACATCTCTCAGAGATGATGATTAGCCTATTATGCGATCCTCGTAGGCTAATAGGATAGATAGAGGGTCATGATGGAGCTTGGCTTGGCTTTGACTATCAAAATTTTTCCAATTGGATTTCATTCAGGCTCTTTCAAACACCATTTACTTGAGTTCCTATTTTTTAGGGATTTTTGACACTCAGTGGAGCACCCATGTTATGGTATGATCACATGAGGAATCACTCCCTGGTTCACCAGCTTTAGACGGTTTGAGAATCAGATAATTTTTGAGGGAGATATTAATATTTAATTGATTTAATTAAATATTAATTATTTGGCATAATTAATGACTAAGGCATTTTGACCCAAGGGGGCACTCATTATGAAGGGGGCCATTTTAATTATATTTTATAATTAAAATCATGTCTTAAAACTATGGAAAAATTAAAGGAGAAGAAAACCCTAATTTTTAATTATGAAACCCTAAATAGGGCAAGCGCACCTTTTAGAGGATATAAGGGTTTCTCATTGGGAGGAGCGCCATTCATGTTGAAGACAAATTTTTTTTCTAAGTATTTTTTGAGAAGACTGATCCAAGGGTTTCTAGTATTCTATTTGCATTGAAGAATGTGTAATATTCAGTGTGTGTAATTTAGAGGTTGTGAGATATCAGCTGATCTATTGCTGGATTGAGAGATAACTTCACACAGAGGTTATCACAGGGGTTCACAGGTATTTATTTCATCAGAATTTGATCCAAAAATTATCCAAAACAAGATTCACAGCTGTCGCACAATTTTCTAAGGTTTTGGAGTACATCTATACTAGGCTGTACTATTTTTACTACTATCGTATAGAATCCATATGGTAATGTACCAGGCCATATAGTTACAACAAAGGGCGTATTTCTATTCTGGTGCAAAGCGCCTTCTTTTTGGCAATTCTGTTGATACCCTTTTGGGTGTCTAGACATCTATCATCTTTTTATACCTTTAGAAGCATGGAAAATGGGCTATTTATTGCAGCCATACTAGCTATACTAGATCTAGGGTTTGCAAAAAAAATCAAGTTTTTGAACAATATTTAATATTATTTTTATATGCATGACAGAGATATTCTATTGTAATCATCTAGATGAATAATAAGATCATAGATTAGCCAATTAAGAGATTATAATTATATTTATTATTTATTTTAAATTATTTTACAAAATTGCATTCTTCTTATTTCATACAAAAAAATCAAAATACACAAAACTGTCCAAAAAAACATTCAATTTCAGAAATCAGGGAAACATGGGTTTCTACAGTGGTATCAGAGCTTTTTTCTTGCCATCCTATTGGGTAGATTTGTCATTAAATCAGATAATTAATCATGGTTACTTCAAGTACTTAGAACCAGTGGGACAAGAATATGGAGAAGCTTAAACAAAGTTTGAACAAGTTGGTTGAAAACCAGAGGAGGATGAATGAATTGCTTTCACACCCTACAACCAAAGACAAATTAGCACGGTATATGGCATCCATTTTTAAAGGGTCCACATCAAAAAACAAAAGGGAGGAGAAATAAGAGGTCTCTATAGGTGAAGTATCTAGAAATCTTTACAATGAATTTTCATCATCTAGTGACCAACATATAGCTGATCCCATGGAAAGCAAAAATCAGACTTTTAAGAAAGATATGAGGGTAGCCATGGGGAATGAGTTATCTATATCATCTTTGCACGAATATTCACTTGAGACTTCTACATTAGAGGCCAACATAGAGCATGCTAATGATATGGGTAATAATGGTATGGATTCTTTGGATGATCATAGTGCCACTTCACCTTCACATCATGAAAAATCAGACTATGGCAGTCAAGGACAGTTAGAACAAAAGCCTTTGGTTTAAAAAGATTTGCAAGTGCAAATGGTGGTAAAGGAAGATGGAATAACTCATGATTTGTTAATAATGGACATCAATGTTCTTCCTTATTCTTATGAGATAACTACTCTTACACATGGGAGAATTTGTGAAGATGAGTCTACAAGTGTCTGTTCACAAAGTGTAAGTGTTGGGCACGAAGACTCAAATAAAAATACACTTGTAAAGATTAAAGGATATGCCATGTCTGTTGATGACAGCAGCCACATTTATTCACCTCAACATGAGAAAAAACTTATACAACATTAGAATGAAGATGCCTTGGAATCATCTATAAATGGTACCCAAGAGTTGGGGGCAAAAAATGGATTTTATGGGATAAAGACAAGTGAGGAGCATTCTGATTTTTTATATCAGACTTGGAAGGATGTGGAAAGGACACAAAATTTATGTGATATGTGGTCACAAAGGGCCAAGGAGGCTAGATTAGTGGCTGTCAAGGTGAGACATCATCTTCAAAACATAAAAGGAAAGGTTGATCTCTCCAACATGGAGAGACAGAAAGGAGTCACAACAGGGTCTTCTTGTGATGACTTATAGCAAATCAAGGGGCACATGGAGGCAATGAAGGTAAGTTACATACACCTAATTTTAGATCATGATCATCTCCTTAATCTTGTGGGAATATATTTAGATGTATTAAAGAAGAAGGAAGAGGAGGTTGACCGGATTTCTCATGAGCTGGAGGATACTCAAAATTCCTTGGTGTGTACTCAGTTGGCTCTCCAGGATTTTGAGAGACATGTGGATGACCTTTGCCTTGAGGTGAGTTCAGTTCAGGAGTTAGCGCATGTGGCAGGGACTCAACTTTATTTTATAGTTAGGTCACATGTTGATGATGATATGAGTATGTCTAGCATTCACACTTTGAATTCAGAGATTATAGTGGGTACAGTAGATAGGTGCATGAAGTCAGTTGGTATGGTTCACATTACTCAGAGATATCTATCATCCTTTGGTAGTAGTATCTGTTGCACTATCATGGACTTGATTAGTAGTTTACCAAGTGTAGTTCTCATCCATGCCAGTAGCTTGTCTGATGCTAGAATTCATTTTTATACACCTGTGTTGGGCATTGTTCAAGTATCTAGTAAACCATTCCTGTTGGAATGGGTTGATGATATCTCAGATATGGCAGAGTCTATAGAAGATTCCCAGGATCTGATTATTGTAGATGACACCTAGGAGGATGTTGTGGATAGTGTTGAGGACTTAGTCTCTTCAGTGGGTTCCTTTGATATGGAGGTTTATGTGGATGTTTCAGTCACTCTGTTTGATGATACGAGTTCAACAGTTGGTCTACCAAATTTGGATGGTAGTATTACAGATGATAGCTATTCTGAGGGTACTCCTTTGGATAGTGTGCCAAGGGTAGAGTATAGGAGTTTAACCAGCCAGAACAATCAGGAATTAGATTGGGAATCAATTAAAGCAAGTCTTTTACATGACACTATGGAAGACAGTAATGTTTTTAGTTTTGAAAGAATAGAAGATGAGTTTGGTCCAATTGTCTGTTGAATTGTAGAAGGAGAAACAAAGGTTTCTAAGCTAGGCAAACTACAATGTGCAAATTTAAAAAATTATGTGTAAGATGTCAAAGCTAATGACTTGTGGAAAATGTTTTGTGCTATGATAGAGGAGGTCTGCATTATTATTTTAAAACTTGTAGATAGGTTACATAACATGCAGACTTTGTCACACATGCTGCCACATAAACAACATAGCATTGCTTCAGAAACATTGAAGATTTCTACGCCTTTGGCAAAATTATTACGGATGTATCAAATCAAGTCAGAGCTTGAAACTCTATCCTTCATGTATATGGATTCAGGCAATTTTTCTAACCTGAAACAAAAGGTTGAATAGATTCAGAAAGAGCAGGAAAAGAAATTATCAGAGGAAAAAAAAAATTTGATTCAAAAAATTGAAGAAGATCAGTTTTTTGACTTCAAGACAATGGATGTTGAAGTAATTTCAATATGTAAGGAGCTACATAGCATATATAAAAGGATTTTGGAAACAAAAGGGTTAATTAATGAAGTAAATGAAATAGCTCAGCTTCAAATCATATTGAAACCAAAATTGTGTGATAAGGTTGCATCAGTATTATGCAGTGCACACCAGGTATGCTACCATGTCATTGGCCTAGTACATGGGATATGGACACTCATTCCATGAGCAATGAAAAATTATGTTGCAACTCCAAAACCTAATGGTTATCAAAGCCTTCAAAAAAAAGTTATACCATTTTTGTATGAGAGTACCTTTCGAGTTGAAGTACAGATAAGAACAGAGGAGATGGATAAGATAATAGAGAAGGGCATTGTTGTACATTACAGTGGGAAATGAATCTCTTCTGGTTTAAATGGAAGTTGTTGTGGAGTTGGAGTGTGCCTTCCACATAACATGGTGGAATGTGTATATGGTATTTGTGGTGTTGTCAATTTGAATTGTCCACGCTACTTGGGTATGATATCTTGAGAGTTGGTATCACATGGGTTCCTGAGTGTGGCAGTTATGGAGTTGGGGTCCAACTGAGCAGTGATTCATGTTTCATACATAGATTCCTCTTGGTTATTTTTCACAAGATATTATAGGAGCTTACATTGATTGACAACAGTATAGATCATAACTACATTTGGGATCCAGGTGGATTGATTGGTTTATTGTTCAGCCATTGCTTAGGGACAAGCAATTTTAGGAGGGGTAGACTGTCATGTCCCCTTTCCAATTGACATCTCTCAGAGCTGATGATTAGCCTATTATGTGATCCTCATAAGCTGATAGGATGGATAGAGGGTCATGATGGAGCTTGGCTTGGCTTCGACTATCAAAATTTTTTCAATTGGCTTTTGTTTGGGCTCTTTCAGACATTGTTTGCCTGAGTTCCTATTTTTTATGGATTTTTGACGCTCGGGAGAGCACCCTTGTTATGGTATGATCATGTGCAAAATCATTCCCTAGTTCACTAGCTTTAGACAGTTCGAGAATTGGATAATTTTTGAGGGAGATATTAATATTTAATTGATTTAATTAAATATTAATTATTTGGTGTAATTAATGACTAGGGCATTTTGACCCAAGGGGGTGCTCATTATGAAGGGGATATTTTAATTATATTTTATAATTAAAATCATGTCTTAAAACTATGGAAAAATTAAAGGAGAAGAAAACCCTAATTTTTAATTATGAAACCCTAATTAGGGCAAGCACACCTTTTAGAGGATATAAGGGTTCTCATTGGGAGGAGTGCCATTCATGTTGAAGACAAATTTTTGCTAAGTATTTATTGAGAAGACTGAGCTAAGGGTTTCCAGTATTCTATTTGCATTGAAGAATGTGTAATCTTTAGTGTGTGTAATTCAGAGGTTGTGAGATATCAGCTAATCTATTGTTGGGTTGAGAGATAACTTCACACAGAGGTTATTACAGGGGTTCACAGGTATTTATTTCATTAGGGTTTGATCCAAAAATTATCAAGAACAAGATTCATGGCTGTGGTACAATTTTATAGGGTTCTAAAGTATAGCTATACTAGGCCATACTATTTTTACTACCATTGTATGAAATCTATATGGTACTGTACCAGGCTGTATAGTTACGACAAAGGGCATCTTTCTATTCTTGTGCAAAATGCCTTCTTTTTGGAAATTTTGCTGATACCCTTTTGGGCACCTAGGCATCTATCATCTTTTTGTACATTTATAAGCATGTAAAATAGGCTATTTATTGTAGCTGTACTAGCTATACCAGATCTAGGGTTTGTAAAAAAAATTAGGTTTTTGAAAAATATTTAATATTATTTTTATATGCATGACAGAGATATTCTATTGTAATCATCTGGATGAATAATAAGATCATAAATTAGCCAGTTAAGAGATTATACTGCTATTTATTATTTATTTGAAATTATTTTGCAAAATTGCATTCTTCTTATTTCATATGAAAAACACAAAAAAATCAAAATACACAAAAACTGTCCAAAAAAACATTCAATTTCAGAAATCAGGGAAATAGGGGTTTCTACATTCTAGTGTGAATTCTTTCATTTATGTCCCTAATGATGTCACTTTCATTATGATTTCTCTAGACATATTTATATGGGGTTTTGATGTCTTTTTTCTCCTTCTCATCTTTATTTGATTCTTCAAAATCTTTTTCTTCAATGATTTGAGGAATCTCTACTGGATCACGGATTCTTTGTGTTCCATCTTCCTCTATGCTGACACTTGCACTTTCAACTATTTTCTTATTTCTTTTGTTATAACATTTATAAGATTTATTTTTCAAGAATAGCAAATAAATATATCTTCATCTACTCTAGATTCAAACTTACCAAGTTTTTCTTTGGTTCTCTTTATGAAGTATCTGCTATTAAAAACTCTAAAATAATCAATTATTGCTGGTTTGTTTTTCTATAGCTCATAAAGAATCTTATCACTGTTGACTCTCAATAATTATCTATTCTAAATATACACTACTATAGTAACTACCTCTCTCCAATATTTATCTAACATCTTAGATTCATTTAGCATTGTCCTCACCATCTCTTGAACTACTCTGTTTCTCTATTCAACTACTCAATTTTGTTGTGGAGTTTTGGCTGTTGAATAATGTCTCTTTATTCCATGGTCTTCACAATACTCAATAAACTAATTTTAAATAAATTCTCCTCTTTGATTTGATCTTAGGAACTTAATATTCAAACTAGTTTCATTCTCATCTAATGCTTTGAAATGTTTGAAAGCTTCTGATTTTTTATTTAAAAATATTACCCAAGTCATACATAAACAATCATCAATAAGAAACATAAAATATTTACCACCTTGAGTAATTTGAGTTCTCATATGTCCACACAAATTAGTGTGAACAAGATCTAACATTTGAGTGGTCGAGTAATCTTTTGTTTTGAACCACCTTCTGGATTGCTTCCCATACTAAGAAGGTTCACAAAACCTGTTGGATGGATTTGTAATCTTTGGAAATTTTTTGACTAATTACTTCTTGTTGATGTTGATAAGATTGTAAAAATTTATCTGTTCCATTCTCCTATGCCATATACAACTTTTTTCAATCTGACTCAAATAACATCTTTGATCTTTGATGTCTGATAACATATAAAAATTATTGCTTATTCTCTGAGCATCTGCAACCAACACATATAAATATTTTATCCTAATTTCAAAGCCTTATGCATAAAAATTTAGTGTGTGCACTTGATCACACATTTGAATTACACTCAAAATATTATGCTTAAGACCTTCTACATACAACTTTTTTTAGTTTTAATTCTACCATTATTAAAACTTAGTGTACCTTTTTTGGCAATTTTGGTAGTAGTATTATCTCCAAATTTCACTATGCCACCATTGATATTATTCAAGTTATGAACTTGATTTTGTCTCCTATCATGTGCCTCAAACATCCACTATCAATGAACCATGGCTTTTATTTATTTCTTGCATGAAAAACTATCTGGACTAACATAGACTTTTTAGTTTGTTTCTTCTGCCATAAACATGTCTAAACTTTCTTCTTGATGAATGGAGCCTTGAAACTCTGGTCATTCCTAACTGACTCGAACATGCTTCTAAAATACTAGGATATGTGTCTAAAGTTATTTCACTTGTAAAATATTATGGCATCTTTATTGAATCCTGATAGAAGAACAAAAGAGTTGTGGCTTCTGCTTGACTCTGCATGAGTTTTCTTCTCCTTATTTCTAAAATTATTAGTCCTTTTTTGACATTATATTTTATAATGACCATATATATTAAAATAAAAATAGTAACCATAAAAATAGGAGCTATTTTTTTACCTTTGACATGATTGCCTTTTATATCTCTATTCCTTCTAGTCTTCTTTGTTTAAGATGTCCTTTGTATTCTTAACTTCTTTCCTTTTTATTTCCTCTTTTGTAAGAGCTTCAACATAGTTCTTTCCTTTTTCTATGTTAACCTTGTCTTTGGCCTCTCCTTTCTATTTTTCAAAAATGATACCTATCTTATCTAACATTGATATTTGATTTTCTAATATCTTATTCAATATATTAGTGTTATTCTCAAAGTTTAAATCATTGGCTACTCTATCATTCATTGCTTTATTTGTTTTCTTAAAATTTACTTTTAATGAAGCAATTTCAATAACATACCTTTCACATTCTTCACTTAATTTTTGAAACTATACCATTAGATATTTTTCATTCTTCTTGGCTTCTTCAAAGTATGACTGTAGATTTTCAGTTGTTTCCTTTGACTCTTTTTCATTTTTCTCGATCTGGGGATTTAATATTTGATTCTTCTTCTCAAGAGATTTTAACTCTTCTAAGGCACAAATGATTTCTTCTTCTAGATTCACTTTAATTTCATCCTATTCTTCTTGATTATCTATACTTTTGCTTGCAGAGGCATCTTCATGTATGGCCATGAATATAATCTCTTCTTCTTTTGAATCACTAACTCCACTATCTTCAACTGAGCTAGGATCTTAAGAATATAAACTCTTCTTCTCAAATCCCATCTTGAATTTTCTTTTGAAATTATTCTTATATGTAGACTTTCCTTCTTCATTATCACCTTTACCCTTATCTAGGAACTTAGCTTCAAAATTTCTAATATTTTCATAATTAAAACATTTAAAAGGTAATTTTCTTTGATATTTACCTGTGCCCTTTTTGATCTTGCAAATCAATAGAGATATGTTGTCATCTTCATCATCACTGGAACTATCACTTGATTATTTAATCTTAGCCTTCTCTTTCTTTGATGTCTTAAAAATAACTTCTCTCTTTGAGGTTTTCTCTTATTTAGTTTGCATCTCATGTGCTGTAAGAATACCATGTAGCTCATCCATCTTTAGCTTGGCTAAATTATTCATCTCTTCAATTGTCAAAACTTTTGCATCATATCTTAATGGTAGAGATATTAAAACTTTTTGTAGCATAATTGATTCTTATAAATTTTCCCCAAGACCTTGAATCTGATTAACTATTTGATCAACTCATAAAATATAACTTGATATATTTTCTTCCTCTTCCAACTTAAAACTCTTAAACTATCTTCTAAAAGTATGAAGCTTAGCTTGTTGAACCTTTCCATCACCTTTGTAAATATTCTCAGGTTTTACCCATGTTTCATGAGTAGATTTACATTGCATAACTTTAAAAAAATTTGATTCACATAAACCACATAAAATAGTATTTAAAGCTTTAGCATTATTTTCACTTTCCTTCTTTTACATCGAAGTAGTTTCAAGTGTCTGTAGCTCTTCATATTCCTCCACCACTACTTGCCAAATATCGAATCCAAGGGCCATCAAATAAGTCCTCATCTTTATGCTCCAAAAATCATAATTTGTCCCATCAAACAAAGGTGCCATATTTATAGAAAAACCTTCATGTGATCTAACGATCATGTTTTCCCCGATCTACCTTCAAGTTGTAAAACTTTTTCAAAAGGAACCTGCTCTGATACCAATTGTTAATCATGAAATATATTGAGAGAGGGGGGTGAATCAAAATATTATATATCTTTTACTTAATCTAATTTATTTTATTTAACCACTTAATTGCACATTCAAGATATGCAATAAAATTGAAACAATAACATGCACCACACGAGAGAGAGAGAGAGAGAGAGAGAGAGAGAGAGAGAGAGAGAGAGAGAGAGAGAGAGAGAGAGAGAGAGAGAGAGAGAGAGAGAGAGAGAGAGAGAGAGAGAGAGAGAGAGAGAGAGTAGATTTTTACATGGAAACCCAAAGTGGAAAAAACCATGGAGAATAATCTCAAGTATATGAATGAGCACAAAATCAAATTAAAAAGTTTGCAAACACCAAATTTTAGGAGCACCAACACCTTTTTTGAACACCAACACAACTATTTATGAGCACCAACCCACATGAGCACTAACCTTTCTTGTGTATAAAAACACAACTATCTCTCAATGTTGCTTACTCAACAAATGATAGAACTCTATAATATTTCTTTCTTTTCTCTTCTCTAAAACAAATACAAACCATGCACTATCTTGAATATGAAAAATGACTTCTTAAGCCTTTATTTATAGCTTTCCAAATGACATTTATCATTCATCCTTTATGACCCTTCAATCTTCATGGAAAATGGCACCAAACTTGCATGACCCTTCATATCCTTGCATTTGAAAAGTCACATGGTGACCCTTCGTAAGCAAATTTGTCCTTTCCTCTTTTGTATTTATCTTGGTGACTTTTCATATTCCTCAAAGTTTCCCTTCATGGAAAAATCCACCATACCCTCTTTTGTCTTCACATGGTGACTCTTTGAATTCCTCAAGATGACTTTTCATGAGAAAATGCATCTTATTCCTCTTTTGTCTTTACCCTGTGACTCTTTGACTTATCCATGGGGCCTCCTTTGAATTATATACAACCAAAAATATATTCATTAATATTAAATAAATATTAACACACTTTATCTAAGATATGAATATTAAAAACACCATTAAATGCAATGGGGCCTTTATCACCAATACTAGAACTTTGAAATTAATGACAATATTTCTCACAAGCTATGAAAGGCTAAGACTTTATGCATAAATAGTTTTATAAACGGTGCATATATTTTGAAGTTTAGACATAATTCAAATTATAATTGTGAAAAATTACCTTTATCTTTGTACACATGCACATATTTTATATCTTTGGTGAAGGCTAATTTAAACTGATAACTGTAAGTAGACTCTTATATGATTTTGACTACATTTAGAACTCAAGTTCTGACTATCACATGTAATGACATTGCATGAACTTAGAGGATGAGGTAACTCCTTCCTCAAGCCTATTTAAACAATTGTAATCTAACTTGGATTTTTGACAAAAAAATTTGAATACAAGAACAACATTAATTTTTATTGTCAATGAATGTGTTTGAGTATTTTCTTTCCAGTTTCTATGTAATTAGATGTTACTTTTTTGGTTATATGTTTCAATAATATTTAGTGTGTAATAGATTCAAATGGATTATTGACTATCTTGATTAATTTACTAATGTATAGATGTACAACAACTATTGAAAGATTGGTAAATATATTAATTAGGATAATTAAGTTCAAATTAATTCATAATTATGAATGTGCATGAGTGATTTCTTTAATGTAGTTTTCTATGTATATGTAATAGCTATCTTAGATACTTCATTATCTTAAGCCATAATCTCCTAATTAAGGGTGTGAAATAACTACCCTAAAATGAGCAACTTTTTTTATAAGGCTTGTAAATTTCCTACATCATTATTTCCTTATACTTCTTAGCTAGGTCTGATTGTGTGTGTGTAAATTATTGATAGCTATATACATAGGTTTTGAGATTACTTATCCTTTTATAAACCAAACAAGGAAGTGATTCTTGAAAACCACATAAGCTTTCTTTTCTTCATTACCCTTCCCTTATTTTTTGAGTTTGTTTTAAGATCTACCCACTTTAGATTAACAACCAAACATCCATCCAAATTACATATACAATCACTACTCTTGTTAAATAACACACCTCCATCTAAAAACCTTGTCAACAACTTGCATGCCCTACCAACTATTCCATCAATAGGTTGTTCCAACTACATACCTCCAAATCATGGCCTGGAGTGGAGTTTGCCTCCAATAAGATCTAAAAACATTAGAGTCTACCTCATTATGTTATGGTGTGCATAAAACTTGTATCAATAGAGGTAGCCTCTAACATTTAAGGATCTCAATGGAGAAGTACTCCACTCTGGGGTATGAGTTATAGGTATGTAGTTTGAAAAATATATTGATGGAATATCTGGTAGGGTATGTAAGTTGTTGATAAGGGTTTTGGATAGAGGTATGGTCTCTAAATGGTAGTGAATTCCTACATGAGTTAGATGGCTGACTAGTTGCTAATATAAAGTGGGTAGGTCTCAAAACAATCTCAAAAAATAGGGAAGGGTAAGGTAGAAAAGGAGACTATGTGGTTTTTAGCAATCACTTCCTTGGTTGGTTTATAAATGGACAAGTGATTTTAAAACCTACATTTGTTGTAAGTAGATATTACACACTAACAGTCAGATATGGTTTATAAGTCTAAGGGGATAATGATATAGGAAACTCATAAGCCTTAATCAAAGGTTACCCATTTTAGATTAGTTTTTGCACACCCTTAATTAGGATATTATAGTTCAAGCTAATGAGGCATTTGAGGCAAATTTTGCATACAAACAAAAAACTATTTCAAAAGAAATCACTTTTACACACTTAAAAACATGAATCAATCAACTTAATTGCTAATAATCAATGTAATTTACCAATCTTTTAATAGTTGTTACACATATAGGATTAGTACATAATCAAAATAATTAAGAACCCATTCACAAATTTTGCAGACTAAGGATTATTGACACACAAAACTATAAAAATAATTTCTAATTACATAAATAATGGAAATAAAATACTCAAATGTATGAAATTGACAATCAAAATTGCTTTGCTCCTTTATATTTAAAATCTTCTGACCCATCCAAATAGTGGACTATAATTGTTTAAATAGGCTTGAGTAAGGAGTCACCTCACCCCTCAATTTATGCAAATTCATTTACATGTGATAGTTAGAACATAAGTTCTAATTGTGGTCAAAATTGTATGAGTAAACTCATAATTATCAATTAATCATATGTCAAATTTTTCAAAACCATGCATTGTGTGCATGTGTACAAAAGACAAAATGTAACTTTTTAAAGTGACAACTCAAACTACAAGGAAATTATAAATATATACACCATTACAAGATTGTACATGCACAAAATCTTGGCCTTGTTAAGGTCATGTCATCTGAATGGTTTCTTGCCCTTTGGTTGGTGTAGTGGCTAGGGTAGTAAAATTTGAAATTTTAGATGTTGACATGGTATTTAAAGTGTAAATTTGAGATTAATTATTCTTTGACTTGTTCTCCTTGTAACACTTGTTTTCCACATCATGCTACTATCATATGATGTTCAAGTGAAGAAAAGGTGGTTAGTGGATCCTATTGACATGGCCAAAGAGTTTAGCATGTTTGACCTTAGTCATTTAAAAACTATTCTTGAAAATATACACCTCTATGACCTTTTTAGATGCACTTAACTCATAATATATTTATTAAAATGTTAAACCTTGTAGACTCTACTTGAACTTATCGATTACCTCTTGTATGAGATTGTTAAAATTAATCCTAATAATCAATTTACTTGTAGTGTCTTTCACCTTTGATAACTTAAAATATTTTAAAATCTAGAGAATTTGGGCCTCATGTCCCTGATATTTAGGGGTTAAAGTTGTTAGGTTGTGGAGCTAAAAGCTTCACCAGGATGCAAACAGGAGAAGTCACAGAGCTTGCGAAGGTTACAGAGAGTTGCAAAATTAGTTGCATGGCAACTGACATCAGTCTGATCAGTCGACGTCGGTCAGATAGCAGCAAAGAACCAACCAGTGTCGGTTACTAGTTGGCCGACATCGGTCATGGAGGAGCTAACGTCAGTAGCCTGTGCATGAACATGCAGTTTACATGTTGATTCTAGAGAGTCTATTTTTGGACTGCTAGTTTGCATGTTAGAGGATAGTCGTAGTCTTGAGTTGCACGTCTAATTATTGTAATTAAGTTAGTCTAATTATTGTAAGCATGAGATCTATATATGGACTCATGGGCTGTATTGTAAAACTTGTAACTAGGGAGTAAGAGAGAAATAAGCTCCTTCTGAGATAAGAGAGCAATGGTGTGTTCCTCCTAGTGCCACAGTACCAAGGTGGGTACTGGTTTGGAGAATCAGTAGGATTCTTCTTATTTGGATGATCTTAGTCAGCAGATGAGCATGGCTTCTTTTGGAGATCTACAATGGTGAGTAAGGTCTAGTGATTTGTAGGTAGTAGCATAGAGCAAGGGACCTACTTGGAGTACAGTTGTGTACTTGACGTACTGGCAGCGTGCTATTGACTAGTTGGAGAGGTGAACATCAATTCTATATTGGAGTTGATTGTTGTGACTGAGAGAGAGAGAGAGGGAAGAAGGTCTTGAGGTGTGGTGAATATTTGAGGTGGAGGAAGAAGTGGCATCTTCCTTATTGTATATTATTCTAAGTGATTATTAATACAATTGTGTATTGTCTCTCATATTCCTGTGTTGTTTCATATTTCTAGTTACTTATTGATTCTGGTTAAATTCCGTGTTTAGTTGCTAATACAAGAAGTAATCATATGTGCTCTATTGTTGGAGTAAGATCTTGACAAATGGTATCAGAGCTTTTGGTTGGGTTGACTAACAGGTGGTTTCAGATCTAGTAGTGTTTTTGATTACAGGTCACTCGCAGGGGTTTCAGATTGAGTGGGAGTATAGCAATGGTAGAAAAAAGTAAGCTACGAATGGAGAAACTAAATAGCACGAATGGTCTGATTGATGGAAAGAAAGAGTAGGTAAAAATAGATTATTGGTCGGCAGAAGATCAGCGTGTAGAAGTAGATGTTGTAGGGGTCATTGCACAGGTTGCTCTGGATAAGGTAGAATCTTGGTTTACAGATTCTTTTACCTCTTTCCATGCAGCCCAAAATAGAGCATCTTTTCATGGGTATGTCTTTGGAGACTTTGGAGAGATTTATTTATGGGTTGGAGAGCCTTGTAAAATTATTGATTAAGGGGAAGTGAAGCTGAAATTATAGACGGATGACACACAGTGGTTGAAGGAAGTCATGCAGGTACCAGTCTTGGAGATGAGTCTAATTACTTCAAGAAATTTGGGTGATGGGAGATGCACTGTAACTCTCACAGTGGATGCACTTGAATAATATGGTGGTAAGAAAGTAGGTATCCTTTATCTATCTACTTATATTACTGATTCACCTTCTATTGCAGAGATGTGGCTTCATGGGCTTGGTCACATACATAGGAGGGGAATGCAGGTTCTCAAGTGGAAGACAGATGTTTTTGACAAGCTAAAGAACTGGAAAGCCTTGGTGTTCATGGAGGAGATGATGGACAGAGATTAGGTGAGGGAACTAAATTATTCTGAGTAGGGCTATGTTGATTTGAATAAGATTTTGATCCATGGATAGCTCGCAGGTAAAAAGTTATCACTCACAGGCGAACATAGGTACCGGCATCGATCAAACAGTAACCAATGTCGGTAGAAGGAAGACCGATGTCAGTCATGAAGGAACCGATGCCGATAGAAAGGATACCAGTGTCAGCCAGGGAAATGACATCAACAGTCAGGGTTAGTGTAGGGAACCAACATCGGTCGGGAGTAGACTGTGAGATGGCTGAGATCGGTCATTGGAACGGATATTGGGCGGATAACACGCTATCAACAGGCCTCAAACACTCATGTTGAGGTCAGAAAGGGTAAGTGAACCTCATATTCATTATTCACCTTCTTTATATTGCTTATTGATGGTCAAGAACCAGGAAGATGTGAAGAGGCAATGCAGGTAGAATCCAGATACAGTGGGAGCTTGGCATGGATGAGGAGTGTGAGTCCTTGGAGAAGAACCAAATAGTTATTTGTTGGTAGAGTTGTCAGCTGGAAGAAAACACTAAGAGATGGAATGGATTCCCAAGTTAAAGAAGAGAGTGGATGGATACGTGAGACGGAAGGCCAAGGTATATGGTCTTGAGGAAGCTGCAGGATAGTGGTACAGGTTTGACAGGTAGATGACTAAGCATGGCTTTAGTCAATGTCAGTGTAACTATTGTGTTTATCTTACCAAGTGGATAATGATTACAACATTATTTTGTTACTGTATGTGGGTGATTTGCTAGTAGGTTTGTACATACAGGGTTTTGTTGAGCTAAAGGTAAGGTTAGTTCAGAGGTGTGTCATGAAAAATTTGGAGCAGCAAAATTCTTTGGCATAAGAGTCATGGAGATTTTATCTCTAGTGGGAGCTGATGTGAAGATGGTGTTGGTGGGGTTCATGAAGCAGGATGCAGACTCAAAAAGCACACCAAGGGCTGGACAGTTCAACCTTAGTTTAGAACAGGGTTCAAAATCACATGAGGTCTAGAGTAGACCTGTATTTTTCCCAAGCAGTGGGAGTTGTCAGAAAGTATGGAGCCAATTTGGGGAAGGAGTAATGGAGGGTAGTTTAGTGGATTATTAGGTATCTGAGGAGGATCAATAGCAGGGATTCTTGTTATGCAGGGTCAAGGTCTTTACTACATGGATATGTAGGTTCAGATATGGTAGGTTACTTGAATGATAGGTATAGCATCACAGGTTGTGTGGTGGTTGGTCTTCAGGACTGATCTTGAAGAGGGATACAAGCCAGGGAATAATTTAGATGGTGTACAGGTAGAGGTATAGGTGTAGCTATTTATCTCCAAGTGGGAGATTGTTAGGTTGTGGAGCTAAAAGCTTCACCAGGATGCGAACAGGAGAAGTCACAGAGCTTGCAAAGGTTATGAAGAGTTGCAAAATTAGTTGCATGGAAACTGACATCGGTCTGATCAGCCATCGTCAGTCAGATAGTAGTGAAGAATCAACTGGCATCGGTTACCAGTCGGCTGACATCAGTCATGGAGGAGTCGATGTCGGCAACCTGTGCGTGAACATGCAGTTTGCATGTTGATTCCAGAGAGTTTATTTTTGGACTGCTAGTTTGTATGTTAGAGGCTAGTCGTAGTCTTGAGTTGCACATCTAATTATTGTAATTAAGTTAGTCTAATTATTGTAAGCATGAGATCTATATATGGACTCATGGGCTGTATTGTAAAAATTGTAACTAGGGAGTAAGAGAGCAATAAGCTCCTTCTGAGAGAAGAGAGCAATGGTGTGTTCCTCCTAGTGCCACAGTACCAAGGTGGGTACTGGGTTGGAGAATCAGTAGGGTTATTCTTATTTGTATGATCTTAGTTAGTAGATGAGCATGGATTCTTTTGGAGATCTACAATGGTGAGTAAGGTCTAGTGATTTGCAGGTAGCAGCAGAGAGCAGGGGACCTACTTGGAGTATGGTTGTGTACTTGATGTACTGGCAGTGTGTTACTGACTGGTTGGAGAGGTGAACATCAATTATATATTGGAGTTTATTTTTGTGACCAAGAGAGAGAGGGAAGAAGGTCTTGAGGTGTGGTGAACCTTTGAGGTGGAGGAAGAAGTGGCATCTTCCTTATTGTATATTCTTCTGAGTGATTATTAATACAATTGTGTATTGTCTCTCATATTCCTGTGTTGTTTCATATTTATAGTTACTTATTGATTCTAGTTAAATTCCATGTTTAGTTGCTAATATAAGAAGTAATCATATGTGTTCTATTGTTGGAGCAAGATCCTGACAAAAGTCCTGACTAATTATAACCACTCTTGATCTTCTTCCTACCTTATGACAACTAAATTGAGAGCATTAGATGCCTCGAGTGGTGTCATAAGGTCTAGATGATTGTATATTTTATTGCCTGTGTACATCATATTAAAATTACCACTACCATCTCTCAAAGAATTAAATAATTGATTAGTCCTATTGATATGAGGGTCCAATTTGGCCTTCATGAAATCCAATGCTTCTAATGAGTTGTAATATCTGGAGGTTGTTTCCTGAATGTCTGTCTTTATACCTATAGGGATATTCATAGTCTTTGTTTCTTCCCTCAATTATTATACCTTAGATTTTATCTTTTTTTTATCCATCTTGATGCCTTCATGTATGGTAACCATAACATTGTTATATGTTGGAGCTAGGTCTATAAAATTCTTAATATATGGGGACTATCCTAGCTACTTATTCTACCTCTTAGAGAGGGAGAATACTTCTTATCTTTTGTTAAAGATTATCTCCCTACATTTGTTATCTTCTAACTTCCTTTTATTCACTCTCTCTATGCTACTAAATGGTGGGTCAAATAAAATGGTGATAGAAGATATTTTAGTGATTTTGAAGATGGGCAATTGGAATACATTACTCCTCAAATTCATAGCCCAAGGAGGAATGTCTAACTATGATGCATCTAAGGTTGTAACTACAACCTCTTCTTGAGTCTCCTTAACTATTAGTCATTTCTTTTATGCCTTGATAAGGACTTTAAGTAGGGAAGGCCAAATGTTCTTAGACCAGTCCACTCCTCCAAACTGGGGGAGTGGATGGACTATGATCAATTAGGGCATGGCCTTCCTTCCTCTACTAGAGTTTACCATAATAACTTCTTCTATGGAGGTAGTGGAAGACATGGTAAGGGTGATATAAGTAGATTGGATATGGAACTATATAGTGGCCATGGTAGTCTACACCTTTCTAGATATCTTCTTATTCATGTCTCTAATGGTGGAAGTGTCAGTGGGGATAGAGGAGATAGACATGGTGAATTAAATGGAAGTGGAGAATAGGCTAATGAAGGTGGTGGTAACATCCTTCTCAACCTTTAGGGTGAGAAGAGGGAATTAAATAAATTTTATTGGGTAAAATGAGGTTAATGGTGATGGAAGTATAAACTTCCACCTTTAGGGGTCTCAACATAGAATAAACTAGAACACTACTAAGTATTGGAACAATAGACAAAGGAATAGTTAAAAAAAACTAGGTACCTAGGAGAATTTGATTGGCTAGCTCTTTATCTTTATTTGATTCAAGACTCAAGGCCTTAAATATTTTTTCTCTATATTTTCCTCAAAATCATCTTCATCTCTAGCATCCTCAATTTCAATAGTCTCTCCCTCTATATGTTCTAAGTGTTATGGTGTAGGTGGTAAGCCTTAAGATAACTCTGATATGGGACATCTTGTAAGGGTCTTAGGATTCCTTGTATATATAAGAGGAGTCTAAAACTATGTAAGGGATCCTTGTTGGTTTGATGCATCTACCTCTTATGTTTCTATCCTTATAGATATGACAATATGAGCATGGGGAATAGCAGTAGCTACTTGAATTGTGCTTACAACTAGCTTTTTTTGTGCTTGTTTCTCCTCATCAAAGTCTAAATAGATTAGATCCCCCACCTATGTTACCCTAAGGTTAGGTTAAGATACCTTGGGCTCCTTATTCATAATCTTAAGCTTTAATTTCAAAGGGAAAAATTGAGACAAGGAAACAATTTACTCTTTGGATTGCTCCTTATACTATCCTCTCAAAAACTCTGAATGCTCCCATCCTTTGTAGAGGGCATTTTTATTATCCAATTACCTTACAAATACTATAGGGTCATCCTATATCATTCTTAAATGATCCTCTTTCTATCCCAAAATCCTTTCTTTTTCCAATACTTACTCATCATCCTTGGCATTCAAAAACAAAAGTCATACATATTGGGGACATGGCTATAGGGGGTATTAAGTCTTTATAGGTGATTTTGAATAAAACCATGTGGATCCCAATCCTTTTTTAGAAGTGTGAGGAAATGAAAACTCTTCAATTCACTACCCACATCTCCAAAATGATTTTTTTATGGTTTATACCATTCTACCATTGACTATATGGTGGCCAAGGTATGAATTTTTCTTCACTCTTTTGGACAAATCTTCTTCAATGCTCCACCATAATTGAAAGGTGATATCTTATTCTGTCAGCTTATCTAAAACATATCTAAGGAGACATAAGGGGTCTAATTTGTTTCCCTAAATCATTATAATTATGAAATTTGGATATAAAAAGTAATCCCCTCTTTCAGCCAGTATTTTCAAAATATTATCTCCAATTTAGGGCATGGACGAACCATGGATAGATTGCCAAACATGGGGGTATATATTCTATGCTATCTTCACCATATTATTTGTGTAATAATACACATACATAAATTGGAAGTGGTCATAGATCTTGTTTTTTATGTAATATGTGGTTGGACTCCATAATTCATGGAGGACTTTGTAACAGGTTCTCATGACAACGTCTAATAAGTAAGACATCATATAAAAATGGCCCATAGGTGTGGGGTGCTTGTCCTTATGGATTATTTATTCATTCAATTAGAAACTAATTATTTCTATGTAGTAATGGCACCCAATCTAGATTGACAAAATGAATGTTTAAAATACCATAAATTTTGTTTAATAAATCCATGCCAATATGTACTCCCATCATGAATTTGTCTATGGGAACATTCCCTTTTGGCTTCTTTCTTTTGAAAGGGATGGTCTATTCAGGGAGAAACCATGAAGACAACACCTTCTCAATTATGTTTTCTTCATTCCACCACAATACGATCTACTTATCAAAGTATGCATTGGGTATGTTCATGGATAAGTGTCTTTAGAATTTAGCTCCCAAAATGCATGCGATGACTATTTTATTATTAGAATTATAAAGGAAGGCATACTATGTTATCTTACCTGAGAAGACCATATCTCATAGGAGGTCAATGAATGGCATCACCTCTAACTTGGTAGCTAAAAAGTGTAGTCTTTGTCTTTTTATGGAAATTATGTCCTGGATAAACACTCACCTAGAGAGTGTGATATTATCTTCATCTAGTGAGAATATATCTATAGAGTTGATAACATCCCAAACCTATGAATAATTTGTGTATTGATTTTTGAAAATGGTGATGTTGAAGATTGTATACATGAAATTTGTAGAATCCTTGATTGAATAAGGGAATGGTAGATTTACTCCTTGAAACACCTTGGATGAAGATACCATTACTATATACACATCCTTTGTTATTTGTAGTCTCGTTCTACATGTTATATATGTTGTATGATCAATTCATGCTCCTAATTTAGTCATTAATTCTTTACATAGTGCTCTCAAGATAATAGTTAGGGATCTTTCATGATGTATAGAGTAGTAGACTTTAGATACAAGTTTGTTTGAAAGCAATGATGGCTCTAATGGCTGCATATTGCATATATAAAATTTTGCATTGAATACTAATTAGTGAAGTATAAATGAAAAAAAATTCACTTCGTTTATATTACTATATAATTCATATGTTGTTAGTTAGTATTTTTTGGGGACTTTACCATATACCATTGAGAAAAATTCTATTTGGCTAAATATAGAAAGTCCTTATATTATTCTTGGCAATCAAGTATTTAGGTTTTATGTTGGGGATTGGTTTTTATAAAAGACCCACAAAAAAGCTTAAATATGTATTTTTATCAGATAAAATGTCCATGGTGCTAGTTAAAAATACCTATTTTCATTAGACAAAATTTCCATGATAAAAACTCTAATAAAAATGAATTGCTTTAGGGAAAACCTTTTTAGATAAAATGTCTGACGTAACTTCTTTGAGGGCCAAATTTATTCAAAACAAAAGTTTTGAAGACCAAAGTCTGAATAAAGAGAATTGATAACAATAAAACCCCTAAAAAGATATGAGACAAAATACCAAAACATATAACCCAAAACCAAACCTATTAAATAAAGTGTCTAAACAGAATGTCTGAACAAAAGTCTGATGAATGAAATCCTTGAATAAATTCCTCTAAACTGCCTAATCCCTAAAATTTTACATATTCAAAAATATAAAAATGCATTAATGAAGTTATTATATAAAATAATACATGAATACCATGTCCATTTCTTAAATTATGAAGATTAATAATCTTTCATCCCCAAAATTTTCACAATCATATAGAAGAGAGGCTCAACAATCAAGGCCTAAATCCTGAAAGAAGTGGGTTCTAATTTATCCTTATAGAAAAAGGGGGTATTGGATACAAAAACCATCATATATTTCATAAGGCTCATCATATTCTAAGAAATCCAATAAATATGGCACTTGGTAGTATGCCCCATGATATAAGCATGACCAAGAGGACATGATGCCAAAGTACATGGGAAAATGGTGTACTCTACATCCTCAAGGGAAATTTTAGTGACCTTATATAATCCTTATTTATATGAAAAAAGGAAAATTATTAAAATAAATCATAAGACAAACAAGATATGTACATGATGAAAGACATGCAAATAAGACAAAAAAAAATAAACAAGTAACACACACACACAAGTATCTACATACAGTGTCACAAAGTCTTATCTAATGATGGGATGAGTGATTGGGGGATGGGTGTTGGATTAATTTATCTTGATCCAAAGTTTTTTATTTAATTTAATTAGTTAATATTTTTACTTTTTTAAGTTTTTTTAATAAATTATTGGTTCACGGGAAAGTTGGTTTTAACCCGTAACCACTCGTGAAAAGCCTATAAAGCTTTTCACGTACTTTGTAAATAATTTAAGAAAAATAATAAAATATTATAGTTTTTTCAATTTTTTTATTTTAAAATGTAATTTATTTATTTTTTGCATTGTAATCTGTGCCAACAGTGGTATCAGAGCAAGGTTGTTGATGCATGGTGAATACATGAGAGGCAAAGTAAAAATTTGATTCATGTGGACTGAAAAGCCTCACATGAAATCAAATTCTCGAATTTGGATGAATAGTATATAGTATGAAATTTTTAAAATTTAGTTGAAAATTTTTAAAAATTATTAAAATATTTTAATTTTTCAAATAATATTACATTAGAAAGTCTAAGAAAATTTGAGAAAATAGCCTATGTACAGCCTACTCCCTAGTAGTACATCCAAACTTCATTCTGAGCATTTAAGATTGGTTTTTTAAGTCATATATTTACTCAAAAATGTTTTTCAAACCCCAAAACCTACTAAAAATTCATTTTATGGCCTTTTTGAACTTATAAGTCTTTGTGAAATGTGAAAAATGAATTCAAACTTCATTCAATCCATTTGCTATGTTTGGTATGTTTTGAGTCTCTAAAGATAAAATTTCAATACCAAAAAGCCTTTGAGAGTTTTTTCATGTTGGAAAATTAAATTATACAACCCATATATGCATTTGTATGACCTTTCCATTCTAGATATGCTTGTGTTTGGAAAAAATATCTTCCATTTCTCTGGCAATTGATTTGCTTATTTTTTGAATTGAATATGAGTTCCTCAAGACCAAAAATCAATCCCAAAGACATCCAAAAGATTTTCAAGATGCCATGTTAAGTTGTACGTCCTTAATTTGTAGAATTAAAACCTCCATGACATCCTACTTCTTCAAAAATCAAATTTTGTCAATCAAAATCCTCTTTGAAAGTCTCAAACACTACCCAATGGTGAAAGATTCAATCTTGTATGGGTTTTATATGTCCTAAGGGTTGTAGAAGGAGTCCAAGAATTTCCTAGATCATCCATGGAATTTCAAAACATTTGTATAGTGTTGGAAGTCTTAATATAATGAAAATTTTGATTTTGTAAAGTTTCTCTATAGTTTGACAAATATCTAGGGTTTTGTGGGTCCTATAACAACCTTTGGCAAATTGAATATTTTATTTGGAAAATAATTTCATGGGAAAAATTAATTTTTATCACCCAAGTAATTTATTTTTTATTGTACTAGAGAAAAAACATAGAGTTTATATATAAATTCCTATCTTTATAAACTTGTAAATGGTCATAGAGCACTTGGATAGCTTAATTTTGTGAAGTGGTTTGCAAAGGGGAATTCAAGGGTTCAAATATTTATTTTTGAAAGAATATTATTTTTGGAAAATATTTTGGAGGAATATTCTCTTTTGAGAATATTTTTTGACTCATATGAAGACGTAAGGGTGTAAGTCATCATTCTTACAAACATTGGTTGTACATCTTCTCATTTGTGAAGGTAGTCACGTGACCATGAGATATTCATGGTTTTTGACATTTTGGATACATTAAAATGTTCAAATTTATGTCTTGACGCTTCCTTATATGATTTTTTCAAGCAAATGTATTACAAATGATGTATCATGTGTATTTTTGGTTGAAACTGATACCTTCAAAATGTAAGTTTTTCCCTATTTCATTATGCTTGTATTCTCAAAGAACAAATAATATATCATAATTCCTAGGATCATTTGTAAAATGGAACCTATTTCAAAGGTAAATGCAAAACCTCGATAGCATTCCTTAATTTTCTACATCATGGCTAAAATTATGAGCCTCATTTATGACACTTGATGCTTAACTCCTAAGAATTATAAAGAATGGTCAATGAACATGAAAAACACATTAATATTAAATGAATTGTGGGACATTATTCAAAAAGAACCAACATTTCCCATTGAATCCACAAACTTGTATAATTTCATAAACATGATATGTGAGCTCTTACATTGTTAAATTCATTTGTAGTGCACAAGTCATAATTCACATAGAGGTGATTAAAACTGAAGCTTGGAAATCATGGAATGCTCTAAAAGACTTGTATGAAAAATAACCTACTTATAATAAAATTGACCTTGTTATGTAGTTACTCAACACTAAACTCTCTGATGATGAAGTTTTTTTAGAGTATGTATCACACATTAAGAATTTGAAATAAGAATATGGTACTAATGCTAGAAAAATTGATGATGAAATGCTCATTTCTATTATTTTGAATGGCCTTAGCCCAAAGTACAAGAACTTTATAGAGATGTTATAACTTAGTGAAAAGCTTAAAAAATCTACTTTTGATTTCATTTGTGAGTTACTCACTCAATATGAGTGATAATTTGCAAAGAAGAAAGAATAACCTACTGAGGAGGCACACTATTCCAAAATAAGCAATCCATTGTATAAACCCAACATAAGACACAATGAGAAATAAAGACACTCTCATAGGCACACTTTCAAGCATAAGCATCATTCTAGTTCATCAAGATGGTAGCCTCATTCTAGACATAGGGAACATTTAGGTTCTCCTAAGCATGTACATCATTCTGGTTCTCTACAACATGAACATTACCACAAACATTCACATGGACACAAGCACAAGCACTGGAGTTATTCTTCATGTGGATATTCTTCATCTTATTCCAATGGGTGTGATACCATATGCTACAATTGTGGTATCATAAGACATCTCTCTACAAAATGTCCCTTTTGATGGAGGTCCTCTCGACCTCAAAAAAAGGTAGAAGCACATTCTACATGTCACTCCAATCATTTTGAGTCTTCTTTGGCTATTCTTCTACATCTTCTTCTAATGGATGTGATGACTGCAAAGTTTCATGCTCTAAAACTAATGACTATATCTTCTGAGATAATTACTCACCCATATTATGTGAGTTTCTAGGCTCAAGAGTGGGATTTGATGTAGTAGCAGTTTATGGCTTGTGTACTTGTTTTCATAGATGTAGTGTTTCTATGATCTTTGATGTGGATGATTTTAATGGTTTGGTTTATTTGTTACATGGCTTCTCACCTTTGACCTGATAGGGGGAGAAGATTTTGCATATTTATTTTTAGATAAGTCATCATTGATGTGTGGTACGAGTCAACATTATGTTGTTAGAATTGTTCATATTGAGAAAAGGCCTTTGAGAGATGCTAGTGATTGTTGGGAATCAGTTTGAGATGTGCCATACATAGTATGGAGGTAATTCACTTGTTGGATAGATTTTATGCAAGGATAAATGTAGTTGGATAGTATGTGATCATGTTATACTATAGTGTGGGGATGATCAGGGCGTGGATCAGTCCAAGATGCATAATTTACTAGTTATAGTTGTGGTAGAGTCTACTTGGATGACTCATAGTTCATTGTTCCATTTTTTTCTATACCCTTAGGATTAAGGGGGAGTTTTTTAGATTAAATTATATTGATCCAAAGTTTTTTAGTTAAGTTAGTTAATATTTTTACTTTGTTAAGTTTTGTTAATAAATTATTAGTTCACAAGAAAGTTGGTTTTAGCCCATAACCACCCATGAAAATATTATAAAGCTTTTCACGTGCTTTGTAAATAATTAATAATAATAATACAATATTATAGTTTTGTCAAATGTTTGATTTTACAATGTAATTTATTTATTTTTTACATTGTAATATAGGACAACAATGGGTTGGACTAGGATAATCAGGATATGATTATGGGCTTAGGATAGACTTAAATAGACTAACTATGATGATTAGTTTCATGACTTGGATAAGGATATGGATTAGACTTGCCCCTTGTTATGGGATAAGGATGGATGATGTGATAAGGTATTTGAATAATAATTTGGTCTTGAAAGTGAATCAAAAAGTGGCCAAGGAAGGTGATTGAGAAAAGTGATGACCAATGATTACCAATAGACAAGGCCCTACAGGAGTTCAATCTAAAAAAAATCTAGGAGATGATGGGATAAAATAATTGTCACACTAAAAAAGGTGATTATATGGGTTCTAGGTATGAAGAGGCAATGATATAAAAGGTGATGGGATCAATTACCTTTCATACTAGAAAAGAAGTGAATTCATAGGTTCTAGATATGAAAAGGTAACTGATAAGAAGTGATGGGTGTTAGATTAAATTATTTGATAAGGATATGTGTGTTAATAACACTTAGTCAAAAGGATGAGGAAGACACAGGGAGATGGTTGACCACTCTAATTTGGTTTTGAGATATAATGTGGTATCCAAAGATGGGAAAATATGAGACAAATGGAGATGGATGTGACTAAGGGATTAGGCATAAGACAAGACATCATAGACTATTTTTGGCTTTCTCAAATTTTATGATTTTTATGGTTTTTTGGACAAATTTAAATTATTAGGTATTTTTGAAATATGTATATATTCTATATAATGGGGTTATTAGCAAAGGCAATACCAAGCCTAGCAACTAGGATGAGGATGGATGGAATGATGGATGGGATGACAAAATGATAAGGGGGATGGAGACCAGAGAAGAAGGAATTAAGGATTGTTGATGACCACATTATGAAGGAATTGGATTATTATATCCCTAAGTGTTCATTGGAGGATATGCCAAGATGGTTTTGGGATAGTTCTCAATACACATTCCACTTCTTCAAAAGTTTAATACATGAAGGAATGAGAGATAGGATGAATGATATGATGGTAGTTGATGGTTTGGACTAAGGGATAAGAAGTGACATAGATCGATGATATAGATAAGGTTGATAAGGGATATGATGAGTAGGATAAAAAGGATGGATTTTCCACACATGTATTAAGGTACGATGTGGATAATAGATTATTTTACCATGACACTAGAAATTGGGTTTCATCATGGTATTTTCCCAATGTTCCATAAAATTAGTTTTCACCATTGGACACATGATTTTTTTTAGGATTTATTGATGGCATCTCAATTTATTAGATATAGGGATGAGATTTAGAAATTTAGGCATTATGATGATCTCTAGACAACACTTATTCTAGTGATATATGATGTTAGGATCATGTCACTACTATGAGATGTATTAAAGTATTAGTGGCCTTTATTGACTCTTGATTTAATGTCCTTCAGATGTCTCAACCAAGTATATAAACATAATATTTTTAACATTTATTGATTATTGACACTATATTTTACAAGAACCTATCGAGTCTCAATCTCTCTAAGTGCATGCCTTAATGGGTGCACCAAGAAAGGGATGGGTAGACCATTAATGGTTCATAAGATTGTTATCCCTTTTTTCACTTTCCATCTACACACTCATCTCTTAAAAACATTAACCCTAAGCTTATTATTCTCAATCCTACCCATTCTAGTTATTTTCCTATTTCCATCCTCCTTTTCTTTCGTTAATTCCCTTTTGGGCTCTTAGTTGTACTAGTTCAACCAAAGTTGACACTGTATAGTTTAGGGGTATTTTTCACTTTTTGCATTTGTTATCCTTTCGATCGACCTAACTTAGACCTAGTGAATTATCTCCAAAAGCATACAAGGTCAACCATGGTCAATCCTATATAGATGACATTTCTAGGAGGATTTAGGTCAAGATCCACCTATATATACAAGTTCATTTTGAACCATTTATAAGAAGAAAAGTGAAGAAGAATAAGTGAATGAATATTTGCTTATTTACCATTCTACTTGAGGAATAAATCTTAGGGTTATATACTTTATTTAGAGATATGGATATTATCTTGTGGAGAAGTCTTATAGATGCATAGATAGGTTGTGTATCCTAAAGTTGATTTGTATTTTTTTCCTTACATACCATAACAATCTCTTGTAAAACACTTAGGCTAAGGGAGAGATTGAGGCTCAACAGGTTCATCTTCAAGGTAAGTATTCCTAAATTTATTTATCCTTTGTAAGATTAGACAGATAATGTAGTTGTGCTTCTCTTCCCATGCATTAGGATTCCATATACATTGACATGAGTATATATCTTCTATGCATGTTTAGTTTAGTTTGTTTTGTTTCTAACCCCCACTTTGTCCCATAAGCTTTGGTGTGTAGTAGATTATATTTAGTTTCTTATTTATTAGATATAAAGTGAAAATTAAACCTAGGACTCTTTTAGGGTTGTTACATTATTGTGTTAGATGGTAGACTTTGGAACCCTTCCTAGCATGGTCTATTATGACAAGTGATCCCCTAATTGGGTCTATAAAATCCCCATATTGGTCATGCCCCCACTTAAGAAATGTATCCCCAATCAAAAGTATAGGTATGCACTATCTTCTCAAAGACGTGATTGATTTATAGACATGATGTATTTTTTATTACATACATTCTAGTGAACTCAATGTGAATCCTATCCCACCATTAGTTAGATTATCTTCACATTTCCATTTTTGTTTCATTTCTTATTAGAATTAGCTTCACTTTGGCTTCACCTTCATATTAAATTATGGTGAACCCATCATGAAACTAACCCTTTTAGGATTTATTTCACTTTATTTCATTCTTTTATCATTATTTCTATCATAAATCTGTCATACTAGATCAACTCTATCAACACAATTCTAATCTCTGTGCACATATTTTCAAGAATAGGCAACTAGATTGACTTAGATGACCTATTATAGGTTTCTAGACTTCCATATATCTAATCTAGACTACTAGGTCAACCCAGTCAACCCAATACACTTTTAGGCATCTAGATTTAGCTACTAGGTCAACCCAATTGACTGTGTACATTCCAAGCACTTAGCAACAAGATTTTACAAAGTTTAATAGACCCACTCAACCTAGTTAGCAGAGTTTTAAAACATATTTCAAGGTTCAAGGTATGATTAGAATAGTTCACATAGTATAATTAGGGGGTTTTTAATTAACCATTTATTTTCACTATTTCTATTTTATACACACACAACCAAAACACAAAATCTAAACAAGCATTTTAACATTTGTCTACCCAAGGCTAACCTACTTGGATTTCATCACTAATGGGGAAGCCGAATTGATAATCTAGTCAAGTATAGAACATGGTTAATGGTATATTATGGATAATCACCCAAAACCCTTATCACTATGGTGTGTGAAGTGAGGGGGTAAACCCTAATACCAAGCTTGTATCATTACCACTATAGTACCTTTCAACCCAAACTATATAAAACTATCCTTATATTTATGTATAGTTCCTTGATTTATATCCAACTTCCCATCACATTTAGAATCATATTATTAATAATATAATAAAATTCTTAGGTTCACCAATTAGTTATCTATTTACTTTTCATGTTGATTGCTTGCTCTTTACTCAATTGTGTGTGAAAAAACTTACATTAGCCAATGTTAGTGAAAGGTTTTGTATTATGTGCCTTAATTGGATTAGCCAACATTGATACAATTAATTGTCTATTTATTTTTAGTTCTTAATTTCCTAGATTAGCTACAAAATTTATCTTGTTTCAATTCACAACTTGTTATAAACTTTCTCATCTCCCCTATCTACTATACTAGGTTGACCTAGTTGACCCTGTACCTTTTCTATCCTCTATTCATAGTATAAGATCAACTCAATCAACCTTATACTATTTTTAGACCATTTCCATCCTCTATTTTTTGTATAGGATTGACTCAGTTGACCCTATACTATTTTCAAACCTTTTTCAGCCCTTGTTTGTTGTACAAGATTGACCTAGTCAACCCTATACTATTTTTTGTCACTTTTTGTTCTCCTTGTGTGGTTATCTAGTCTTGTTTCATCATGATGAAATATTTTTAGCCTTCCCTTAGTATATAACATTACATAATCAAGTATTTAGGTATTAAATTCACTTATTTCATTACTTTAGATAAAATTATCCAATTTATTCCTTCCTCTTCTCCTAAACCAAAACCAATCACTACATAATGCAATGTAGTTGAGCTCATTAATCATAATACTCTTCCCAATACCAATTTGGGAATATTATACCAACTAATCCCTCTCCTATCAACACTCATACCCTTACAACCAATGTTCATAATCCTCTTGTTACACCCATAACAACATCACCAAGTCTTATCGATTCCCAAAGTAACATGGTCGAAACCACTTAAATTGATAATCTAGATGGTTCCCAATTATTCAAAAAACTTGATGATAATACTATTTACACTCCTTAAAATAATGGTGGCTTTACCAAGATTCCTTATTCTTCTAACACACTTAAGGCAACTAGCACTGATGTTTAGAATCTTCCACCTACAAACAATCCTCCTCCCACCAACACTAACAATCCTCTTCCTATCAACACTAATATCCATCCTAAAAACACCAACCTACCTATTTATATAACTCAACTTCTTTCACACATAGTTCAAAAAATGAACATCATGCAAAAAAATAACACCTCTCAAGTGATGAACATGCAACAAAAATTATGCAACATGATTAGTCAACCACCTCAAGTCATCACGTCTCAACTAAATCTAAATTTTGTCCCTCCTCCTCTTAAATATTCCAATGGAAATATCATCCCTTAACCTCCAATGAATAACAAAATGATTCAACATGTTCAAAATTAACCTTTATACCCATTTATTGCATCTATAGATATTGGAAACATTTCTCCAACTATCACATATAATGAGATCAAGGACCATAATATCTTTATTAAGTCTTTTGGTAATATCTATAAGGAATGGGTCCAGACTAACACCTTTGATACCACCAAGCTCTCATCCAAAACATTTATTAGTGATGCACTTGAATGGTACAACCAACTTCTTGGAGATTCCATCTCACAACTAGAGGATTTAGTTAACTCTCTAGTGGGTGAATTCCAACATGATGACCTTACTAAAACTTACCTTAGCCATTTCATCAATGATAAGTAACTTTATAATGAATATGATCATACTTTCATTAAACAATGGAAGTACGCACTCATAAAGTGGGCCATAACATGAATTATGACACTATTTTAAAATTATTTGTGACTTCTCTTAAACCTGCCCTTTAATACAAAGTTCAAATCTTTTCACCTAAAACTTTAGAAGAAGCCTTAGACCAATAAAAAAAGGCAATAATTTCTTATGAATCAATTTTAACCACCTCAAAAAACTACTAAAGAACCTTTCCAATCATTTTCTCATAATATTTATTAATCCAAGCCTCCCCAACCTCAAATTGGAGCATATAATTAAACAAATTTTAACCCAACCCACCCTCCCTTGAGTCTATAACAACTTAAGAAGAAATTTCCACCCTATAAACCTATGAGCTTTGATCCTTCCAAAACTCCTCCAAAATGGTACAATCTTGATAAATTTTATTAGTGGCATGCTACTAGAGGTCATTCTCATGAGTCTTGTCATGATCTACACTAATTTTTTCTTTCTTCCTTGCTTGGTCCATATTTCAATGTTGATACTCTCACAAAACAACGTTATCAAGACTATATTCAAGCTTCTCAAATTCAATCTCAAGATTTATAATCACATCAACATAAAATCCCTAATGAAAACCAATAATTATCCCATAACCACCCCTCATCTTCTAATTTTATTCAAAAGATAGTTAATCCTTCTTCCTACACCAATAAGGAAATGATAGCTAATATGAAAAACTTTAAACATATTGTGGCATCCATTGAACCTCAACCTCTTAGGCTAAATGAACTAAAGGAGTACCTAGTTCAAATTCTTACTCTAAAACATATCATACATGTTCCTCCTTTACCTCCTAATACCTCTCCTACACATCCTATGTCACATTCAACATACTTAAAGTCTAAAAAACCAACACATGTATCTATCTCTCACCTACCAACCCAATGCAAATCATTTTAATAGCTTAATGTTACCTCATTCTAACTCACATGTTGGGGCATATTACTATTCCCATACACATGTGCATTCAGACTTTGGGGCATCTTGAGATGCCCATCCTAGCATCTACTTACCCTTTGGGGCATCTTATGATTCCCACTCTTATTATACAATGCATAATAACAAACAAATTTAGTTTCAAAAAACCTTCTGAGACTTATAAACTTGTATTTTACATTCTCATCTTTGATACAAATGTTAGCATAGATTTTACTTATTCTTTTTTGTCTCATGTTTGTTTTTGTGCACTTTCTTTTACTTTTGCTTTATAAGCATCATTGTCTTCCTTTATGTTATTTTTATTACACATTACATTTGGCATTTCCTTTCATTTTTGTCCTCATATATTTCATTTCTTTTTGTATTTTTATGTTATTTTATTTTCCTTCATAAATTTATGATTGTTTTTTACCTTTATTTTGAATTCACCCTCATGGGTTTGTCTTTTGTGGCTTTGGAGTATAAGACCATAGTTAGGACCTGGCCCTCCTCACAAAATACCACCTTTACTTCTTTTCTCATTTTAATATTTCACATATGTTGCTTTTTGACACCCTCATGGGTTTCTCTTTGATGAAGTTTCAATATAAGACCATGGATAGGACCCAAACCTCTTCATAAAATTACCATCTTATCATTCCTTTTATAAGAAAATGTTATTGATTTTTGTTCTCAACTTTAGCCTTTGCTTCTTTTGGTAGATGGAATTTACACAAAAATATATGTTAGCATGTTTTCTTACATTTCCGTTATTATTATTATAAGGAATCACACTTTAGTGTCATTGTATCCTCTTTTACCCTTTGTCACATTTTTTGTGTTTTGAAATAATTCAAATTGTTCCATGTGTCATTCCTCTTGATTTCCCCTTTATTTCACTCCATTGGATAAAACAAGGTTGAAGTCAAGATAGAAATTTTATTTCACTTAGATTTAGGAGACTCTTAGACCCCATGCTCTTTGAAGTTATCTCTCTTAGAAATCTTATCCCAAATATTAAGAAGAAAGTCATCTTTAACACCCATGTTTGGTTTTTCAAATCCATATGAAGGAAGAGTATAAAAATCCATCAAGAAATTTAAAATAAAAATCATTTGAAATAAAAGGAAATAATATATAAAATCCAACATACAAATCTTAAAAGTCATCATCACACCAAAAGATGTGATTACAAGCAAATCTCCTTTTTCTAATTGAAGCTCAAACTCCATAGTTCGCCTCACATAGAGCCGAGGTCCATTGGGGTGTGGTAGGCTAGTAGATTTGATTAAGGGGATTCAATAAACCCTATGGTGCCACCTAATTTCTCATGTAAGTACCCAATCTTTGTAGTAAACTAATGGCCCTATAAGGGGTCTTGAATAATGGGAAACATGTTGTGGGGAAGTAAGTCCATTTTAATTATCATTCATATAGACTTTATGGGATGATTTACATACTTGCATTTGTTGACCTAAGACTTGTGTGGCTAAGAGAATTTCTTTAGAGTTCTTAAGGTCAAAATTCCTCTTATTTTGAAAAATCTAATTTAAGTTTATTGACTTTGATAAAGAGTTTATCTACCTTAGTTTTTTCTTCATTCTCCCCTCTACCATTTAACTTCCCCCTTGATAGGCAAATTATGATTCCAAATTTATTTTCCCTTCTTCTTTACTTCCTTTTTATTCACCTCTTAAAAAATGCTAGCATTATATTGTTTTAGTTTTATCTATCCTTAGAACAAAACAACATGTTTGAATAACTATGGATTACACCCTTACACTATTTATTTACCACATCATCTCTGTATCATCCTAGTCATGATATTATGTGTTTGTGTTTTCTTACATTGTATCTTAGAACAAGCATTAAGTTTGAGTTTTCATCCTTTAGAGCTTTTCATTTTCATTACTACATCATGTTCTTGTTTGATTTCTATGGACTTCACCTATCTTACATATGAAGTTTTCCATTATTACATGTTTATCTTTATGTATGTCTTATTCATGTTTGTCTTACATCTTTAATTACATTTCATTTTCAATCTTTCATTTTTTTATTTTTGCCTATCTTAAATAAGCTTACTTTTAACTTTATTACATATCTTTGTTCAAGTTTTCTTGCATGGATATTTCATTTGTCATTTATGTTTTACATGCTTCCCAAAGTTATTTATTATGTTCTATATTTCATTTGTCATTCATGTTTTACATTCTTTCCAATGTGATTTAGTATGTTCTACATTTTTTTTATCATTTATGTTTTACATGTTTCCCAACGTGATTTAGTATGTTCTACATTTCTTTTGTCATTTATGTTTTACATGCTTTCCAATGTGATTTACTATATTTTCCAATCATTTATCATTCATTTGCCATATTTTTGTCATTTATTCACCTTAAATATTCTAGCTTTTCCTTAACACTCTTAATTTTCCAAATTTTACTAAATCTTTGTCTCTATTATATGCTTATATTCCATATTTGTTTATTTTTGGCTTTTTTTTTGCCTTAACTTATGTAGGTTCACCTAGTGTTCTTCACATTGGACACCTTCGCATCTCTTGTAGTATACTTATTTATCTACATCACTAAGGTAAGTAAAGGTATGTGTTTTTAAAATTATATCCTTTCATTTATATTATTTTCTACTTAGTACACTTTACCTAGAATCAACATTGTGTTTTATCATGTTCTATCCTAAAGCACCATCCCGTGTTGCACTTATGTGACATGTGATGAGTTTTGAGTGGGGCATATGTATACACATAATATCTTTAAATATTATTGATTAATGATGCTTTTTATCTTATAGGAACCTATTGAGTCTCAATATCTCTAAGTAAATGCCTTAAGGGGTGCACCACGAAATGGGTGGGCAGACCATTGGTGCTTTGTAAGATTGTTGTCCCATTTGCCACTTTCCATCTACAAAATCATCACTTGAAAACATTAAACCTAAGATTATTCTTCTTAGTCCTACCCATTATAGTTATTTTCCTATTTTAATCCTCATTTTCTTTCCTTAATTCCTTTTTGGACTATTGGCTATAATAGGATGACCAGGGTTGACCCTGTATAATTTAGGGATATTTTTCACTTTTTGGGTTTGTTAGCCTTTTGGCCAACCTAGATCAGACATAGTGAATTGTCCCTAAAAACATACAGGTTCAACCCTATACAACTAACATTTATGAGATGATTTAGGGAAAGATCCACCTATATATACAAGTTAATTTCTAACCATTTTTAAGAAGAGAAGTGAAGAATAATAAGTGTGAATGAAAATCTTCTTATTGACCATTCTACTCGAGGAATAAAGCTTAGGGTTCTATACTTTATTTTGAGATATAGATCTTATATTATGGATAAGTCTTTTGGATGTATAGATAGGTTGTGTATCCTAGATATGATTTGTATTTATTATCCTTACATACCACAATAATCTCTTTCAAAGCACCTTGGCCAAGGGAGTGATTGAGGTTTGATGGGTTCATCTTCAAGGTAAGTATTCCTAAATTTTTTCCCCCTTTGTAATAGTATGGATAATGGAGTTTTGATTCTCTTCCCATGCATTAGTATTCTATATAGATTGACATGATTATATGTATTATATGCATGTTTAGTTTAGTTTGTTTTATTTCTAACCCTCACTTTGTGCTACAAGATTTGGTGTGCACTATATTAGATTTTCTTTAATTTTATTAGATATAGAGAAAACATTAAACCTAGGACTATTTTAGGGTTATTGCATGATTATGTTAGACTGTAAGCTTTGTAACCCTTCTTATCATGGTGTATTATGATAAGTGATCCCCTAATCAGGTCTAGTAGATCCCTATATTGGTTATGCCCCTACTTAAAAAATGTATCCCCAATTAAAAGTGTATGTATGATCTATCTTATCCTAGATTAGATTGATTTATAGACATGTTGAATTTATGATTACATACACAAAGTTTCTTTATAACCCCTATGAGGGTCAATATTGCCAAAGGATTTGAGGCATGATGGAGATGGCGGTATGCCATGAATGTGATGATAGGATATAGGATGTGAAGGTGAGATTTGATCATGACAAATGATATGATGATACGAGGAATAGAAATGGGGTTCAATATTTTCATACACCATTAGATAAGTTAGAGGGAATTATTTATATTGGTGCCATGAGAGTAAGGGATCCAAGACCTATTTATTTTTTGATTATTTGATCCAAGTATTACGAGGATAGTTAGAGACATGATTTTTCAATTTATTTACTAGTTGGATTTGATATTTACTTCCCCTGGATGCAAGATTTTGGGATTCACTGAAGTAAATTGATTTTTAACTTGATATATAATGATTATTTTGATTTTTATGGCCCCCTAGTGCCTAATTTTGGGATTCACTAGGGGAATACTTTGTTTCATTAGGTTGATGATTTGACATTTATTGACTTTGACTTATTGGATCAAAGATTATTTGATTATTATTTATGACTTTTGGAATATGGTCTTGGATTTTTCTATTTATGGCACATGATATTACATTTAGATGGAAATCTAATGATGTATGGTTGTGTTCATTCCCTTCAGAGAGAAAGATGTTTCATCTCTCCCATCACTCACTTTGTTAAGTCAATTAATTCATATCTCCCTCATACCTCTCTCTTTTAACTAATCTTTGTTCATCATGGGAATGATGTGGAGAGTGACTTTATGCCTCTATAAATGTTATTGATAGTTTATCCTATTAAATAGCCCACATATATTACATAGATAAAAGGAGTTGGGGTCTAATTTTATTAAATCTCAGATGAATGGGAGGATCATACTCACCAATGAAATTATCACCATGATGTGATCAACATCCTCTTCTCATTATTTATACCAATAGGTAGACATAAGATCATATGTAAGAACTAGAAAGATAAAACTAGTTAAAATTCTAAGAGATCCTAGTGTTATAACCTAGGCTCTAATACCAAAATGTCATTCCCATTTTTTAATTAAGAATAATAGACAAGACACAAAAATAAACCCACAAAACACCTACAAACATGAATATAAATCTGAATCCATTCCAAACACAAAATATTATAAGTAGGATCTTTATAATACCAATAGATCTAATCAGAGCATGCCATAAATATAAAGGACACAATCCTAATTTTTTTCCAATACTCATAATTCTCCATTAGCTCATGCCCAAATGATAGTTGTACATAAGATGTTTACATGACTGTCAATTTAAACCTAGTTCAAAGTGGATACAGTCAATATCCATGTGGAAACTTAGGTGGCTCCAAAGCCATGCTATATTTTATTCATGCTCTTAAGTACCTTTTGGAGATAAATATTACACCTTGAGAGAGGGTGTTAAATTTTCTCCCATATTTGGACAACAAGGGATTACCCCTAGGCCTGTGGATTGCTTATAACATAAGTGAACCTCTAGGTTAAGGGGATAAATCCCTTGATTTATCTCTTGACCTCACACACTACACTAGAATATTCACATGGTGGTGAAAATAAAAAAAGGAAATATAATGAAACCTATTATAATGGAGGTGATACAACAAATACTAGTCCATAAAAACCCTTGCATATGCATTAAGAAAGAAGACCACCAAAATTGACCTTAGCTCATTATCCTAGCATAAGAATTTATCATAGAAGAAGATATCTATTCACATTTAAAGGTGGGTGAAAATAAGGTCTGATACTAGACACTACTAGTCCCTCTTACACTTCAATAAATACTTAATAAACATATACACTTTATAAGATTTGTTGTAAGAGATATCACTCACACAAAACATGCAAGAGTAGAATGGAAGCAAGGATAAGACATTCAACACTTAAAAACCAAGTAAACTAATTTTCATAGTTAGGAAATATATTATAGGGATAAACAAATTTAATAATATTATTTAATGTCAAAACAAGGTGCCAAACTAGTAGGGCTTTACCATATTATGTGTGTAGTAGAAATAAATGTCTAAAATGGATTGTATCTATAGATAATATGAGAGGAGAGAGAAGAGAAGTGAAAAGGTCACAAATACAAGTGTTAATCTATGATAAATAGTTACAAATAAAGATAATGGAGTGTAAAATAGGTTATTAAGTCCCCATAGATATATTTCCATCACAAACATGACACATCTTTCAGGTTAACATAAAAGCACTACATGGTTCTTGTTGAAACTATCTTGATGATGAGGAGTCAATTTGGATATATAAAACTACCATAGAGATATTTTAAATATTGATAAGAAGGTTTAAATAATATTTTAACATCCTTCATTTTCATTTAATTGATGCTCTCTCATGAAACACTTGTTATTCACTATCTAACAGCCACTCATTAGTTTTATAAACCTCAAAGTCTATACTTGTCACTTAGGTAGCCTATACTTTCTTCAAGGAAATTAATTGTAGAGGTGTTAGGACATATTTTTAAATCCTCTTTTTCCTCTATTATAATATAGACTTCAAGAGGATTCAACATCACTCTTCACATCTTCACACTTAAACAATCACTTCTCCTTCTCACTATCTACCCAATGACTAACTACAATGATCAAATCAATATATGAACTTTCATGCATCAAAAGGTTATAAATTAGTCTTAGGTTTTGTAAAAAGTCTCTAAAGACCTCCCTTAATGAATTTCATTTTCTCATTCCCTGTTACACCTATAGAACTAGTTAAATCTTGCAAGAAACATCATATTAGCTCTGTTCGTACAAAAGATAGTACAAATAAAATGAGTGTCAAGGATCTTGGGAGAGTGATATATTTTTTCCAAACACTTTCAAGTATAACCTATCCATTTTGGATGTATATTCATTTTTTTATTCATCAGGTCTAAACAAGGTGTTTTAGTGAATTTTATCTTATATTTTGAAAAGGGAAGAAGAAGAAACTAAATGCAGGTATGGTTGAAAAAATTATTTGATTGTACATTCATTAAATCAAATTATTGTAAATAAATAATCTTTATCTTGGGAGGATGAACTATAAATAAGATAACACTAAATAAAATTGTTGGTTAGATAGATAACTAAGTGGATTGCCTAGCACTAGCTAGATCTCAAAAGTAAGAGCTTTCTTAAGGGATATCAATCCACATAGTTAAAAAAACCTAGTGTATAAATAGAATGATAAATTAATTAAATTAATAATAAAAAGTTAGTAAAATTTAACACAAGAAATGATAGATAAAGAAATAGATTATAAATGACTAATATAGTAATAAGCAAATCAATACTAATGCTAAATGGCTTAGGTCTATTTCAAAAAATTATGTAGGGGTCTATGAATAGGTAGGGACACATAAAATTGGATTTGTTTGGGGGTAAGAGGGTGAAAACAACTTGTTATTTTTTTCCACAATGGCTATCATTTGTTGGGGCAACTGTTAATGGTTAAGGTGACCATCGACAGTCAAGTTGATCATTGACAGTTAGGCAAACCATCAATGGTTGAGAAAATTATTGGTGGTTAGTATGTATAGATCTAGGTTGGTAAATGGATGATTGATGGGATCACAAAGTTAGATTTTAAGAGATGGATTGGTGGTGGGCTAAGTGTGAAATAAAAATAAAGTAATTGAATACTGGAAAACAAATACTTATCTTATATAAAACTAATCAGGTGGGTGCTTGAGGTGGTTGACTCATTAGTAGAGTATGACATGATTTCAATAGAGTAATGGTGCTTAATGATTTGGTGAAGTGACGATGATAATTTGGATCTCTAATGTGATGGATAGATCATTAGATTCCTGATGATGATTGACCTACAAAATAAAAGAACTATGGATGCACAAGATCTTGATAATAATTATAGATGGACTTCACCTCGCTAATCCTCAAGAGAGTTACAATAAGATTTTAATTAGGTCTTCTAATTATAACTCATGCATGTAATGGCTCATATGTAGATTTAAATAAGTTATATTTAGGAAAGTAAGGTAGATGGTTTGCATGTTGGTGATTGAAAAGATACACCCTGATCATTAATGATCAAGGTGACCATCGATGATCAAGTGTGAAGGGTTAAAGAGGAGGTAAAAGGGCAGGTTAGGTCATTTAAGCAAACTAACCATGGGTTATTCTTGATTATGGATTGAAGAGTTAAATTAGTCTCAAGGGGGTCCTAGGGTGGTCTAAGGGAATTTTGACATTAAAAATTGTGATGTGCATATTTATTATGTCTACATTTTACCCCTTTCTATTATGTGAGTTTGAATCAACAAGTTGCCAAAAAAATGAATTAATGGTCACAACTCTAGTTACCCTGAGTATGTAAGGAGGTGTTTTCCCTCAAACTAGGAGTCAATGAGGTAAAATAGAATTGGGTGTAGGTTTGGTAAGGTAGAGGAAGGTGATGATGAAATTATATGATGAGTTGCACACTGAAACACAAACAAACTCACAAAATGTGATAGCTAAGATCATGCATTGACAAGGTTACTATAGTTGGTATAAATAAAGGCTGGTGATAGAAGGAGAAGTTAAAAGTGGATTAATTGATTGAATTTAGGTGTGGTGGTTAGTTACACTCATAAGTATCCTAAGCAATGTCTTTGATTTAGTGGGTATCCAAGGTAGGAAGTGATCTTGGTTAAAACACAAACTCATCAAGTGCCATGGGTATCTAAGGTAAGGAGTGCTCTAAAAAATACACAAGTTGGTTTAGTAAGCATGAGGTGGGACAAGTTCAAAAATGTGGTCAATATGGTAATGTTGTCACTAATGTCAAAATACCAAACAAAAGTTGTCGTAAAATATGTGCTAACTAGGTTGAAGTGGATCGATGGTGTGGTGATGAGGTGGTCAGGTGGGTGGAGAAAGTAGTCTCTATGGGTCGGTAAAGGATTTATTTATGATGAGAAAAAGGGTCTATGTAGGGGTGAGAGTAAAAAGGTGACCTTCCTAACTATCAATGGTCAAGGTGCTCAAGGGTGACCATTGATGGTCACCCTGACCATAGACGGTCGAGGTGTAAACCTTAAAAGGCTATGGGTCAAAAGTGAAAAGTGTGTTATTTTCACTCATTTTTAATTTTGACTATAAATCTATAGAATTTTTTGTTTTTAGGTGAAAAACATGCTAATGATGACTGCTAAGGTGGACTTGTTGAGTAGGTATTATTGAGAGGACCAAGGAGACTAGTGAGGATACCAGGAGCACATAGATAGGGATGAGGATGGGCAGGTCTATAGCTTACTCCTCAATAATAGTTGTGAAATGAGGTAGGGGATTATTTAAAATTCATAGCTTAACTTGATTTGGTAATTGCATTAGGGTTTGAAGGTAGTGGATTAAATGGTTGGGTTTTGAATGGTTATGCCCTAGTTAGGGTTATTTTGTATTTGGGTAAATTTATGGGTGAATGGAAAAATTAAACAAGTGGGTAGATAGGTAAGGGTGGGTAGGTAAGTAATGGTGGAAAAGTAAGAGGTTTTGGCTTTTGTTTAGTTGGTTTTGAGGTAGGGTAGGTTTTGGGTATTCTATTCATGGAACACCCACAATGACCATCAGTAATTGGGCTCAATTGTTGATGGTTGACATACTTGAGGAAAATGGATGTCTAACCATCAATGGTAACCATGATCATTAGTGATCATTGAGTGAAAAAGATAGGTTTTATAAAGTCTTTAAAAAGCTAAGGTAAACTAGATGTTAGTTGATAGGTATAGGTTGACCTTGTAGATTAGAGGGTTAAGATAGGTAAGATGGGTAGGGAAATAGGTTGTTGTGTAAAGATAAAGGGTAAGGCAGGGTAGGTGTTGGTAGGAAATAATGGTGTAAGTGATTAAGCTATGTTTTAAATGAATTATTGTAGGCTAGGGAACATATATAGATGTGCGATTGAGTGCCACTAAACTTTATATAGATATACCAAGGGATGACCCCAACTGACTAAGCCCATATGGAAGAGGTTGGGTTGGGGGTGATGAGGCATCATCAACATGTAACTCAAGATGAATCTATGATCATAACACTCATAAAGATATGGGATCTAAATATGAACACATTATTAATACCAATAAATGAGATGATGATCTTTCTAGAGGATGTGTATAAGATCACATGGCTACCTCTCTAGGGTGATCCAATATATCACATAGAGTGAGAGGAGTGGGAGGATCACATTTAGATATTATACAGAGATGAAAGTGATCAGGTTAGATGGAATGCTTGGGGGTTTAGATATAACATGTTGTACTAGAGGGGTCTAGGTGAGAGGAGACTCATGACAATGCTTGTGATGGCCATATCATGTTTTACCCTTTCCAACTTGAGTAATCCGAGGTTCACATATTTATTGTTGGGGGTGCTAGTTGAACTAATACTAGAGTAGACTATATCTGGTTGGGTACATATTTTCTTGGTATATATATATAGGGAGTTATGGGTATTTAGGGCCCATAAGAGGTATGGTGTCAGTGTTGGCCTAGTTTTTACACTACTAGGCCTATGAGCACATCTAGGTGTTGAGGCTAGTGGGAGTACCATGGATTAGATACATGTAGATAGAATTCCCAATTGGATTCATGTGTTGGATAGGTGACTTCACCACTTTAGGTGAAGGTGGAGATGCACATGATGTGGATTGGTTTAGAGGTTTACTGTGTGCACTAGTGATTGATGAAATTATCTAGAGGGCCTATGTCTAGTTTTTAATATGGCCTAGCTATAAGAGGTAAACCTTATCCTTACAAAGTTACAAGTGTATTCTCAACCAGAGGGAGGGAGAGGTCGAGCTCATCTCATTTGATAGGGTGTAGAGGTAGGTCAAACTTGTACAAGGTAAAACAAGTATATTTCCCAAGTACACGCATGAAGATTTAAAGATCTTATTTCTAGAACCACATTATATGCTAACATTGCTAGATGACAAAGAGTTTCCATCTAGGTCATAGCTAGATGATGTCAGCTTTATAGATGGGTACATAGCATGGTCTAAGGAATTATATGTAGCTACATACCATAGTTATGGTGATGATGGTAGGAGGCCTATGGATGTGAATATAGCTAGGAGAGGGGGCCAAAGGGCACAGGCAAATGGGGTGCCCTAGATGCTTAGGTAAGAGGAGCATTAACTACTACATAGGCATAGGTCACAACACACTAAGGTTAGGTGGATATTTTATGGGGTCAAGTTATGACTCGTACAAGTGATAGGGACCAAATGAGGTTTTCACTATCCTTGGTTACACAAGAGAGGGACTCCTTGAAAAAAAGAGGAGGAGGATCAATCACACTTATAGAACCACCAATCACCATATCCATAGAATGATACCTAGATACAATAGAGGAGCTATAATATAATGAGGCTATAGTTTTGAGGTAGTGTCCTAATGAGCCTTGTTGGGGAAAGTATAGAGAGATCTTGTCAGGTGGTGCCAATGTAGTGACACAAGGGTATTGGGAAACATATGTAGGTGGATAGACAACTACTATAGGTGGAAAAGTAACAATACCTAGTGGTACACTAGGAGATAGTGGTACCCTAAGGGTATGACATACCTCATATATTTCATATATTACTATATATAATTTTGATTCTAGCCTATGAGCCGATGTGGTGAGATGTATATTTTGAGACACATGTATACATTTATGATGTTATTTGACTCATGAGTTATATATATGATCTTTTCTTATTGCTTATGCCCATGTTCTATGATTTGCATTGTTTTTTAATTCTTTTAATGTGATGTTTATATTGATGATGGATTATATTTATGTTATAGATGCTAGACACTGATGTAGACTCACCTAGCTAGGCATGAGATGGCTTTTGGATATGCTTCCTATTTGCTTATGATATGCTAAATTTTAATGAGTATATGCTTCATTATTTATATTTAGACATGCGATGAAAAATGGTTCATTTTTTTATTGCTCATGGATGCTATGGTTTTATTATGCTTGTTATGGTTATGAGTATGATTATGTTATTGCTTATGACACATGTGCATAGCTATATTGCTAATTTTTTAAGGATAAAACACATGAGATAGGTTAATTAACAACACTAGAGAAGAGAACAAATAATATAATCAAGAGATAAACACCGTAGTGGAAATCTCAACTAGTCATGATAGGATAAGAGGAGGGTAAAATTCTTCTCCTTTGACAAGGACTAGAACAAAACCAAAGTTGGATTGGCTTAATGAATATAAACCCTTATAATACTTCATATTAGCATTCATTAGTTGGTAAAAAGGTATATTGAACACATAATGTTAAGTAAGCTCAAAATTCCTTGCTTATATTATATAAAGGGGAGATGGATGAAAATGGAACCTTCTTGTGAGACTAGCATGCCTCTTCTATAGGTTTTTATGGAGTCAGTATAAACAAGTCTATGTCATATAAAGTGTAGACTGATCAATGTGAGAAGTCTACTTGTGAAACCTATTGTCGTTTCCAACTTATTGTGTTGTATCAGATCTGATTTTAGCTTTCAAAATTAGTTTGCTTTTGTTGTGCTTTTGAAAATGGGTCTTTTTCTTTGTTAGTATATATGGGAAGTTGATCAATACAAGAAGCTTCCAAGAAATTGATGTGTTTTTGACAAATGCCTTACTTAGCCATCCTTCTAGGGAGTGGTTTAAGTTTGTGTGATTTATTTAATACTTTTAATATCTATCCTTTAAGGGATCAACCCACCTTACGTTGAGCAATTTTAAATATATTTTCAACAACTATCCTTCAAGGGAATATTCTATGAATGCTAGGAATGGTCTATGATGGCCATTGGTTTAGATTTTTTATTTTTATTACTTTGTTTTATTTTGATTGACATAGACTTACTTAGGATGGATTAAGGGTTTATATTTATGAAGGCAAAAATAAAAGCACAAGAAGGCTGATTAGGTGTAAAGAGGTTTAGGTGACAATAATCATGGGAATCTATCTTGGGAGAGGGGTGGAAAGTATCATGAGGATCATGCCATGAGTAGAACTATGGTACCCATTATTTAATATTAGGCTATGACTATGATGGATAATCACATGATCTAGTTTTAATCAGTTGTCCATCAAATAGGGAGATGGATGTGGTTAAAAATAAGGGATGAGCTTAAGTTAAATAAAAGGTTAACTTGATCCTTCTTAACAAAATAATGGATGCAAATGTGAAGCATTGATAGGCTCAGGTTCTGGGTGGCCTTTGAGATAAGATAACTAATAAGCTCTTGATCCATACTTTTGGGTTATGATATAGGGTCCAAGCCAATTTAAAGCAAACTTTCCCAAATTATTTTTTTCCATATTGGTAACATGTTCATTTTCCTTTAGGATGAGGTCTCTGATGTTGAATTCTCATACTCTAAGGTATTTTTCATAGGTACATTTGATGCTCTCTTGATAGAAATGAAGATGGGTAAGGGATTATAAGTGATGCTCATCAAGTATCTCAAGCTAAGATAAATGGTGTTGATGATAATCATCTTCAATAATGAGATCTTACAAAGATATGTCAAGAGAAGGTATTTGGAATTCAAGAGGAAAGATGGCCTCCACTCCAAAAACAAGAGAGAAAGGGGTAGCACCCATAGGGGTTATAATTAAAATAAGATATTCCCATAAGGCAAAGGGGATATGTGAATGCCAATCTTGACTAGATGCATTAACCATTTTAGTTATCATGTTATTAAGAGTTTTGTTAAAGGATTTGGCCTATCTATTTGCTTGAGGGTGATAAGGGGAGAAAAATCTTAACTTTAAACCGAAAGCATCAAAAATACCATATACTTTCTTGTTTTTAAAGGATTTATCATTGTTAGTGATAATCTTATGAGGAACACCTAAATGATAAATGATGTGATGGTTGATAAAATTGACAATCTTCTCCACTTTAGTCAAGACTAGAGGAATGGATTCTACCCATTTGGTAGAATATTCAATCACAATGATGATATAATGATGTTTCTATGAAGAATCAGGGTAAATTTAACTAATAAAGTTTAGACCCCATTATGAGAAAGGCTAGAAATTAATGAAAACACAAATATTATGGCTAGCTGCATGATGTAAATTGGCATGCTACTGACACTTACCACACTTTTTCACATAATCAGTGAATTCTTGCTTTAGGTTAGGCTAGTAATAGCTAAGGTGAAAGATTAATTTAGCTATAGTGAGGCCACTAAAGTGTCCCCCATAAATTCCATCATGTATTTACTTGATAGTATGAGAGGCTTCGTGACTATGTAGGCAACAAAAGAGGAGGCCATCAAAGATGCATTTATAAAATTTCCTCCCATAATGGTTTAATGTGAGGTACTTTAGATAAAATATCTTCAATCATTCCTAGAAAGGCTAAAAGGAATGATGGAAAGGTTGAGGTAGTCAAAGGTTTGTTAATACTAAAGGTTAGGTGGGGTCTCCTCCACATTGAAAATGGTGGGAGAATATGGTTTGACATAGGAAGGTTGGGTAAGTCTATGGACACTTATAGATAAGTTAGAGTCAGAGGGTATAGATGGGTCCTGAGAGGTGAGGTAATCCATGGTATTAACAAACTTATTAGTAGATCATGGGGTTGACTAGATATGATAGTGTTCAAATGACACTAAGATTTTACCAACTAGTCATTTACACTATTACAAAACATCATTATTACACTTGTAAGAGCCATTGATTTTATTGAAAACAAGTTAGGAGTCACCAAAGATATTGATTATTTTGACTCCCAAGGTTAACGTAGTTTGGAGGCCTATGACTAGGGCATTGTACTCAACCATATTATTGGTACATTTAAAGTTAATCTTGAAGAACAATGGAAGAGGTTCACTATCAAAGGGGATAAATATGATACCTACTCCCCCACTATGTTGAAACTTTAATCCATCAAATAGCATGGTGACTTGATAGGTGAATTCCACCTAATAGAGGGTCATGATGGACTCATCGGGGAACTCAAGAAGAGGAGGTTGGTTATCTACTAGTGGTGATTTAGCCAATTAGTTGGTAATAAATTTCCCCTTCATTGAATTTTGATGAAGGAACTCAAGGTCAAAATTCACTAAGAGCATGATCTAGTTGGCCATACATTAGTTTTGGTATGGTTTGGAGTGCATGTGCTTGAGTGGGTCGGTATTGGTTATAACATAGGCTTTATGGTTAAGAAGATAGTGGAAAAGTTTGGTATCCATGAAGACTAAATATAAGAAAATATTATTGGTATGAGTGTATCAAGTCTTGTACTATACAAATATGTAGTTGATGTTGTAGATGACTTTAAATTTGCTTTGCTCATCTTGATGAGTAAGCATTAACCCTAGGGAGTGGTCGGTGGTTGAGATATACAGGTAGAAAGGTTGGTCATCCTTAGGAGGGGTGAGGATAGGTGGAGACAAAAGGTATTTTTTGAGTGAATCAAAGGCCTTTTGATAGTTTTTATTCCACTTAAAAGAGACATACTTCTTTAGAAGGTAGTGGAAGGGTTGATATCAATCCACAAGTTGGGAGATAAAGTGGTGAATGGATTGGAGATTCCCCTGCAAACTATGAAGTTGATTGAGGTTTATTAAAAGAATCATGTTGAGGATTGACTTTATCTTGGTATAATTGACTTTTATTCCATGAAGGGAGATAATAAAACCTAAAATATTTCCTAAAAAAACCCCAAAAATGCACTTCTTGGGGTTTATACTAACATGGTAATGGATAAGCCAATAAAAAATGATCTTGAGAAAGGCCAAATGATCCTTTTAGAGTTTGGATTTTCCAAAAAATTCATCCACATAGTCCTATACAATCTTATGGATAAGGTCATGGGAGATGTAAGTCATGGCACATTGGTAGGTTGTACCAGCATTCTTTAATTTAAAAGGTATGACTCAATAGAAAAAGGTCCCCCATGGGGTTGTGAAAGTAGTCTTGTGTTGATCTTTGGGGGCAATTAGGATCTGATTATAACCTAAGAATCTAGCTATGAGGGATATCATCTCATGGCCAACTATAAGATCAACTACCTGGATGATGCTGGATAGAGGAAAGTCATCTTTAGGGAAAGTGACGTTGAGGTCATGAAAGTCCACAAAAATGCATAGTCCCCTTATGGATTTGGTGATAGGTATGACAATCAATACCCATTATAGATATTCAATGCATTGAATGAAATTGATAGATAAAAGATGCTGAAGATCTTTGATGAGAAGGGCTATGTGAAGATGCATGTGCCAAAGTTTTTATTTGATGGGTTTGGCATAATGGTTGGTGACTATGTTATGGTAAGCAATGGTAGGGTTAATTCTATGCATGTTTTTATAAGACAAATTGAATGCTATGTTTTGTTCTTAGAGGAAAGAGGGAAAATCCCAAAGTCCCTTGGCATTCAATGATTGGCCAATTTTGACAATGTGGGGGTTTTATGGAGTACCCAAGTTGATATCTATGGTGGATTTATTAAACATGGTCAAAGTCTTAGGAGGAAAGGATTTATAGATGGAAGAATCTATGGCATAAATTTAGGTGATAATATAATCATCATCTGGGCACTAAATGGTGTTAATGGTAGGGGAATCATCTCCTATCATCTTAAGATGGTCAAAGGGATGGTTATGGTTTCCCCTTCCTTTTGATAAGTTAAGGGTCTAAGGATGATCATGTTGATGAAAAAATAAAATTTTGGTGGGATGATGTCATCATCTTCACATTCAAGTGAAGGAGAGGTTGGGGAGGAAGGGTTGTCTTCCTCAATAATGACGGCGATAAGTAGTTTGGATTTATTCTTGTTGGGTAGGATGAAACTGAGGCCATGTTTCTCATGAGGATTTTTGGTCTCACTAGAAATTAACTTATGTGGTCCATGCTCATATCACCCAAGGCCAAATCCTTTCCAAGTACACGAATGGAGGTATGTCTTGGAAAAGCTCAAATTATCTAGGTGGGAGAAGTTGATGATAAATGGTTGTGGTGAAAGAGAAGTGTTATAGTCACCAAGAGGTTTGTTGAGTCTCCCATAGATGAAATAGGTTTGATAGTAGGGAGGTCTAAAAGGAACAATGATTCTAACATTGGGGTCATACTAAGGTTGGTGGCCAAATTTCCAATATTCTTGAGGAGTAGGGAAAGCATCAAAGGTGAGGAGGTGATACTACCCTAGTGAAAGATGTTAAAATGTGATTCTAAGTGGTCTAATGTGGGGCTATAGTTTGAAGTGATGGACAAACTAGTAGATACCTCACTAGTGGAAGATGATATGATGTCTAATTTCATGGTTCAAGGTTGGTATTTAGTTATTGAGGGTGTGATAGATGGAGGTAAGAGGACATCATGGGGTTAGTAGGCCATGTTACATATTGAGAAGGGACTCAGGTTAGCTTGGATAGTGATGACCTGGCCTTTATTCTCAAACTTAATGCAATGATGAAGGGTAAAGGAGATGCAACCCATCAATTAGATCTAAGGTCATCCCAATAAGACATTTTATTGGAATTAACCTTCCACTACATAGAAGAGTTTGAGGATCATGTGGGATCTTAAATGTATATGAAGGATAATAGTCCCTAAGGTAGTGGCCATAGTGTCATTAAAGGATAAGAGGATGGTCAAGGATTTAGACATGATATTATCCAATAGGTTGAGTTAGTTATAGTTGTGGGAGGAGATAATGTTAATACTAGCTCCCCCATAAATCATGACCCATTTGATGAGGATTTGGTTGATGTAAGAAGTAATAAAGATGGGGGATTTGGGTTGTCAAGATAGATAGGATGTATTTATGAATACTTAAATGTGACAAGGTTGGAAATTTAGAGAGCACCCACAAAGTCTGTAAGAGGTTGAGGGTCTTTAAGTTGGATAGAAGGTATTTTTAAATTCTTAAAGGTGACAAGATTAGAAATTTTGAGAATTCCCACAAAGGCTACCAGAGGTTGAGGATCTTTAGGTTGGGCCCCTACCAATTGCACTACCACTATCATTATTTGGTGATGATGAGGTGAAGTAGTAATCAACTCATATAAGCTCATCCTCATTGGGGTCTAGTGGAGTTACTTTAGTACCACTCTCCTAATTGATTTGGAGGGGTTGGATTAGGAGGTACCCAAGATAGATATCTTGGGTTTGGTTGAAGGTGAAAGTGATTGATTTTGGTTTGGTTGGGAAGTGGAAGATGGGTATGTCCATGGAATGGACACTTTGGCCTTCACCTTATCCTTTTTTTAAGTGTGTGATCATGTGACCACATGGATAGTATGGATAGAAGGAAGAGTTTGGATACGATATTGGATGGGTTCTTCATCACTCTAAGGTGAGAGTGGAGGAGTAGGTAGGCATTGGGTAGAGGGTGTTGTTGTTAGTTCAATTATTATATGGATTATGGGAGGTACATCTATTAATAGATCATCATCATCATATATCTAGTGTATAATGGTTTGGAGAGCTTTGTAGTTCTCTATGTCAGGCCCTAGTGTCATATGATAGGAGCACACGTGGTGGTCATTATACTAGGTAGGTTTTGAATTGAGAGGGTTAAACAGCCTGATAGGGGGTAAGGTCAAGTAATAATCTTGTAGTAACTTTTATAAAATGGTGGAGTAGGATTTGATTAAAGGTAGAGAGGTTATAGGGGTTTTGGTCTTGGTTGGTAAGGTGGAAGTCCTTTCAGGAGCAAGTTTAGTGATAAAAGGTTTGGGTAGGGTAGTGCATTTGGTTGGTGGTTTTGATTTTGGTAGGGTGGTGGTTGAGACAATGGAGGTAAGAGGTTTTAGGATAGGTATCTTGGTTATTAATGGTTTGGTGAAAATAGGTGTGGCTAAAAGTAAGTGTGTTGGTGTAACCAATAATTGTGCTTGGGTCTTGGTTGGGACAATAAAATTTATAATTAGAGTTGAGGGATGATGCCATAAGATAGAGGGAAAGTTTTATGGAGGTATGAGTTTGGACATCTAGCCTTTTGGTATTTCTACTCCCTTGGTTTATTTGGGTTGGCACTTGGTTGTTAGGTTTGGTGAGGTAAGCTCCACCTTCACAAATGGGTGAGTAAGAATATATGTGGGGAAGGTGCCAATGTTCTTGGTTGGTTTGGTCAGTTTGGTTAGAGAAGGTGCTTTAGTTACTTGGGGTTTAGGTGCCTTACATGGCTAAGGAATTATTAGGTTGGTAGAGGCCTTCATTAATTTGGTTCATAAGATATAGGTTTGGATAATAGTAGTGGTGGGTTGGTCTATTAAAGGTGTGGTTATAGGTTATTTCTTAGTGATATAGGGTAACCCTAATTATCTCTAGAAGGTGGCTCGATCCATGTCAAGGTTGGAGACAAATTCCAATTTCTACACTAACCTAGAGAATAGTTTGTAGGCTAGTTTTATTCCATAGGTAGTGGACTTGAAAGATAAGCCCATAAGCTGAGATAGAGGGGTAATAACCTCATCCTTTTCCTAAATAAAAATATGTAAGGTTTGAGTGGGTGACTCCTCTATGGGAGGTATAGACATGGGGGCTTCCTCTTTGGGAAGGATTTTCTAAGGGGTAGTAAGTTGATCAATAGCTAAGGGAAAAGGTAAATTGGTGCATGCTCTAGTATGTCAATTGAGGGAGGGGTTAATGGATCCACTACCTCAATAAGTGGAGGAGGAGAAAGAGGTACTTCCTCAGTTTGGGTCTTAAAAATAGGAGAAGGTAACTCCACTACCTCAATAAGTGGAAGAGGAGAGGAAGAGATAGGTTGGTTAGTAATTTCTTTAGCAATGAGTGCACCAAAGACCATGTTAATAGTATGGGAATAATAATAACACATAATTAGGGAAAGAGTACCTAAAGATGTCAAGGTCCTAGTTTTTAGATGTGTTAAGGTTATCCAACATAAGCTCCCCCTTGTCAATGAGGGATTGGATAATGCTCTTGAAGGTGTTACACCTACTAAAATCATGACCTATTACTCATTGGAAGGCACATAAATCATTTTCATTATACCAACTAAGTTTATGATGAGAAAAATCAAAATAATAATGTGGTTTGATAGGAGGAACCTGTATGATATTAGCTTTCAATAGCTTCTCCAGGATTGAAGCATAAGATTATCCAAGTGGAGTAAATTACTTTTAGGTGTTCTATTTTTGTTTTCTCATGTTTTGTTTAGATTAAATAGATGAATTTGGGTAGTTTATAGATGGTGGAGAGGTGGATTTAAGGAAAAATACATTTGTGGTTCCCTTACTATTGGTATTGGTATTGGTTTGGTTGCTTTTCTTAGAAGAGGAAGCCCTATTGGTTTTATAGGTAGAGTTATTATTTTTCAATTTTATCTTTCCTTCATTGATGGATCTATTATATAATTTTCATGCCATGGTGAAAGCTTCATCAAAATTTTGGAATCTCTAAACACACAATGTGGAAGGGTTGTGCTTGGCACATGCTCGAGCAAAGAGTTCTATCAATCTCGATTAGGGAAAAGAGAAGGAGAGTTTATTGATTAGGATCCTCTAATGAGATATAAAATTGGCAATAGGTTCATCATATAACTACTAGATAGAGTATAGGTTAGTGATGGAGACCTTCTTGGAGATGTTTATCTAAAAGTGGTCTAAGAAGGTTTGAGCCAACTAGGTGAAGGAGAGCAAAGAGTGCTTGGTTATGGTATTATACCAATCCAATGTCAATCCTAAAAAAGATAGAAGAAAACTTTAGAGAAGGAGGGAATCATTATAGGCAATAAAATAACATGAATTCCTAAATGCCCTAAGGTGCTACTAGGGATCCTCCTTACTCTAAAACATGGATAACTTGGGAAGTTCCCATTGAGAAGGATATGTCATGATAAACACAGATGGGTGGATGGGCTCATTATAGATTTGGTAATATGATATAATGTTGTGAGCTCCTTAGATGGATGACTCTAAGGTAGTCATCTTATCCATGAGAATTTTCATTAGATCTATTTGGGGTTGCACACCTAAAGGGTTGTAAGGTACATACTATAGTTGGGGTTGAGTGACATATTGATAATTTTCTAGAGGTTAAGTAGTTAGCACATATTAGTAAGTGGCCATAGGTGGTTGGGTCAAAGCCACATAAAAATATGTGGTCATAGGTGTTTGGGTAGAGGGTATGTACTATTGAATGGGCATGACTGGTTGAGTCAGAGGTAAGGGGTAAGTGGTAACCCTAATAATGATAGGAGGTAAGGTAGGAGGTATTGGTGTTATTATGTTTTAAATCAGAATAGGGGTAGCTAGAGGAATGGTAGTGATGGTGGTAGTGGGTACTTTGATAGTAATTAGAGTATGGGTAGGTAAAGGTTGGGTGGTAGATGTTTTGGATGAATTGTTAGTCAAGATAAGAGGTGTTTAGATGCTATACAATTGAGCTGGTTAGTTCTGCATGGTTGTGTTAGATGGGTTGATAGCTAAGGTAGATGCTTGAGTAGCTAATGGTTTCATGGTGAAAATGGCAATATAAGAGGTACCTAAAAACCTCAATGAAAAGCCATAAGGTTGATCAGTAAGTGGTACCAAAATGGGTGTATGGTGAGATACTATGTTAAGATAATGTTGCAAGGCTATCAAATTATTATCTAAAAAGGTAGAAAAGTCTAGGTCACCTTGGGAGACTATTTGAGGCACACTAGAAGCATTAGAATGATGAGGATAACTCTCAGCATCTGAGATATACTCCATAGATGAAGAGGAAGAAGAGACTAGATTACCTATAGATGGGTCCTCACTTGCTAAGTCTCTTCATTGTTGATGAGTAAGAACCATGCAAGTAAGATGAAAGGAAAACATAAATAATCTTACAATTAAAATAGAGAGAAAGCAATAAAATGGTCAAGAAAACCCAACACACACTAGAGTACGTTAAAATACCAGGGTTAATTTTAATCTCACTTTTAGCTTATGTCTTAAGTTATGGTAACATGTGATAGAAGTTGGCTTGTAGATTAGGTACTATAGAGGCATTATATGGTTGGTTTTGGGTTGTTTAGGTGGTTAAAAGGATTTGTATTGGAAATTAATATGTGGCTTGGTATTGGGGCCTACTCCCTCACTTCACACATTATAATGCTAAGGGTGTTAGGTCTTAGCCAATATATAATAATTTCTAGAGTTTATACTCAACTAGAGAGATGAATTGGTTCCCCCCTTGGTAATAACCTCTAAATAAGATTTCTAGGGAAGGGTAAGGTGACCACTAGGTGATGAAATCCTAGTCAGGCCTTGTCTCAAGTTTATTTTATGTTCAATTGATGAAAGTGGTTTGGTTTAGTGTGTGCAATAAAAGTGATGCTATGATAAGATTACTTTGCTTTAAGTTAAACTATGTGAGCTAAACTTGCAATCAATCAATGTATACACTTGATTTTAAGCCCAAAATAAATTTTAGTTTTATTAATGAGCATAGATAGAGAGAAGAAAATATAGATGCAAAGAAAATAAACCCAAATTAAAGACTCAAGGTCCCAAAGGTCATGCTAGAATTTTTAGTGAATTTCATTTTATATTTTGAAAAGGGAAGAAGAAGAAATAAAATGTAGATATAGTTAAAAAACCTTTTTAATTCTATGCACATTGAATTAGATGATTATGAAGAACTCTTATTTGGATTGGGAAGATGACTTGTAAATAAGACAACACTAAATAAAGTGGTTGGTTAGTTAGATAGGTGAATATATTTCTTAGCACTAGCTATATCCTAAAAGTAAGAGATTCCTCGGGGGCTATCAATCCACACATTTTAAATAATTAAGTTTATAAATATAATGATAGATTACTTGCATCAATAATCAAAAGGTACTAAAATTGAACACAAGAGATGCTTGCTAAATAAATAGACTAGAAATGACCAATATAGAAATAATCAAATTAATACTAATGCTAAATGGCTCGGGTTTGTTTCAAAAAATCAAGTAGGGGTCTATGAATAGGTAGGGACATAACAAACTAGATTTGATTGGAGGTAAGAGGATGAAAATAAATTTATATTATTTTCTACCATAGTAATCATCGATGGTTGGGGTGACCATCAGTGGTTAAGGTGACTTTCAGTGGTCAAGCTAATCATCAATAATTGGGCAGACCATTGGTAGTTGAGACAATAATCATCAGTTACTTTATATAAATGTACATTGGTAATTTTTAGGATCAAAAAGTAGGATTTTGAGAGATGGACCAGTGTTGAGTTAAGTGTGAAAGGAAAATATAGTAATTTAATACTATAAAAAAATACTTATCTCAAAAAAAGTTGATCAAGAGGGTGTTTGAGGTGGATGCTTCATTAGAGTTTGACATGATTTTGGTAGAGTAATAGTACTTGATGATTTGGCAAAGTGGAGATGAAAAGTTGGATCTCTAACATGATGGATGGATCACTAGATTATTAATGATTATTGAATTACAAAATAAAGGAACTCTAGATGCACAAAGGTCTTTATAAAAATTGCATATGGACTTCACCTCTCTGATCCCCTCTTCTTATAGGTAAGGCTAGAGAGTTACAACAAGATGTTAACTTGGTCTTCTAATTATAACTCATGAATGCAATAGATTGCATGTGGATTTAGATAAGTTATATTTATAAAATCAAGGAACATGGTTTTCATGTTGGTGGTTAAAAAAGTGCACTCTAACTGCCGATGGTCAAGGTGACCATCGATAGTCATCCTGACCATTTGTGGTCAAGCATGAAGGGTCAAAGAGTAGGTAAAAGGGTAAGTTAAATTAGTTGAGAAAAATAACCATGGTTTAGGCTTAGTTATGGGTTGAAGACTCAAATTATTCCCAAGGGGGTCCTAGGGTAGTCTAGGGTAATTTTGACATTCGAAGTCATGATGTGCGGATTTTTGATGTCTACACAAGGGTTCTAAGAGGGTTTTTGGTAGATTGAAATATTAATAATGGTTCATAAAAACTAAATACTAAAAATCCAAACCAATTCCACTAAATAAAATATAAATACCCCCATAACCTATCCCAAAATTCTTGAAGTCTCATGCATATCCTCTACAAATGTGAGTGAGTGTAATTGGGCATTGGGCTCCTTCAATGCATTCTAAATAGGCCTGAGAGGAAAATGGGCTTGAATGAGTAATTTTATGATTTAGTTTGTAAATAAATAGTTCATGCCAACCTTTTACTCTGCTTGTAAATCTATCAAAGTGTTTTGGATGTTCATTTACTCATCTTTATTAGTTTATGCCCTTGTAGGGTTTAGGCCTAGTTATAGGCCTAATAGGCCTAAATATGTATTATAAGAGTATATCCACCTATGAAGGTTATAAATAGATGTAGGTGTTTGTATTTACATTTTTTTCCCTTTATTCTAAATGTATATACCTTCCAATAATGTATTCAAAATCTCCATCTCATTCCTTCAACATTCACCTCTTAAACATGCATATTGTGTTACTCATGAGTGCCCTCTATCTAAGAAAAAAAAAAGGGCATTTACCCTATTCATGTGAATTGAAGGAGACCCTAAGGAGCTAAAATAAGTAATGATAGTGATCTATACCAATTTATAATATTTTATCATACTCTAATGACCTTCAACACCAAATTATCTCAAGACTAGCTTCTTATGACTTGAATGTGCACAAGGTTTAGGTAAAATGAATGTGAAGTTTAAAAACTAAGTTCTTGCTTCAATATTTGATTTGTCTCCCCTTCCTTTTAGGATCACATGGAGTGGTGTCACTATGAGAGTAACTTATTCTTGGTCCTCCTCAATATATACCTCTTCCTACTCACTTGCATCCTTATTACTTGGACTAGTCTGTAGTATGTATGACTATGTCACATGTAGGTGACCATTAGAGAAGAAGTTGAAAATTTTATTGTATGTGTTAATATATGTTTTAACACTATGTTTAACTCTTCTTGGTTTCTCTAAGGTTAATTAGTCATGTTTTCAACTGACTAAACCTATCTCATGCCTTTAAATCATATATCATTCTCTATTCACCAAAGCACTATAATGCCATTATTGTACTATAATGTTCTAGTCTCATTTGAATTCAAATCACTATATTTACCAAATTTTATTAGTCAAGATTTATCTAAGTTAAAATTTCACTTAAATTTCATTCTATTTTGTCCTGACCACTTCCTCTCATGTTCAATCATGGTATCTAGGCCTAAGCTATAAAATGGAAGCATTAGTCTCACACAAAACTCACCAAAACTTACCAATATATGCCTAATTGTATGAGTAAATCCAATTTTGGAGAAACTAAGGTAACTCATCCCATTTACAAATTTATCATTCTTACACCATGGACATTACTTGAGGGGTCTCACAACTACTCTTCAATATCTTTTAGTGACTTAGTCTCACTATGGTCATCTTGAGGAACTAATCACACCTTGGAATCCTTTACTCCATCAATATGACTATTTAGAACCTATTTTCAACTAGATGTAGATGCTCCTTTTGAATAGTTGACTGTGCTTTGGGATTCTAGACCTTCAAATAGTTTTTAAATAATACAAGATAATGGTTTCAATGTCTAGAGTCTAAAACCATTCATAAAGGCCTTATAAACTTTATTAACCATTATATATCACCATCTAAGTTAAACATCTCTCTCTCACCGTAGTTTTTAGTGGTGTTGAGATAGTAGATTGTGTGTAAAGAGTTTCATGGATTTATCAATCCTATCTCAACCTATCTCTAGATATTTTCATGGAGAATCTAATCAAATAATTTATGAGGGGTTGAAACAAACATATACCATTCTTTACCTAAATCCACACCAATGAAAATGAGCAAATGAGCTTTGTAACTACCAAAACATGTTTTGAAAACCATTATGTTTGCACTTCTATCACAATGAGGGTGATCTTTCCTATAAATTCATGTTAACACATGCCAATTAAGATGAAAACAACATGAAAGGGAAGATAAATCTATTCAAGTATACCTACACCCATTGGAATCATTAAATCATGCAATTAGATGAGAAAACTTAAAGGTGTTGGAAATGTGTGGTCAACTCAGAGGGATCAACAGTATTAGGGATGTTTCATGAAGCATAATACACCAATATAAAATCTATTTACATGGAATTAAATGCCATGAAAATTAATTTCATCCACCAAAATCATTCATCTCAACCCTACCCTTCCTATCCATACTAGCTACAAACTATTTGACCTTGCTGATCTACCAAAGGGAGCGAAGAGAGAGATAAAGTGGTTTTGCTTAATTTTTTAACTCTCAAAGCAACATAATCTCTGAGATGAGATGTGGGTATCTGAAGAGACATTTTTTAAGCTATCCCATGTGCCAAAACTATTTTTCAATTTTTACAACTTCAAAAACTCCCACTTTTTCAACTGATCTTCTTGTTTCCAACATTGAACCTATAAAATATCAGTTCTAAAATGGTTCTTAACACCTACCTGACATTAGACACATCCAATTACACTTTTACACACTTATATTAAGAATTAAACCATATAATTTATCTAAATGGACAAAAAGTGGCATACTATGACATGAGACAAACCATATAAATATGACAAGGATATAACACATTATTTGATCTTAGTTATGACCATGGTAGACATTTTACAACCTAGGAGACCTTATGGAAGTTTTAAATTACATGGGCATTGAATAATTTTACCAAGGGGACAATTTAGTCAACATGAACTTTATTTCCATGTAGTTTATTATCAAACCTATTGGTCTGACAAGCTTTCACATTACACATGCAACCCTGAGACTATGGACCATTAGGGTGATGCCATGTTACAACATCCCACTATCCTGATAGCCTGGAGGCTTTGCCCTTGTCATGGAATATGATGGGACTATATAACATTAGGATTATGCCTCATGGAAAAATCCTTCTAGCCCACCATCACAGAGGCAAGATATTTTTAGAGTCAACTATGGGATTGTGGGTCACTAGGATGATGCCATGTGTTGACATCCCACTTGCCTGCTAGTCAAGAGGTAATTTCCTTATATGTTCAACCCTAGGATCATGGGTCACTAGTATAATTCAATATGAAAACATCTAGCTCACTTAGTGGTTTAGAGGATGGATTCATGTATGATCACCTTTGATATCATGGGTCATCGAGATGAGGCCACATGGTAACATCACACTTGACTACTAACTTAGTTTCTTTGAATTTTGTATAGTCATCTTAAAGATCATGGGTCATAGGGATGATTCCATGTGTAAACATCCCACTCAACTATTAGCTTGTTAATAACCATATGTTATACCATGGTAACATCACTCCTAGGTTAGCGGGATGGTGACATTTTGCTTCCTTCAAACCATTAGTCAAAAGTCATAAAATTGACTAAGGTAAAATCAAATGTCAAAGTGATAAATTGTCTAAGGAAAAAGGATATACAATGAAAATTTTAAAAGTGATAAGGGAAAAGTTTAATTAGATGACCATGTCACCCAAAAGGTCTTAAATAAAGTATAATTTATGAAAATAACTTGATGAATGGCTAAGGTTGGGATAAAGGTAAAACTAGGTGTAGTCAAAATCATAAATAAAATCAGGCTCAGTTAAAGGAAAACTTAGATATGACTTAATGAATGAGAACTTAGGCTAAGTAAAATAAAAAATGCCTAGGTTAACTACTACCAATTGTGTGATCTAGATAGAGTCTTTATTCCTCGAGATAGATTCTAATGAGTTAATTATACATCACATAAATGATAACAAAATAAGGTACCTAGGCAATATACTCCTTCGATGCTAAACTAATATTCTCATTGGTTTAAACAAATATGAATATAATCTAAGAGACTCCACTTTTCATATAAATCTCAAAAGTAAAAAGGAAACTAAACTAATCATATCAAGGACTATTCTAAAGGCTTAGCTAAATGATTCGACTAGTAAGGCCAAAGGCCCAATTCATTCCATTAAAGCTGAGATAAATACAATAGATTTACTTAACAAGTAAAAATTCAATATCAAAGGGTTGGTTTTTAGTACCTTATTAAATCATTAATATTTAACAACAGTGGACTCATTCAAACCTAAGGAATTAATCCCCTAATAGAATTATAATAGTGGAGCTAAGATTTTATTAAACTTATTACTTATTAGATGGTCTCGTCATAAGGAAGGTTTATAGTTGGGAGTTTACTCAAATACTAAGGCCAAAGGTACTTTTCACAAGGCATCCTATTTACCCCAAATAAAATCACCATTAAGATTTAAATAGTCTATATATATATATATTGTTATTCCCAATAACAAACTCATAGATATTTATTTGAGTTCCACTCATATTTACAAAATCTCAATCCATTGAATCACAACACCTTATGATTATAAATGGAGACACTACGCTACTCAAGATAAATATTTAAGCAAGGAAATTAATATATCAATTTAATTAAAATATACCAAAGTCTAAATAATATTTTATACATATTGGATCCTTCCCAAGGTCCTATAATCTAAGCATTCATAATAGATACAACTTAGTTTAATAGTAAAGTATTAGTAAATATAAAACATATATTTTAATCCATAGAATATCATCTAAATTATATATTTTCCAAGAATATTACAAGTATGATAGCTTATAAAGCATCATTAATACATTAAATTTTATCCAATTATTTACATATCATGAGGCACATCTCTAACCCTAATTAAATAATGAAGGACTAGTCAATCTTCAATGATGTTCCTCATCTGCTCCCAATAATATGTTGCCCATAAGAATGAAAGATCACTTATAATTTTTTTTTCATCATTAATCTGCTAATATAAACACCATAAAACCTAATACTCTTAGGTCTAATCATGTTTATATGACTTGGTAAAGGCAAGGGTGGATATCCAAGCAAGGGTGTTTTGACACAAGGGAGAGACCATGCACCACCTATAATACTATTCCTGGTTCTTACCCAAGGAGACTCATAGTGAAAAATATAATTCAAATAAACATTAAATGGACCTATAAATGAGGCTAATCATTTAAAAAATATAATATTAATGGGGAAAGCTTTCATAGAATAAACAAGACTTATCATTTATTGGAGTAGCAAGAGGATAACTCACTCTATTACTTCCATACAATATTCATGGGAGGATTAAGCAATATATTATTATTTCTATTCATGAGAAGGATTAAAAAATTCTATGATGACATTCATAAGAGGGTCAAGCATTATACCACCATGCCCATCACATGGGGGCTTGACAATCTTCCACTTTAAATATGATTCTCATAGACAACCACTACACTAAGTCATAATAACATTAACGCACTTTAATCAAGAGGATAAAAAATCCAAGTCAAGTGAGGAGAAACACAATATATTTGTTTTGATATTAATTTGAACCCATGGAGGGACTTCTTTAGGCTCTCTCCAACTAAGCCACAAAATGGGAACAACCTTAGGCTGTGGGTATCCTATGTTGAGGTTGAACCTCTAGAGAGGGTTAGTTCCCTTAGATTTATCACCTAAACTAATATCTTGATTGGAAAAGGGAGAGGAATAGATAATAATACATGAAAACAAGTAAAATAAGGTGATTCACCAATGTTTTGAACACTTATAATTGCATAAAACACACTATTAGACACTTTAAAATCTTTCAAATATCACTTCACTCACCCTTTGAATAGCTTTCACATAAGTATTTCACAAAAAAGGCACTAAATTGTTATTCAAATATAGCATGGGAGGGGTAGTTTTCCACTTCTAAACCAATCAATAATCTATCTATGGAACTTATAATGACCTATGAGAGCTAAAAATCATTTTCATGAAGGTGAGAAAAATTAGACAGAGGCAAAAAAAATTAGACATTCACTTAACCACATCAATGAATTCATAGAACACACTTTAATTCATCTTGAAAATGGAGGAATTTAATATTTTATTACATCAAATAAGTGTTACAATACAATATTTGCATAGCCTGGGCATGCCAAAAGCATAAGAGTCCCTTTATTTGGGGAGAAATGAGAGATTTATATATAAGGGAGAGAGAGAGAGAGAGAGAGAGAGAGAGAGAGAGAGAGAGAGAGAGAGAGATAGAGAGAGAGAGAGAGTGAGAGAGAGAGAGAGAGGAGAGGAGAGAGAGAGAGAGAGAGAGAGAGAGAGAGAGAGAGAGAGAGAGAGAGAGAGAGAGAGAGAGAAGTAATCAAACAAAAATCAATAAATGAGGCCCAACCACTTTTGATCGATTAACATTAATCATTCCTCCAAAAATTAAATTTCATTATCTCTAAATATATTTCAATACCTCTCATTGTCTTTAAAAACATAATAAAAGATAATAATTTCCTCAAGGTACTACATCATGACTCATTAAAATGGGAAAGTCTGCAAAGGACCTTGAAAATGTATTGAATACTCCACCTGCACTCTCCACCCACCATATCTCTCCATATTATTAATGAGATTAGATCACCATGACTCATCTTGATGTGTTATTTATGATATCATCTAGTCACCTAAACACATTCAATGGTGTCCCTTTTAACATTCCTTTCATAGTCACCATTTTGATATTACTCCAAACCCTGAACATAAGTCCACTATAGATGAAAACCAATTCCATTATTGGTTTTTCATATAGCATTAGTTTGGTGAAGATCCATGGGATAGGGTTTTTTGATCATGAACAAGATGTGTAACTTACAACTGAGGGATTTTGAGGAGGTTTATCTAATATTTAATAACATCCTACTATTCTACATGGTTTGATCCTTGTAACCTAGATCGCATTTGATATTTATGAATTTTCCTACTTTGGTCCACAAAATCCTTTGGTCCAACATGTCTACCTATGTGGTGTTTTTATGGGCTTCTTAGTTTATTTTAAAACCTGACCATTTTCACCTTGGACACATGTATTTATTTTTCTACTAGAATTTGATCACTCCAATTCTTTGGGAGTCTCCTAGATTTGACCTTCATCATCAAACAATGATCTTTGATTGCACTCTAGATTATGGCACTATCAACCTTTGAAAATGTGACAGTTGGTAGTCCCACATGCCTCTTGTGGACCCTACTATCAATATTCATCTAATTAATGTGCTTTATGCCATATGCTAGGATTGCATGCAATCAAGGCTCATTAACATTTTGACCTTATGTACATCATCGATATGCTTCTGCATGGTTGAATGCATACTATTGATCTTATTTTTTTTATTGAATTCATGTCCATTGATTTTCTAAGTCACCATGATCATGACACTTGGCATCAATGCATTCAATATCATGATTTTCTAACATTTTGACTTTGAGTTTGTAGTTGATCTTTGAGTACATGATTAAATATGCACCATCTATCTTTCTTGACTTTTTAACTTTGTGAGATCACCTACATGACATTGATATTTAACATTAGCCTCCGATATCATGCCACTTGGTAGCCCTGCATTTAACTTGATACTTGTTAATGATTTTGAATCTAAACAAGATCATCCCATAAGACACTTAATTAAGGATGTATATCCCATACTACTATATAATCTTTCATGTGGCTTTAGTTTGACATTCCTAGGTACATCCCACACTACTAGATGAAACTTGGAAGATCTTTCCTAATTAAGGATTTTGGCAGCCCTATATTTCTTGTGTCTTTAGTTTGATGTTCCTAGGTACATCCCACACTTCTAAATTATCTTTTAAGGCTTATATCTTGAGATAGAAAATTCATTAAGACATCAAATTTTTAGGGGATATTCATGGCATGAAATGCACCATATTTGTGTAATCCTTTAGCTTTGGTTGACCTTGCAAGCATAATTTATGAAATGCACAATCTAACTAACTTGTTTATTTCTAAATGACATACTATGATAGTTCAATTCCTAGTAATCCTATTAACAAATTTTCAAGACAAACTCATTGATTCACAAGACAAAATGGCATGATGTGCAAAGCTTTGAATGGTAAGGGTGACATTTTGACCTATGAGGTTAAAATTTTCAAAATTTTAGTGACTCAAATGGTAAGGATGCCTACTATGCTTGAGAACCAGACCATTTACATGAATTTTAGACTTATAAATAATGATGATCCTGATCTATAATTGTAAGAAACATTTTGACCTAAAATAAGACAATTATTCCACCAATATAAGGAAGGAAACACACAAAATAGGAAAACTAATATAAACAAAGAATGTTTGAAAATGAAGCACTTATTTGGGACAAAAAAAACAAATGATTGTGATAGAACAACACTTTAAGGAAAACAAGAAATTGAATTATATATGAGTAACTTGTTGGAAAATAACTATCTATTGAGAGGGGAGTGAATCAGGACATCAATTAAAACTAGTCCTTTAATCTTTTAAAAGCAAATTTAAAAGTCTATGCAGATTAAAAGATAAATGCATAGACCACATAATATACAAATACAAAAGACATGAGATTTATTCATGGAAAATGCAAAGGGAAAAACCATAATGAGAATAACTACTAGAGTCTACTATTTTAATCTAAGCTCACAGTTCAAAGCCTCACTGGTAAAACCTCACTAGTTACAAGCCTCACTAGAAAAACCTCACTGGTTACATTTAAAGACACTAATCCTAAGGAGACACCAATACCATAATTGAGCATCAAATTAGCTAATCTGATGGCACCAACTAATAATATCTATGGAGCTACAAGTCTAGATTACAATATTGATTCATAAATGAATCAAACACTAACTCTTTGTTACAAGTCTAATCTGTAACTACTCATCCTCTACAGATTATCTTTGTGTGCCTTTATTCCTCTCTACCCCTCTCTCTTTGTATCTATATATGTATCTATTTGATACACTTAATCTCTCTCTCACTCTACTCCTTTATGTCAATATATTTTTAGTTTGACACTCTTCAATAATAACTCATCTTCTTTGCACTTCTACCTCTGTGTCTATATATTTTTGTTTGAAATAATTCCAACCAATGAAACTATATCCTATATTCTATATATATAAAAATTTGATCTAGGGTTTTCCTCTTCTCTATGTTCACATTTGAACTATAACACATCACACTAACTCTAGACTTTACTTCATTATGACATAAACTGTTAGTTTCTTGCATCTTGATTCCATACATCACACCATAATTATAGGTCAATTTACTATCTATAACATCTATTAGACTCAAGTTTTGATGCACATGATCTTTAATGTAGATTTTATTGGTTGGATTGATCAATCTCATTATCTATGTTGAGATATAGAGCTTATACACAAGTTCCTACATATTCTTGTATGTTTCTTCACTTGACCATTTTTATTTAAACACTTTATTTACTGGCTTTTGATTTCTTTCTTCGTACCATATCCAAGCTCTCTTTCTCCATTAGATATTTATATGCTTCTAAAATTTAATTTCCACTCTTTAAAATTTGTTTGTTGATCTCTACATCCTAGTTTACGCATGTCATTTGATCTTCAAACTTGCACAAAATTTACATTGACTTGGTCATTAAACTTTGACACTTTGACCTCATCTCAATACTTCTTACATATTTATATTGATTTCACTCTATCCATCTTCTTGAACCTATTTGGTCTTTAACTTACCACTATGTCGATAAACATCGATCACTTCATATCATTTGAGTCCTTTCACTCTATTGGATCTCCTTTACATGATCACCTATGTACCATCAGATCATCTGACAAGCTCAATCATTAAATCTAAAAAGTTTATGCTCATTTGGTCTTTGTATGATAAAATATATTAATGTGATACTTATCACTTACACATTCACTTGAATCTCCTTTTGATCATTTGACTTCATTACACTCTGTTGGACCTCCAGTGTCTAATTAAGTGTGAACTATTGATCTTCTAAATAGATCAAAGTTTATCTTTGATAAGCTCACTCTCATTGGTCCTATATCTAATAGATTTATGTGCTTGTGACATTTGGCATTAGTGTGCTCACTTGGAGGGAACTTTGATAATATGACTTTGCTTTTTTTATTAGATCATCTACGTATGATGAAGCATAGGTTATTGATCAAGCTAAGATATAATATAAAGTCTAAGACTTAGGATATATTAAGTCCTTTGATCACTATTCAAGCTAGCAATTACTAGGTCAAGGGTTTAGTTTTATAATTATGACAAAGGATTAAGTTATAGCTTAAGCTATCGAGTCAAAAATATATCCAGTTAACATCAAAATATAAAGTATCTATTGATGCCATGACATAAACCCTTAGGGTTTAATTGAGAAACCCTTTATAATTTAAGATTAAAGATAATTAAAATCTAGGCTCATTTATTCTCCTCTAAACTTTTGGACCATATTTATAGAATTTACATAAATAACCCATAACGAATCTTTTTATCTATTTGAATTTAAACATTAATAAATGGTCTCTATAAAATCATGACAACTTTGCGTAGTATAACTGTGAAACATGCTCTTCTCTCCATCAATCCTACCTGATCCTTTTGACATCAATGAAAATCATATTGCCAAAAATATTCCCCTTTGGCATTGATGGAAAACTAATTGATCTGATGAAAAATTAATGTTTTGATCTTCTAATAATTTTATCCTTCACTAGCATTGCTTGCATTTTGTTTTGATGAGTATGGACTAAATCTATGCATACCATACTTTCTCAACCTTAGGTAATGTCATATTTTCCGTAACTCATATTGGACACTTTATTTGCTCTTCCAAACTTTTATAGAGAGCATTTTCACTTTTTATCCAAACTTTTACAAAGAGCATTTGCCCTTTTTCTCTCCCTTTGACATCAATGGAAAAGGGACTCCTCACTTTTTTTCCAAAGTGTTCTCCCACTTTATTAGATAAATGATCATATCTAGGAATATGTAACTTTAAAATCATCATAAAATTTCAAAATATATATACTTGAGTTACTTTTTCTCTTCTTCTAGGGATCAACAAGGCTTTTATGATCCTTACTCTAGACTTATTCTCCATCACTAGTATCTAATGATGTGATGTAAGAGATATCATCCCAAATTTTGTCTCATGAAATCAATTGAGCATCTTTAGGTCTTCATACATAGTCCTCTGATCCTAGGACTTGACCAATTACAAATATCCCACTTTGTTTATGCATGAGGATTCAATACATTGTTTAAGCACCTAACTTGGTTTGTTCAAGTCATAATGTCAACCTGATTGAGTTAACATCCATAGAAGACAACACCTTATCTTTAAATCATGACTGAATCATCTCACATATGCTACTTTTCACATCATGCATAGCTCTTCAAGCCATTCAAGTTATTTGAGTTAGCTCCCCCTAACTCCATGGTATATTTAGATTTCATCTTTAGAACTCATAGACCTTCTGCATGATTTTATTTGTTATTCAACATAGATAAGTCTCAACCAACATCCACCTGAGCATTTTCAAATCTAACACCATAGAATATAAAACAAGCTCCTCTATTATGAGCCTTATTGATTCTGATAGACTAAATAATCTAGCTTCCCCTTACTCTACTAACCTACTAATGATCAATAAAAAACTTTGCAACATAGGATCATTATTATATATAAAAATAGTATTAGTTTAAAAGACCAATAAATAATATACATACCTCTATACTAATTGGTATCATGATCTAGAACAAAGACACTTAATTCCACACTTGGAAGTCTCCATATCCTGCCTTTAGAACCATATTCCATGAACACATTATTGGCACACTCATTTTGTCCTTGTAGACACTACATACACAACACTTCTCTCATCACAACACACCTAATTCAAATGGGAGCACTCATTTCTTACCTTCAAAATCTTATGAAGAACACCACTTTCTTCCTTACTAAAAGGAGTCTCTTAAGAAGCATAGATAGAGACACCTTAATTCACAATGTCCTAAAACAATGTGAAACTAGGAATTGCCTACAAATCCTCATATTCCTTTTCATCCTTGGTCATCTTGTGCTTTTGGTTGATCTTTTTCTTCTTAGGATTAAGAGAAGTAATATGATCATCCACTATGATATTCTCCTTTGGATTAAAAATACATGGAGATAATATGGATCCATGACATACCTATTCATCTGATGAATCTTCTTTGTAGATCAAAATCTCATCACTTGTCATAGAAGATTGATGTTTTATGCTTGATACTTTCTCTATAGGATCATGATGTTCACTTGAATCTATACATTCCTTAGAACTATCTTCAACCAACTACTTGGACTTCTCCTTGAGATTTGTCTTCTCATTCTCAACATGTACAGACATTGAGATCTCTTAACATTTTCCAACCTCTATATCATTCTTCATCATGGCTTGATATTTCACTTTCCATGCATGCTTGGGTTGATTATATGTCTTGTTGGGATTACTTTTCTATTTTTTAGAGACTTGTGAAACTTTTTTCACACTGAGAGGCATGCTTTTATTCACACTTTTTAATTTTGGTCTTTCAAATATTGTTATACATTATTTAGCTATGACCAAAATTATTATAATTATAGCACATTACATTTATATCTACCAAGGGTGAAAATGAATTTTTTCTTACAAAGTTGGTTCTCCTTGTAGGTACAACTCTACATTTACTAGTCTTATGACAAAATGTACTATAACTATAACAATAACCATAGAAAGACGAGGAATACTTGGCCATAGCTTTTCTTTATGTATGATGGGGAGTTCTTCTCAACTCTTTCTTATTCAAGTTGCTTACCCTCATATAATGATCTATTGCAATAGTTACCTTTATCTTTTGTATCTTCCTTGAGTTTACAGAGATGGACTCATTATTCTTTTTCCTTTCCTCAAGCTTCTTTTTAGATTTAGCCTTATTCACATCATCATTGTTTGTGTTTGTCTTTGTATCATTGTAAGATTTCTCTTTCTTTTCTCATTATCCTTTTGCTTTGAAATTATCATATAACTTAGTAGATGTACTAGTTATGGGACTTTTACCCTTTTCATAACCAAGACCAGATTTCATTTTTGATGGATTTTGAGAGCTAATCAATTCATCAAAATTTTTTGATCCTCTTTTTAGATTTAGACCTTTGTCTATTTGATCTTTAGTTTTTTCAAGTTACTTTCTCAAATCCACAATCTTTGCTTCTAGCCTTATACACTCAATAAATTTTAATTTTAGTTCAATCTTGACTACATCTTCTATTCTTGTGTCATCTTCAACTTATGTATTTAAGATTCTCACCATCTAATCATATTCTTCAAGACTTTTGGATAGTTTTTCACTTATTTTTATCCAAGCTTATTCTATCTTGAGTTATCTTTTCTCAACATGTCAATCTCATCTAGAGCACAAATGAGTTCACCATCTAGGTCCACTTCTCCTTCCTCTTCTTCATCACAATTGTTTTCTTCTTTTTCATGATTTATAGAATTTGATCTTGATGCCATGAATAAAACTTTATTTTCTTCATCCATAAAGGCATAGTCATGGTCATCATCTGATCTATCACTCTCATCCATTGAGTCACTATCTTCTCTTGTGTATAGACCCTTCTTATTCTTGAATAAGTTATTCTTATTAAAATAGTGAGGTTTCACTTTTTCACTATCCTCTTCTTGCTCATAATCATCCTTTTTATTATAAGGGCATTTAGTAGCTAAATGTCCTACCTTACCATAGTTAAAGCATTTAAAGGGTAATTTACCTTTGTATTTTCCAGACCCTCTTCATAATCTTCTAAAAAAGTTAGCTTCTTCTTCATCAATCTCCTCAGATCCAAATGTAGATGAATCTACTTTAACTTTCTTAGATGCTTTAAATGCAACTTCTCTCTTGAAAGTATCTACTTTTCCCATTCTCATCTCATAGGTAGTGAAGGTTCCATGCAACTCATTGATAATGATTTTATCCAGATCTCTTAATTCCTCTATAGTAGATATTTTAGAATCATATCTTGTTGGAAAAGATCTTATGACAATTTTGATAATGATTTATTCTTTTATTTCTTCTCTAAGGCCTTTGATTACATTGACTATTTCATCTACTCTGAGAAGGTAGTCTACAATTTTCTCTTCTTCATCCATTTTGAGACTTTCAAAATGGCCTTTATATGTTTCTAGCTTGGCCTACTATACCTTTTCATCACCTTCATAAATTATCTTGAGTTTGTTTCATATAACTTATGCATTTTGACATTGCATCACTTTGAAAAACTTTGATTTGGATAATCTACAGAGAATGGCATTCTTTCCCTTGACATTAATCTCATATGCCTTCTTTAAATCCTGATCATTTAGAGTTTTAGCAGGGGATGTATATCCATTTACCACAAACATCTATACATCAGAACCTAATGAAGATATATATGCTTTCATTCTTATCCTCCAGAATGCATAGTTAGATCTATCAAAGAGAGGTGCTTTGTTTGATGAAGATATTTATTGAATAGACATTATGTTCACTATTTTAAGATCTAAATGATATGATTAAGCTTATTTTAAGGAACCCTAGGCTTTGATACCAATTTTTGGAACATAAATATCTACTGGGGGGTGAATCAATAGATCAACTAAAACTAGTCATGTATTCCTTTTAAAGTAAATTAAAAATCATATGTAGATTAAAATATAAATTTAGAGATCACATACACACATAAATACACATTATACCAAATTTATACATGGAAAACACAAAGGGAAAAACCATGATGAGAATAGATGATATATTCTATTATTCTAATCCAACCTCATAGTTTAAAGCCTCATTGGTAAAACCTCACTAATTACAAGACTCACTAGATACAATCCTCACTCATAAAACATCATGGGTTACATTTAAGGACACCAATCCTAAGGGGACACTAATCCCCTAACTGAGCACCAACTCAGCTAATCTGATGGCACCAACCAATTAGATCTATGGAGATACAACTCTATATTAAAACAATGAATCATAAATGGTTCAAACTCTAACTCTCTTTTACAAGTCTAATCTATAACTTCTCATCTTTTACACATTATCTCTACATGCCTTTCTTCCTCTCAAAGACACCAATCCTAAGGAGACATCAATCCCCTAACTGAGCACTAACTCAGCTTAACCTTATTGGTTACAATGTTTAAGGGCACCAATCCTAAGGAGACACTAATTTAATTAAACACCAATTTAGCTTATCTGATGGCACCAACCAATTATATCTATGGAGCTACAACTATAGTTTACAAAATATATTCATAAATGAATGTAGGTCTCTATTCTATTTTATAAGTCTAATCTATAACTATTCATACTCTGCACATTATCTCTATGTGCCTATATTCATCTCTACCCCTCTCTCTATTTATATATATGTATCTATTTGAAATATTTCATCTCTCTCTCACTCTATTCCTCTCTACCACTATATTTTCTATTTGATACTCTTCAACAACATATCATCTTCTCTTCTTCCTCTATGTCTATATGTTTTTGTTTGACATAATTCTAACCAATGTAAATATATCTTATATGTTTTATATATAAGAATTTGACCTAGGGTTTGCTTCTTCTCTATGTTCACACTCTGATTGTAACACATCACACCAATTCTAGACTTTAGTTCATTATGACACAAACTATTAGTTTCCTATATCAATTCCATGCATCACACTATAATTTTAGGTCTCTTTACTATCTATAGCATCTTTTAGACTCAATTTTTTTTTGCATAGGCCCTTTAATGTAGATTTGATCAATTGGATCAATAAATCTCATTTATCTATCGAGATATAGATCTTATATGCAAGTTCTTGAATATTCTTGCATGTTTCTTCACTTGACTATTTATATTTAAATACTTTAAATACTAAAATTTGATCTCTTTCTTTGTACCATCTCTAAGCTCTCTCACTCTGTTAGATCCTTGTATACTACTGAACTTTAATGTTCCACTCTTTACAATGTATCCATTAATCTCTAGATCTTAACTTCCATGTGTCATTTGATATTCAAAATTGCACAAAATTTACCTTGACTTAGTCATTAAACTTTGACACTTTGACCTCATCTTGGTGCTTCTTGCATCTTTATATTGCTTTCACTCTGTCGATCTTCTCAAACCTACTCAATCTTTAACTTGCTATTGTATTGATAATCATGGATTACATCATACAGTTTGAGTCCATTTGCTTTGTTAGATTTCATTTACATGATCACCTGCTCACTATCAAATCATCTGACAATATTGATCATTAACTCTGACAATCTTATGCTCATTATCTCTCTATTTGACAAACTCTATGAATGTGACACTTATCACTTGCATGTTCACTCAAATATCATTTGATAATTTGAATTCATTACACTTTATTGGATCACCGATGTTTGATTAAGCATGAACCATTGATATTTCAACTAGCTCAAACTTTATCTTTGATAGGTTCACTCTCATTGGTCCTCTATCTCATAGATTCATGTGCTTATGACACTTTACATTAGCATTATCACTTAGAGGGACCTTTCAAAATATGACTTCACTTTAGTTTATTAGATCATCTATGTATGATGAAGCATGAGATGTTGATCATGTTGGGACATAATATAAAGTATAAGACTCAGGAAATATTATGTCCTTTGATCACTACTTGAGCCAGTAATTACTAGGTCAAGGGGCTAATTTCATAATGATGAAAAAGGCTTAAGTTATAACTTAAACTATCAAGTCTAGGCTATATCTAGTCAACACCAAAATAAAAAGTGTCTATTGATGCCATGACATAAACCCTTAGGGTTTAACTAATAAACCCTTTATAGTTTGAGAGTAAGGATAATTTAATTTTGGGCTCATTCATTCTCCTCTAAACCTAAATACCATATTTATATAATGTACATAAAAAACCATAAAAGATCTTCTATTTGTTTGACTTTAAACATCCATAAATGGTATTTATAAAATCATGACAACTTTGCACATTGTAAATATGAAACATGCTCTTCTCTCTATTAATCTTGCCTGATTCTTTTGCCATCAATGACAATCATATTGCCAACAAAATGTATCCATTTAATAATAATGTTTTAGATGTATCCCATTAATTGGGATAGGAAGTTCCTCACCATCTATCTTTACATGTTGGAAGACATTATGGGATTTTTAGCTAGAGATTATGTATGGACCACTCCAAATAGAGTCAAACATTGTATTCCTTTCTGGTTTAGCTCTATATTCATCCTACTTGAGGAACAAATCTCCCTAAAACTATGTGAAGAAGATTTCTTGTCAAAGGTTCTCTTCAATTGTACTTGGTGGATTTCCATGGCTAACATAGACTGATTTCAAACTTCTTCTAGCTCCATAATCTTAGCATATGCGATCTCCATTGGTTCATTCTCTAATAACTCTAGTTGATGGATTAGTTCAAAAGTAGGAAACTCAAGATAAATAGATAATCTTTCTTCCTTACCATATACTAATTTGTATGGAGAATTGGCTATTGATATTTTATAGGTGATCCTATCAACCCATAGATCTAATTTAACTTGAGATATCATGACCTCTGATTATCTTCAATAGTCATTCTTATGATCTTTAACAGGTTCTTATTTATAGACTCAACAAGGCCATTACCTTGTGGATAATAATTTGTTGAAGTAATTATTATATCATAAATTTTCACCCTTGGAGAGGATTCTTCAGGCTCTTTCTAATTGAGCTACACTATGGTAACAACCCTAGGTTATGGGTATCCTATGGTGGGGTTAAACCTCTGAAGCAGGTCGGCTTCCTCTTGATGGATCACATAAACTAATGCTACTAATAGGAAAAGAGTTAGAAAGGGGGAAATAGGGATTTAAAAAATATAACAAGGTGATGTACCAAATTTAAATGAGGCTCTCATATGCATGAAGTAAACACTAAGGAAGCATAAGACAATGCTACCTCACAAAATCTCACAAAACTAGCTAGTTGCATAATAGTTTCATAAACTAGGTTTAGGAAACAATGAATGAAGGCAAAGAGGAGTTCTAAGACTCACTGAGAGCTTGTATCAATGAAATAAAAAACACTAACTTAGACTAAAACTAACTTTAAGACACTTATAAATGAGTAAGAAAAGTACAGTGAGCATAGAAGATTCTCCTTCACAATGACATCATGCGTAAGCTTTGTTGCACATAATCTAGAGGGAAGAGATAGGTAAAGAAAGTCTTTATTGATTCAAGAGGTCTTTCATATAAATTTTTATAGGGTCTAACCTTATCAAATGATAGTCTCTACTCTTCCAAAATTGAGAGATAATTTCTTATCAAAAGAAAGAGAGCTTAAAAATGGAAAATAATAAGAGATATAGGAGAAAGGGGAGAGAGAGGGGGAGCATGCCATTCGAGGCCATTAATTAATTTACCATATTTTTTTAATTTTTGAACCATCTTTGATCCAATTAAGACTAAAAGGCTTTGAAAATAAATAAATGTTTCACTATACTCTCCAATCCCTGAATCCCTTTGATTTGATCTTCTACTCCATCTCCACTTGATTTCATTATGAGGACAAAGTCCTCATATCCATGGACTTGATAGAGTCATGCCTAAGTCTACTTAAGTGGCTGTAAGTACATGTTTGTCAAAGCTATAGCTTTGTCAAAGGATAAAACACTCCTACACACTTTCCCCTACTCAAAACCTAAGCATAGGTCTATTTTAGATTGAAATCCAATCCATTTATTGGTTCTCTTATAGTTAATATCCATGAAGATCTTATAGATTGCATAACATTGTTATTGAATTATATTAGGTCTAAACAAACCTATTCTACCTTTGAACCTTGTGAGAATCAAGAAGCCACTGCACATAAGGAACTCCCTTCATGAAACAATGTTGAAACCATGAGAAAACTAAGTTTGCATACATTATATCTTTCAACAGAGGTCTTGACTAAGCTTAAATGGAATCTTTTGAAATATTTGCCTTGGTTTGACCTTAGTTCACATTTTTTCTCTATTAAAGTCTCTTGGCTTCAAATTTTAATGTCAATGATTGATCTTGAACCAGGCCTTTTAGATTATGAGATTTTTTAGATCCACAATCTTTCATGGGATCTTGTTGTCAGTAATATAATTTAACATGATTACATCATATGGTGGCCTCACATTCATCCTAAGATCGATTTACCCTTTGACCTTACACATACTGTCAATCTTATTTAGCATGGTTTGAATGCATACCATTGATCTACTTGGTAGCTATTAGAGTCATGACACTTTGTAACTCTAAATTTATCTTCTAAATTCATTGACTTGTTAACTTCTCACTCATCATAAATTTAATTTTACATGATGGATTATGCACCATCAATCTACTTGGAGCCATTATCTTTGTCATTCATTATGCACCATTATATATTTGTATGGGAACCTAATATATTTCCACTTGTTAACCATGCATTCATCCTTAGAAAATTTTAATTGAAATTAATATTTACCACAACTATAACTTGACATCCCCATAAATGTCCCACTCTGCAAGTCTAACTTTAAAGACCTATATCTTGAGATAACAAGCTCATCAAGATATGAAATTTGCATAGCATGAGAAATTCATGTGCATGTGATCTTCTGGTTTGAGAGGATTTCTAAGTGAACTTATTAAATGCATAATAAATTTGACCCATTCATTTTTACATGATGTGATATGGTAGTCTGATTCTTCTAGGATTATGCAATAAATTATTGTCTCTTTAGAAGGCTTCATTAAACTTCTAAGAATTTTTGCAATCTGATTCATGCCCTTGAATTATTGAAACACAATGAGAACTTGTTAGTATTTTTCACTTTATAATCTTAGACCTATTTCTAGGCTTTTGGTCCACTCATTTCATCTAGGACTCTGTACATCTATTCAAACCATTCCAAGAACTCTATAAACTGATCCATCTAGGCAAATTTCCATATGTAAGCCAAAATTAGCCAACATTTCTAGTGACATCCTAGGGTTTTATGCTTATTATGAAAATACTAGTGGCCTTAAACTAATCCATTAGGCATCTGGAGTCATAGTCTTTTCTCTAAGCTGTCATGAAACTGACTCAAGGCTGACCCCTTTCTAGAAAACCTCCTCTTAAATTAACAAGGACTAAAAAAGAAACAAAAAAAAAACTATGGCTAAGGCACTTATTGAAAGGGAAACACATAATTGAAAGGAATTATGCACAAGGCACTTAGAGGAAAGCATATAAACCTACTCTAATATGTTATAATATTTATATAATGGTTGCCAATTCTTCTAATAACAAGGCTTTAAATGAATGCCATTTACTGGGATGGGAAATACCTCTCCATCTAGGTGCGAAAGTTGAAAATCATTATGCTATTTTCATCCATGAATCAAATAAGGACCACTCCACAAACTATCGAACTTGGTGTGGTTTCCTAGTTTGGCCTTATTTCAGTCCCATTTGAGGACTAGGTTCCCTTCACTAAAATCCTTTTTCATGTCTCTCTTGTCAAAGGCTTTTTTGAATTGATATTTATGTGACTCTAATGTCTTCCTAGAAAGTTCCCTGGTCTCTTCAAGATCCATGAGATCTACCATCCTCACAGTCATAGGTTTTCTCTCCATTAATTTTAGCTGATGGGCTAACTCCAACATAGATAGTTCAAGAAAAATGGGAAATTTGGCTTCTCTCCCATAGACTATAACATATGGAGAATTGCCAATGTCAACTTTAGGATTCACTCTTTCAGTCCATAAGGCTATCCTTAAATTTGTATGCCACACTCTTTGATTCTCTTCTATGGTACTCTTAATAATCCTTATCAAGTTCTTATTCATGGACTCCACCAGTCCACTACTTTTCGATATTAATTGGAGGATGTACTGAGGTATATGCCTAGCTTAAGTTCCCATTCACTTGTCTTTATATCAACAAATTCTAAGGCATTATTTGAAATTATAGTAGCTAGGACATCAAACCTAGTTATTATGTTGTCATAGAAGTCCAATACTACTATCTCATTAGCTTATTTCAAAAAAATTACTTCCACCCACTTAGTGGAGTAGTCAATTATAGTGAACACCCATTTATGCCTTATACTTGAAGGTGTATTTATCATCCCTAAAAAATCCAACCCCATTGCATGAAGGGTTTCTCCACCTAAATTAGGTTGAGTGGAAGAACTACTAATCTTTGTTTGCCTACAAATAGATCACACTTCTAAATTTTCCTAACCCATGCATAGGCATCCTTGAGAAGGCTATGTTAATAATAACTATCCCTCATTATTTTTATGCTATTATTTTTGGATAAAAATGGCCTCTTGTAGGTCCATCGTGAAACTACTCCAAGAGATTTGTCACTTGATTGTCATCAATGAACCTAAAAAGTACCCCACTGAGGTTCTTTATAAATAAAACCCCATTAATCAATGCATAATTTATGGACCAAAGCTTGAAATACCTTCTTTTTGTTCTCTCTAAACCTTGAGGGCATTATCCTATCATCAAGAAATGTGTCATGTCTTCGAGCCAACTTTTATGAAGTGGAGATGCATCTACCTATGAGTCATCATATGTTACCAAAACAACTTCTTTTTCTTCCTAAAGATCATCTACCATATGTTCACACAAGCCTTTGCCTCTTACCAACTTGGTGACTTTGATCTCAACATCATACTCCCTGACCTTAGTAATCTAACTTACTCTTTTCTAATTTAAATTCTTGTTAAGGATAAAGTCCCTCACTCTAAGATGAGACACCATAAGATAAAAATTACCATTGGAGAGCATTTGTTTGAACATTTTTAGGCTTTTTAGATATATAAGAACTTACTTATCTATGAAATTATATCTTAATTCATAACCCTCTAGTCCTTGACTAAAAAAGGCAATTGGCTACTCAATTCCTTCACTATTCTTCTGCATCAAGATAGTTGATATGGTGTCAACATTGAAAATGGTGTACAATATGAAATCCTTTGATAAATTAGGATTCATGATTGATGGTTCTTGTGCAATGTATTATTTAATGGCTTTAAATCTACTTTACCTTTATTTGACCATGGAAAAACTTGGCTCTTCCTTAGCATGATAGTGATAGGTTTGAAAAACTAGATATAAACCTTCTCACAATGTTTATCTTCCCAAAGAATCTCTATATTCTTTTCTTGTGCTTAGGTAGAGAGAGTGATAATATAACACTTACTCTATTATGGCCAATGTATAACACTTATTTTGAGATAATGAGACCCAAAAGTTTTCCTTCATGAATTACAAACATACATTTCTTGGGATTTTAATATATCCCATACTCTCGACATATTTATAAAATCAACCTTAGATGGTCCATGTGCTCACTAGCCTTCTTGGATAAAACTATGATGTCATCCAATTAAAGTAGTGCCATCTGATTCATCAACACTTGGAAAGTCATATCCATGGCTCTTTGAAATGTAGCCCCAATATTTGACAATCTAAAAATCATCTTCTGGTAAGCATATGTGCCCCACTTTATGGTGAAATTAGTCTTATATTGATCTTCTTATCTTACTAGCACCTAATTGTATCATGAATATCCATCCAAAAGAGAGAATCATTCTAAACTATCAACTATCTGAAGTAGTTACTCCATGGATGGAAAGGGGTAATTATCTTTCAAGGAGACCTTGTTTAGGTCCATGAAGCCAACACATAATTCAATTTCCCCACTCTTCTTCTTCATAGGTATAAAATTGGATACCCATGAGGAGTGCTTAATGGGAAAGATGATATTGGATTCAATTAATTTGGTCAATTATTTCCTCATAAACTCTTCAATTTTGGTGTTTATAGGCCTTTACTTCTACTTGATAGGCTTAACATTAACCTCTAGTTTTATAGTGTATTGGGCTAGCTTGGGATCAAAACCTCTCAGGTCACTATATTCCCAAGTAAAGATGTATGCATATCCTTTACAAAGTTCTATGAAAGCATGCCTCTCAACTTTAGTGCTTACCTTCCCAAGCTTTAAGAGCTTGTCCTTGGAGATAAGGACTCTTTCATGGTTCTTTTTACTTGTTGACATCACTACCTTATATTTTCTCATATGATCTCCCTCATGTAAAAATATTTAAGGGTGACAAGCCCTTTAGGAAGATTTTTAGATATCAACTAAATAATTTTCTCCTCCTACTGATGTTGAAACTTTTCCTAGTTTATTGAGGATAACTTTGCTTCTTGATACAAGAAACAAGAAATTTTCTTATCATTATCAAAGATCTGCTAATGAGCTTCATTATTTGGAAATAATGGTCTTACCATCACTTTGACATGTGGCTACACCTTGGTCTTTTTTAACTCATTTGGGATATCAAATTGAGCTCCCATAACTACCAACTTATCACCATTTCCATTCTAGTTCCTTGGTACTGCTTGGATGTTAAAGGCCTCAAAATCCTTAATTAGGTCCCACACTATATTTTTGTAAGACTTCATCAAGGTATTCTTCATGATATTCTTGCCTTTAACTTGATGCACTATCATCTCACTATCCCCATAAACTTTTAATTATTTGATTCCTCTCTTATTATCCCATTGAAGGCCATGGAATAGGTCTCATAATCTACTTCATTGCAAGAGAAACTGAATTGGAACCTCTAAGAAGATAAATACTTGTCATTGGAGGGGGATACTATAATTGCACCTACACCCACTCCATTATTTCTCCTTGAACCATCAAAAATCAATTTATATAGTCCACTAGGATCTTCTTAAGGTCCAATGATGGATGGCATGGATTTATTCTCTTCATGTTAGTAATAGACACCTAGGTCTCCATCCTCAACACTTTTAAGGGATCAACCAATTGATTGTCATTCCATAGTTCATCCAAGAACATGTGTGGTATCTCCTTAGGGTGATTTGTTAATTCTTGACAAACCATATTTTCATCCTCATCAAAAATGTTACAATTGAGGTTTATGTTGCTTAGCCCATAAGGTTATATGTGGAATTGTGTAATGGGCTTAGCTTTGATGGATACCTTGGTTCCATATCTTGTTTTAAATGCCATGTATAAACAATTTATTATAAGATAGCCTCCTATATTTTCTATGAATTATCTAGATAAACATATTTCAAAATGAGGAAGTACATCTAGGATAAACACATCTTGAACCACTGAGACACTAAGATAACATGGAAGGTTAAGTTGAGGTCTATGATGATATCAGATGGCTTGGTGGAAGAACCATCAAGTTATATAACTCCTTTAGATAAGGGATCATATTTTTGACCAAGCTAATCAAATATGGAATTTAGATTTACTATGGTGTTATCCCCATTATCTACTAAGAAATTGTGCACTAAAGAGACACCAATGATTACTAAAATATATAAGGGATGAGGTTTGACCATCTTAATTGATTGCACTTCACTAGGTCCTTTGGTTGCATTAGTGAGAACCACATTCTATTTTCTTGGTGTCTTCTCAAAAATATTAATATTTTACAAACCTTCTTGGAATATGTCTACCTGACCAGACATGGAGAGCATATCCCACATTGGCACACTTACATTAGACCTTTTCATTTGTTCCATAATGTTGATGGGTGAACCACCAACTTTTGGTTGTGCTTTGGGAGCCAAATTGCACCTTAATTTTGTGAGTTTTGAGGAACAAAGACATTCCCCTAATTTTGATTCCTTAGAGCTATTAGAACCTTTAGAATAGTAGTAGGTTCATTTGGCTTTGATATTTAAGGAGTAATGGTAGGAGGCTTCTTGACTTCTTCTTGGTTACCATCCATGTTCCTTATTTAGAACCTTATATTTTTTACAACTAGAATGTATGATTGACTAGAACTAGCCTACTAATTAAGTACATAACACTCTTCCTACTCATAATTCACCATTATAACACCCAACTAGCATGATCCTTGATTAGGGCTTTGCTCTTGTTGAGGTTCTTCTAGTTTTATCATCATGGGTAACTCTATGTTTTGAGCCACAAGATCTTGATTTTACCCATAATTATCAACTTGTTACCATTGATCATTTAAATATTTAGTGAAATTAGTGGTTGGAATAAAGGATTTCCCAAAATACTAATTCTAAGGCATGGTTCCCTTAGCTTCTTGAGCAACATTATTCTGAATGGGTACCAAAGTGTTGGAAATGCTTGCAACATTTGGATTATAGTTATATTGCCTAACATAGTTAGGCTACCCTTGTCCTTGGTTTTAACCTTGTGCTTGGACTTGAAAGCTTCCTTTATAGGGTGGTCTTTTGATTGATAAGCTTACTGGTAAGGTTGATATGAGGATCGATGAGGCCTATTAAAAGCTTGCTACCTCTTAATATTCACTAGTTAATTTCCCAAGGTTGGAACATGCTCTTAAGCTCTTGAAAGTTCTTTTATTCTTGGGAATCAATAGATTGAATAGTGGAAGCATTTTACTACTTAGGTGAGGGTATAAAAGCAATTATAGGCATTGGAAGAATGACAAGGGGAGGAATATAAATAGGGAGTGGTCTGATCCCAGGGAACAAAGGCATTAGTGGTATAGGTGTAAGCTTTCCATCTTGCACAAGATAATTTTCTACTCTAATTTCCACCTCATATGCATTCATCAATGTGTTTCCTCCCATGGATTGCATCATTATTTCAATGTCACTATTTAGGGCCTTCAAATAGTAAAGAAAGGCAAAGTTAGGGGTAGACCTAATAGAGACCGAGATTCTATCCCAAGTCTTTTGGAACCTTGTATTGAATTATTATATAAATTCATGAGGGGATATTTTAATTATGGTTAACTATTCTATAATTGATAAATGGTCACTTTTATACTCAAAAATCTTACACAATGCATATCCTAACTAATCCCATCTAGCAATGAAATTAGTAGCAAGGGTTATATATTAGTCTAAGGCTTTACCTTTGAAAGAGATGGATAATAACCTAATTGCTACACTTTTCTAATTGACATTATGAATGTTTCAAAAATTAGCTATATTCATAAGGTGATCAAAAGTGGTTGTAGATTGGTCTATAGTAAAATAAGGGACACTTTTAAGAGATGTTATTAGAAGAGGATCATATCAAGGGAGGTCTAGAGGACTTTTGCCATTAAAATCCATAAAACCTCTAAGGGCTACCATGGCTATGAAAGGGTTTAACAAATATCTCCTTATAGGGGTAGGCCTTGAAATTGATTGAGGAATAAAGTTGCCTTTATAAGGGTATGTATTAGAAAATCTTAATCTATTTACTGAGTTTAAAGGCAATTAAATGAATTAAAATGGAATACCTCTATAATATAACCTTTTAATCACCTTTGGCATGAGATATAGTCACTAATATACTAAAATAATGTTGAATATTCTTTTGGAGTCATCAGATGCTATTGTTTGGAAGCTATAACTACTACAAATTGATCAAACCAACATCAAACTTTGACCAATATTCTTTAAAATGTGTCCCATTGAGCATGCTATAAGCTATTTTAGCATCAATTGGAACCCTTATAAAGGATTTTTTAGGCTCTCTCTAATTGAGCTACACTATGAGAACAACCCTAAGCTGTGGGTATCCTATAGTGGGTTTGAACCTCTAGAGAAGGCCGACTTCATCTTGATGAATTATGTAAACTAATGTTATTAGTAGGAAAAGGGTTATAAAAGGGTAAATAAGGAACCTAATAAAGATAACAAGGTGATACACCAAATTTAAATGAGGATCTCATATTCATGAATTAAACACTGATGAAGCATAAGACAATGCTAGCTCACATAATCTCATAAAAATAGCTAGTTGAATAAGTGTTTCATAAATTAAATTTAGGAAGTAATGAATGAAGGTAAAGAGGAGTTATAAGACTCACTAAGAGACTTCATAAATGAAAAAAATAATACTAACTTAAACCTAAAACTAACTTAAATATACCTATAAATGAGAAAGAAAGAAGGACAATGAACATGGAAGATTCTCCTTCACAATGCCAAAATATACAAGCTTTGATACACACAATATAGAGGGGAGAGATAGGTAAAGAAAGTTTTTATTGTTTTAAGAGGTCTTTCATACAAATTTTGATAGGGTATAACCTTATCAAATGAGAATCTTTGCTCTTCCAAAATTGAGAGAGAATTCTTATCAAAAGTTAGAGAAATTAAAAATGCAAAAGAATAAAAGATATAGGAGAAAGGGGGGAGAGAGTGGGAGCACACCATACAAGATAATTAATTGAGCTACAATCCTTCTTTATTTTTGAACAATCTTTGATCTAATTAGGACTAAAAGGCTTTGAGAGGAAATAAATGCTCTAGTATGCTCTCCAATCATTGAATCCCTTTGATTTGATCTTCTATGTCATCTCAAATTGATTTCATTATGAGGATAAAGTCCTCATATCCATATAATTGATACAACCATGCCTTAGTCTACTTAAGTGGTTAAAAGTACATGTTTGTCAAAGTTATAGCTTTATTGAAGGATAAGACACTCCTACACATTTTCCCCTACTCAAAACCTAAGCATAGGTCTATTTTAGATTGAAAACCAATCCATTTATTGGTTTTCCTATAGTTAATATCCATGAATATCTTACAGACTACATAACATCATTCTTGAACTATATTAAGTCTAAATAGACATATTCTTCCTCTAAATCTTATGGGAATTGAGAAGCCACTACACACAAGGATCTAACTTCATGAAACAATAATAAAATCAAATTTGTATTCATTGGTTCCTTAAACATAGGTCTCGATTGAGATTCAATGGTGTCTTTTGAAATATTTGTCCTGGTTTGACCTTAGGTTGCATTTATCCTCTATTTAAGTCTCTTGGATTTGAATTTGAATTTTAGATATTGATCTTGAATTTGGCCTTCTAGATTATGAAAATTTTAAACTCCACATTATTTCATGGGATCCTAATTTCAATTCCATGATTTAATGTACTTTCACCATGTGGTGGCCTCATTTTCATCCTAAGCTTGGTTGACCCTTTGACCTTTTGTGTACCATCGATCTTATTTAACATGGTTTAAATGCATATCATTGATTTACCTAGTAGAAATTATGATCATGACACTTGTAAACTATGCATTTGTCTTTGAGATTCACTAACTTATTCACTTCTCATTTATAATTGATTTGCTTTTGTATGATAAATCATACATCATCGATCTGCTTAGACCCACTGTCTTCATCAATTGTCATATACTATTAGACATTTGTATGGGAAACCAAGACCTTGTCAATTGTTAGCTACACTTTAATCCTTAGAACCTTTAAATTCAAATGGCTATTTGCTATAGCTTTAACTTGACATCCCCATGTATGTCCCACTCTGCAAGTTCAAATTTTAAGAACTATGTCTTGAGTTAGTAAGCTCATTAAGATACAAAATTTTTAGATCATGATTTAAGCATGAATAACTTCATGCCCATTTGATATTTTGGCCTCAAAGTATTTATAAGTGAACTTATTAAATGTGAAATCAAGCTAACTTATTCATTTATACATCATGTGCCATGACATTCTAGTTCTTCTAGGATTATAAAAGAAATTATTGTCTTTTTTGACGGCTCTAATCAACTTATAAGACTTTGTGTAACCTAATTCACACCTGTGAATGTTTGAATCACCATGAGAAATTATTGGTATTTTTCACTTAATAATCTTAGACCTATTTCCAATCCTTTGGTCCACTCATTTCATCCAAAACTCTGCTAATTTTTTCAAACCATTCCAAGACCACTAGAAACTGATCTATCTAGGCAAATTTCCATATGTAGACCAAACTTGGCCAATATTAATGAGATAGACACCATGTTGAATATCCCATTGGCTTATCCTATTCCTCACAAAATCCATAACATTATAAATAATAATAGTTGAAGGAACTCCAAATCTAGTGAGTAAACCTTCATAAAAATCTAGCACATTAGATTCATTTTCTTCTTTCAATGATACTGCTTCCATCTATCTAGTGAAGTAATCTGTAGTATTTAGTATCCATTTAAGTCCTAAACTAGAAGTAGGATTAATTATACCAATAAATTCTAATCCCCATTGGAGAAAGGGTTGGTCCATTATAATTTGTTGGAGAGGTAAGGCTACAAGTTTTACTTTTCCCATAAATATAGCACACTATTTGCATTTTATAACCCATGCATGACAATCACCAAATATGTAGGATAATAATACAAACCTATCATGATCTTAAGTGTTGTAGTCCTTGTATAATATTTTCTTCCACCATGTCCATCATGGAACTGCTCAAGCAATCTCTATGTTTGACTTGGCTCTATACATCTTAACAACATGCCATTTATATCTATCTTGTATAAAGAATTATCAACAAGAAATATAATTGATTATGATTTGAAATATCTTATTTTTGAAGAAATTATATGAGAGGGATAAACACCATCTTGGATATATCTTACCAAATCATGGAACTAGCTAGAAGGTGAGGCATGATAAACTATAGTCTCTTCATCATTTGACACCAAAACCACCTTATTAGCCTCTTGTGAGTCCTGGGCTAGATTCTCACAAAGTAATTTACCTCCAATCATATTTATGATATTGATTATCACACCATACTCCATTAATTTTTTTATCCAACTATCTCTCTTCTCATTTATATCTTTGTTCAAGAGGAACTCTCTAATATTTGGATGGGCAACCATTAGGTGTATCTTATTATTAGACAACAAGTATCTAAATTTATTGAGAGACCTTATAATTGAAAGTACATGCTTTTCAATAAAGGAGTAATTTTTTTCATACTCTTCCAAGCCTTGACTGAAGAAGGCTATGGGGTTCTCCAAAGCCTCATGATTCTTTTGCATAAGAATGTTGGAGATGGTGTTTATGTTAACATAAGTGTACAATATGAAATCCTTTGTGAAATATGGATTTATGAGTGTAGGAGAAATAGTTATGGCCTCCTTGATCTCTTAAAAAATCATTACTCCTTTAGACTAAATACAACTCTGATTCTTCATTAATATGGTTGTAATTGGCCTAGCTAAAGTAGAGAAATCTAAAATATATCTTATAAAATTAATTTTTCCTAAGAAGATTTGTAAATCCTTCTTATGCTTGGGAAAGGAAAGTACAATAATTAAATATATCCTATCAAGATATATATTCAAACCATATTTTAAAATCACTTGCTCAAGGAGATTACCTTCATGAATTGAGAAGACACACTTTTTGGGATTTAGAGATACCCCAAATTACCTACACCTTTCAAACACTTAAGGTGAGCCATATGCTCACTTTCAATCTTTGAGTAGATGTTTATGCCATCTAAATAAAAGGATATAAACCTATTAATAAGGCCTTTAAATTCCATATCCATGGATCTCTAAAAGGTTTCTCCAACATTGGATAAACTAAAGGGCATCTTTCTATATGCAAATGTCACCCATTTTCTAGTGAAGGATGTTTTGAATTGGTCCTCTTCTTTGACCAAAACCTATTTTTAACCATTTTATCCATCCAATAAATAAAACCTCTTTGAACCTAATACCAACTATAAAATTTTTTCCATAGATGGTAATGGACAGTGATCTTTAAGGGAAGCCTTATTTAAATCATGGAAGTCAACACATAATCTAATCTCACCATTCTTATTTTGTACTCGAACAAGGTTTTCCACCCAAGTTGAGTGCTTGATTGAAAATATAATAGATGAATCTATGAGATTATGAAGCTTAACTCTCATTAAAGCTCAATATTTGGATTGATATCCCTTTGTCTTTATCTCACTGGTCTAGTTTCAACCTCTAACTCAATGGTCTTGATGAGACCACCAATTGCTCTATTTTATAGCCTTATCCATACTTAGTATATATATTTTTCTATGTAAATCCCCATAACCATCCATGACTCATACAAATGAATGAATTTATGATTTTGTGTGTGCATTGATATATATATATATATATATATATATATATATATATATATATATGTATATGTTGTGTTATAAATTATTAATGCTTTTTCCTTGATTAGATTATACTTGTGTAACTTTATTTAATAAGTATTTGATGGATAACGTAAGGTTGCAAGATCTCATTTGGGCACAACACTTACAAGCTTCCTATAACAACTATAGGCTCCACCCCCAGGTTGCCTATAGTAACTATAGGTTCCACTTATAGGCTACCCATAACCACTGCAGGTTATCTGTAGTAATTGTAAAGTCCACCTATAGGTTACCTATAGCCATTGTAGGTTTCATATAGAAACTATAAGAATCACCTACAGGTTACCTATGGCCACTATAGATTTCCCATAGAAATTATAGGCTTCACCCTTAGGTTGCATATAGCCAATATACAAAATAGAGATATTATTGTGACTAGATATTAAGGACCATAGTTGTATAGACTCCTTACATGCAAGGAAATTTAGATGTGATACCAAAGATGAGAAAGACAAGGACAATGGGAAGAAGATAAAAATAATTAATCCAATAAAATAATATACCTTGTCCTTAACCCAATCAAGCCTAAAACAAGTAACTTTGGTTACTAACCACTTAAAGGTTGACTGGGGCAGTTTCTAAAGTATTTGCATTTTTCCTATTTTGGTGTTTTTGGTTAGAAGTTAAAAAATTGCTTTCTGTATGTGATGGTAGAACCTAGATTAGATTAGGAGTTATTGAAGTTGAAATTGAGATTGGATAATTGATAGAACTATAAAATTTATTTCATTTTAATATTCTATAGCAATATTTAATTGTTATAGATTTGAGTAATGAGAAAGTTGATTCTATAAGAAGCTTTTACAAATCTCTCAGAGAAGGATTGGAACTCAGTTCTGAACGAGGAAGGCCCCCCTCAAAAGGAGTTGTAGTGAAGATCTTGACTCTCCTTAGTTAAGAGTGTGTAAGTAAATTTCATTATTAATTTGATTATATGAAGTGTTATGCATGTGTGATTTATAAGTGTGAAGTATTTATATATTTTTGTCATAATAGTTTCATAATATAACTATTTGGTGAATTCAACATAAGTTCATTATAATTTAACCAATAAAGCAAGATTATTTATGAATCAATAATGCATATATAATTTTTAAATCCTTGAAAATCATACACACCCTATGTTGATAATTAATGTTAATTAGACTCAAGGATTTGGTATTCATTGGATAATTAGTTTGCATGAAATTTTGGCATCATTGTTAGGGAGGGTGTCAATTGTTATTTTCTAATATCAATTATTATTTTATAAACATTTTTTAATTCATTATTCTACCTAATCAATCATGTTGAATGAGGACACTACAATGTCTTATGCCAGATATCTATGTTCCTAGACATATAGGTCTAGTTGGGCAAGTCGAGTGAGGGCACTATGGTGTCTTATGCTAGATTTCTATGTTTTTAGAAGTAAATGGTGGATAGCCTTGAATGTATATTTTAAATCTTTTAATTTACTTAGTTCATGTTTTTATAATTTATTTCTTGTAAGATTGATCTATTTTCTGCAAAGTGTGCCTCTAATTTTCCTATTTCATTTCCTATTTTCTAGGATAATTTTCCTACTTTCATTTTCTACTTCCTAGAGTAATTTTACCACTTTCAGTAGAAATATTTATTATTTTATAGAAGTAAAATTTCTATTCTAGTTATTTTGAGTTTTGCACTCTTTTATTGTACTTTTTGCTTATTCTAAAACAACTCCTTAGAATACTCAAAAAACAAAAAGACATTACTCCTATGTAGGAAGGAACAAGACAACTAAAAGGTATAGCACAATGCTTATGCAAAGAGAAATATATTCTTGAGGGATATTCCTACCAAACAAGCCATAAGTTACTACTGAGAAAGAACCGCAAGTACCCATAATAACCAAGAATACTATTGAAAAATATACCATAAGCTAGAGGGCTCTTGAAGAAGGAAACACTATAAAATAAAGGAAGCCGTGTGTAGAAGAAGTACTATTGGATTTTAAAAATGAAATAAAAAGGAAGAATTAGATGAGTTAGTAAGGATAAATGAAGGAGAACAACTTCACAAACTAGACACTCCAAAAAGTAGCATCAAAACAGTATTCCATCAAAGATTTATTGAACAAATCCAAGAAAGCTTAGGAGAATCTTCAAATTTCTCATCAATAAAAAAGAATGCAGAGCAGTAGATAAACATTTACTATCATAATGATGAAGAGACTAATAAAAAATTTGAATATGTGATCCTAATTACCTTTGGTATCCATATCACAAGAAAATCCATCATGAATGGAGTAGGAAACTTTGTAGATAATAATGAGACTCCAAACATAGTTACTTTTGAATTTTGTATTCTAGAGTAATAGGCATAAGATAAATAAAAATATTCCACCCTTAGCCTTGCCCAATTTTATAGGTACATTATTAGAAGACCTGAACACCTTTTTTATTTAATTTGATATCCTCTATAGAAGTTATAACTACAGATAGGATGTATATAAATTGAAACTTTTTCCAGCCACCCTCAAGGACTCAACACTTCACTGGTTCATGGGACTAGGTAATAATTTAGTCCTTACTTGGGAGGATATGAAAAATAAATTTATATCTAAGTATCATAAATATGGATGAGGAATATGTTTCAAAAAAATGATATCTTTAAGATGACTAAAGAAGGGGTGAATCTTTAAAAGACTATGTTAAATGGTTCATGTTCAGTGTACAAAAATTCAAACAAAGTACACTAAGAGAAGAACCTCTAAAACCCATCTTCCTAAAAGGAGTCTAAGAATACTATCAATAAGCTTTCCACCTAATGAGTGGTGGAGATAACTCCCATCTACCATTTGTATACATTAAGGAATTGAGCAATAACTATTCCAGGTCTACCATAAACAAAGTTATGGGTAGCAAGCTTCCACTTGTAGTTGCAAGTGGCCTATCATAATCTAAAGTTAGTAACCTATTAAAAGACATAAAACATGATATCATTAGTCATTTGGCCACCCAATTGGATAGCCTACACTCTAGGTAAAATAAAATAAACCTTGGATCAAGATTTGACCATCTATTGTCTAGATTGTAAGAGGAGTAAGATAGATTATAGTTGTCATGAGGTTCAGGCTAAAGTAACTAACATCATAGCTAAAGAACCAAAAATATTAGAGCTACATGCTATAGGAGGAGATGAAGACCAAGTTATCTATGTTGTACAAATAAATTCATGGGTTCAATGACAATCTTATCCAAGTATGGGACAAAATTTACTTTTTGAAAATTCTACCTCCTTTAACTCACAATTTATAAATACTAATCCCAAATAAACTAGTCCATGGATGAATGTACCACCTCCTAATTCAAACTAAAGCAAAATACCTCACTAACTCTTGCAAACCTCCACAAAATGCATCCCCACCTCCTAATTCTAGTTGGTAGCCACCTCAAAAAAGCTACCCCACTACCTCCTGGCAAGCTCCATAAAATGCATCCCTAGATTGGACATAATCTTGGTAACCACCCCAAGGAACACCCTTCACAAACTAGTGGAAACATCCCTAGAGACCCAATCAGCCCTAAGGAAACTATCAAGGATGATTCCCTCCATAATGGAAACAACAACCTCCTTCTCTTATGCCTAATACAGAAGCTGCACCCAAGTCTAATCAGCTCCCTTCCCAACTTATGTAGAACCTTGAAAATAAGATGGTTTAACCAAACTTTAGTACTGAACCTATCCAGTACTCAACATATGCAATGTACATTAGTGAAGTTCACCTATGTCTAGGGAAAGTTATACCACCTCTAGTCCCACCCATAATAATAGAGTTAGATAAAAAAACTCTAGAAGTTCATGCTAACCCACCTTCATCACCATAATAACTCTCTGAAATAGTAAATAAAGGTATCGCTCAAACATACCCATTATTTATATAACATCTTACCCTTTAGTGCCATGTAATTGAGCTTGAATTTGATTTAATAGGATAGCTCAAAAATATCTATGTTAAAATTTCCCTCTTCCAGGCCATCAAGGATGTGCCCATATATTCTAAAATTGTTAGAGACTTATTTATACATAAGCAAGAAAGGAAGAAAAAATATCTCAATATAGTGCATGTGATTGGATAGCTAGTAGACCTTATGCTAAGAAACACCCTACCAAATAAATATTTAGATCTACGATGCCCAGTAGTAGAAGTCTAGATCCATGTTGAATATCTATCTAATACACTAATAGACCTTGGGGATAAAATAAATGTAATGAAAACTAAAACCATACACAAACTAAAACTAAATAATATTCATCCCATATATATAATTATGCAAATGGCTGATAGGTCTACAATTAGACCAGAAGGAATCATTGAAGATTTTGTCATTACTATAAATTCTTGGGACTATACTGAAGATTTTATTATGTTGTAGCCTAAGTCTAATTTGGGTGGATATACTCTTATCTTAGGAAATCATTGGCTTACAATATTTTATGCCTTCATCATCTATATATTAGGTGACATGTTGATCTCCAATGATAATCACACTAAAATGTTGGTCCTTTATCTCCCAGTATAGCTAGCCTTGGCACTAGAACATACATTATGTGCTAAAGAAGATGAGGTAGAACAAACTCCCTAGATTCATATATTCACCATAGACCATGCTTAAACCTTAACTAATTAGAAATATGATTCAATTCTTTCCAATTTTATCCAAATTAATTATCAAACTCATTCTACAAATCTTATCCACTTGCAATGTGTCGAGTGCCCATTTTCTAGCTTTTAGGAAGCAGATAAATTTGATGCATATGTATAAGAAATATTCCACCAACTACTACCTCATAGTTGTAGCCAAACTAGGTCCATTAGTAAAATAAAATTTGAAATTACTCTCATGAAAAATTAAAATCTCTATAGAAAAAACATTTTTTATTAATAGCAAGTTGGAGTCAAATGAAGAAAAGCACCTAGTCAACATGTTGCATCTAAACCAATGTGGTTTTGCATGGGATTATGAAGAAATGCACAAAATCAGCCAAAAAACATGCACACATCATATCTATATGAAATAAGAGTGCTAACCAATTAGACAGATACAATTTAGGATGAATCCAAGTCTTAGAGAAACAATCAAAGTGGAATTGCAGAAAATACTGATTTCTAGATTTATATACCCCGTCTCAGACAGTGAATAGGTTTAACCTTAGGTAATTGTACCAAATAAAAATAAAGAATGTAATGTATTCATATATTATATGGAAATTAATATAAACCATAAAGAATCATTTTCCTCTACCCTTCATTGATCAGATGTTGGACAAACTAGCAGGGAAGAAATATTTTGCTTTTCTAGATGGCTTCAATGGTTACAACAATTTAGCATTGCTGTTGAGGATCAAGAGAAGACCACATTCAATTATCCTTGGGGTACTTATGCTTATGTTGTAGTACCTTCTAGTCTATGTAATGCTCCTATAACAGTCCAAAGAGCTATCTTGAGTATCTTTGTAGATATGATAAATGAATGTCTAGAAATTTATATGGATAACTTCACTGCTTATGGAGAAACATTTGATGAGTGATTGAAAAACCTAGAGAAAATGCTATAATTTTATTAGGAGCACCATTTGCATTTAAGTAATAATAAATGCTAAATTATTATGATATAAGGCATTGCATTAGGCCACCATGTATTTGTTGAAGGAATTAATATTGAGCCTAAAAAAATTAGCATCATAAAAAATCTCCCTGTTCTTTATAAATAGAAAGATGTCAGGAGTTTTTTAAGACATGCTAGTTACTACAAGAGATTTATCAAAACTTTCATCAAAGTATCAACACCATTTTTCACTCTCTTGACTAAAGATTCTAAATTCCTCTGGACTCCTACCTGTGATACAACTTTTGAATAATTAAAGGAATTATTGACTACCACCCCTATTCTACATGGTCATGATTAGAAGATTCCATTCCATATTCATATAGACACTTAAGATACTACCCTAGGAGTTATGTTAGGCCAAATATTAGGAGAACTTAATTATGTTATCTATTTTATAAGCAAGAACCTACAAGCAGTAGAATCAAAATACCTAGTTACTAAAAAAGAGTTCTTGGTAGTAGTTTATGCTATCAACAAGTTTTGTCACTACATCATAGGGTATCATGTATTTATTGATATAGACCATACAACCAATCAGTACCTTGTGAACAAACCAGCTATCCCATCTAGAGTGATAAGATGTCTACTCTTATTATAATAATTTGATATAACTATTGTAGATAAGCCTGGTAGGGACAACATCATGGTTTATTTATTATCACACCTACAATCCCCTAAAGAATATACCATAGTGGATGACTAATTTCTAGATGAGTACCTATTCTCCCTCACCCTTACCACACCTTAGTATGATGATATTGCTAACTACATTTCCATAGGGTTACTTCCATAACATTTCATCCCTAAATATAGAAGAGCTCTAATTTAGAAAAGTGGTAGGTATTCATGGTTGTCTATATTTATTTTCTATGTTGGGCTTGAATCCATCATTAGAAGATGTCTCAGACAGGACAAAGTTTTAGATATCCTCAAAACTTGCCATGATGAACTTTGTGGAGGGCACTTTGCATCCAAGTTTACAATAGTATTAATCTTGAATATAGGATAATATTGGACCTCACTCCAAAAAGATGTAATAAGGTATACTGCTCATTGTGACAGATGTCAATATATGGGGAGACCTAAACATTCAAATGAGATACGTTTTTAGCCTCAAATGGCACTTGAACCATTTAAAAAATAGGGCCTAGACTTTGTAGGACCTTTTGATCCAAAATACAATAAAAAGGAGTATATTCTTGTATATACTAACTATGTCACTAAATGGGTGGAAGCTAAGGATCTTACACATGTCAGGGATGAAAAGGTGAAATCTTTCATCTATGAAGAAATATTCACAAGATGTGGTGTGCCATGAGAATTAGTCACTGATCAAAGACCACAATTGACTACTAGTTTGATTACTATTTTGGTACAAAAATATGAGATTACACATAAGAAATCAATTCCATATCATCTACAGTCTAATGGATACGTAGAAGTCACCAACAGGGAGTTAGAGAATATTTTGATCAAGACTATCAGTATGTCTCATAAGGATTAAGAGGCTAGACTTCCTAGAACTATTTGGTATTATAGAATCACATGGAAGACTACTAAAGGCTTCACCCCATATGAGTTGGTCTATGGTAAAAAACCTATCTTGCCAATAGAAGTTGAGAATAAAACCTTATAGATAGCACTAGCAGTTGGGATGGATATATCTAAAGTATAGAAACAAAGGCTTATACAACTGAATGCCTTAGATGAATATAAAACATAGGTATTGTAGATCACAAATCGTATACAACACTAGTAGATTAGTTGGCATGACAGGTATATTAAGACCAAGCAATTCAACATAGGAGATTGGGCCCTTCTTTTTTATTCAAAATATAAGGATCACAAGGGCAAACTCTAGACCAAATGGCTTAGTCCATTTGAAATTACACATGTTTTTGACAATGGAGAAATGTAAATCTAATCCATTGATATGGTAAGATTATATCTCTTAGTCAATGGCCATAAAATAAAGTTATACAAAAATCTACTCACTCAAGAGGATTTTTCCAAGCACATACAGACTTAATTACAAACTGGATACAATATGTGCTAGATTAGCATGATGTCTTACCAAACATAAGGAGAACTAGTAAACAAGTAGATGAAGGAGAGGAGGACATCCTAGCCCTCCTCTGGCATGAAGATAGAGACCTCCACTTGGTCTTTGACTAGTCACCCTAATTTTTGACTTGGTAAGGACCCAAAATAAACATTCTACTATAGATTACAGTTAAAGTAAAAAAAACCCAATAATGAAAATCCTTTTTGGGTGTTGATGGTAGTTTTTGGGTAGAAAAATAGCCTGTTAACTACCTAGAACTATAAAATGGGACTAAATAGAAAACCAATTTGCTAGTTATTTAGAGTTAAAAATAAAAAATAAACAATCATTATAAGCAAATTGTTCATCCTCCTCCAATTTCTAAGGGCTATTTTGTAGCTACTATAAGAACCTTATTTATTTTCTATAGGCTCTTATATAACTACTATAGGTACATCCTTCAGTTACTATAGGCTTTTGTATAGCTGTTATGCGCACTTTTACCATATGTGGGCATAACCTTGCAATCTCTATAAGCACCATATCTAGTTGTTATAGGCATACCCTAACATCTCTCTAAGTACATGTAGGATAATTCTTCCTAAACTCTAAAATATGGCCTTGGCTATGAGATTTTGAGCATATATGGAAGACATCAGACCAACCAGAGGAAGAATGAATAAGGATTAGAGTAAAAAATTCAAAAATTTGCTTAGGTTTACCCCTAAATAACAAGTAAAGTCACTAGGTAGAATCCATAGGCCATAAGATAACATAGAGAGAAATCATGTAGGCTCATGCAATGAAAGATCAAAAAGCAACAACACCTTTAACTACCCTCTTCCATGTTCATGTAGCCCTAACTTAGATCAACCAAATTTGAAATAACCACCTTGTGGTAGGAGAGCAATAATCTCTCATCGAAGTCTAAGACCCCTATTCCAATTCCATGTAATCTATCATGAAGCACATAAAGACGTGTTGAGGGAACCATAAAATCCTACCATATTGTGATCTCATAATTACTTCAAAGGGGCCTATTTTAGTCCAGTTACAAATACAAGCACAATCATTACATTCTGCCAATCACTCACATGAAAACACTCACATGCAAATCCTTGACATCACCCTAGGTAAACCATTAAAAAGGTATGCTATATATTTTGATCATTGAAAAGTATTCATTATTTTAAATATCGCATGTATGATATTAAAAAACATATTAAATCATGAAACATGTCATTCATTAATACCCCTCAATTCATACTTAAACCCACATGATGATGTCCCAACCCACACTTATACCCCTAATTATGACCCCATTCTATCCCTTCCATCTTATTCAATCCACATCACTTGAGGGCATGTGATAGCTCAAATGGTGGGGGAGGATGCTACAGGTGAAATTAACACACACTATAGGATCCATACGTGTGAGATTAGATGACATGATGAAGCCATAATACCTTATAGGGAAAATAATAAATTTATTATTTTCCCTTACAAGTATAATCATTCATGCAAAGATAAAGTATGTAATAACTTATAACCCTGCAACCTATAACCACAAACCACCATTATTGAACAAACCCTGATTTGCTACAGGCTAATTTTTTATAAGCCATATAGAGTGTATTTCCAATTATTGGTTGAAAGGATTGATATAAAATTTGAACTTGGTATAATGGGAGGGTCAGTTGTGAGGAGAGAACCCATGGATCATAAGAAACTTCAGGGAGACCAAGCTAGTTGGGTTATCTTCAATAGCACTGGTTAGACCACTTACTTTTAGAAATTGATCATTTATCAAAACCCCTTGCTAGGGAATTTGTAATATCCTTTACTAGAGACCAAGATACTATACATGGCATCACATTCCCACTCACTAAAGAATTGGTGATCTAGGAAACTAGGCTACTAAGTATACGAGAGAAATAGTAAGATAAACCCAATGGTCAAGAAGCCAGACAATAATTTTGTTAGGGAAATGAAAGATTAGTACTGAAGAAAGGTGGTGTGGAGAGAATAAGCTCATATATATCCTAGAGGGAGATATCCTCATACATCATTAGATATATTAACTATGAAGGAAGGAATTTCCTAATTTATACTCTTCAATTTAAATTTATAAATCATTTAAGGCATGACAAAACCATTAATATTACAAATCACTTATGGAACATTCTGAAAAGGATGTCCAAAGAGCACCAAAAGGGTATTGAAAAAGACCTATCCCATCATTATCTAATATGGTTGATAACTAAACATAGAATAAATTTCATCAGACCTAATCTAAGTTGGGAACAGTTTTTATCCCTATGGAATAATGAACCTCAACAAGAAGAGGGTAATAATGAGGAAAAATCCCTTGAGGATCAGGCCCAATAGATTATACAAGATTATGTTATAGGCATTAGTTCTACTAGCCAACTCATAGCTACTGAGGGTCCATCTGAAACTGCTACAGGTAGAAAAAAGAGAGGGAAACTAGTCTTAAATCTTGACACAGAGGATGAAATTTCATAGTAGCATATTCCTTCTCCTACTATCTTTTGACCATAGATAAAATTTTCCACCATGGATCCTTCAGGACAACAGGAAGTTCTTCCATCAACCATTGTGCAAGAAGAACAAGTTACATCAACCACCCCTCCTAAAAGGAAGATGAAAAATGAAGAAAATAAACCCACTATATCAAGAAGAAGGAGACCTCCTCCTAGGAAATCTCAAAGAATTAAGAAACAAAAGAAAACTACAACCTCTTCACCCATAGAAATTAGTGAGGATGAAAATCCAAAGAAAAAGCCTAGGTTTTGGAAGACCCCTGATGGGTTTGAAATTGAATAATGTTCTACTAATGAGGAATCTACCAAGGAAGAAGAAGAAGAATCACCCTAGCCATCTAGATTCACTGAGGAAAACATTGATCTCTTGAAAAACATTGGATATATAAAATAAGAATTGTGAATTGCAGATTAGGGTGCAGTAGGAGAGGAATTGATCAAAGGAGAGATTATGGAAAAATAAGTAGAATAAGGGATATTTCATCATGCCTAAGAGTTATAAACATTTGAACAAGCTATGAAATAAATATATAGGCTGAGGAATGAAATAACAAAATTGAAAGGTAAGAGATGAATTAAAATGCTTCTAGGGGTAGAAAATTTTGTAGAACCTTATATGTATAGAGAAGGGTCATTGGAGGAATATATAATAGTTTCCTTAGAGGAACCTATAGCAACTTCATCTGCCTTGGCCATAGAATCACCTACAATAGATTATGCTCTTACTTTGGTACCCTTCTGCCATAGATTTTCTCCTCTATTTCCCACTACAAAAACACCTACAACAGAAGAAGTTATTGATGTGGATCTTTTAGTTGTGACACTTGTAGAAATTGATGACCTCCTATATTTTCTTAAGGAATAATTTAGTGATGATGAAACTCACTACAAGAAGTTAGTACAAAGATTTAAGGTATATGTTGAAATAAGAGAACAATAAGGCGAATTAAAAGAAAAGGTAGAAATGGCTGAAACTAAGATCAAGTATTTGAAGGAAAAAATTAATAAAAATCATGAAACCATTGAAATGTTAATGGGGTGTAAACCACCTTCTAGGGTGTGTGTTGTCTACTTAGAAGAGAGATGAAATTTAGATATGATAGGATATATAATGATCAGTGTTACATGGTTTGTGACCCAAAATCTTTATTTGAAGTATATAGACATGTTGATCCTGACCTTCAAACTCAGTTAAGTGAGTTTTACATCCACCAATATGTTGTACCCAATAATGTAAATTGAAATCCAAACATTTACTTAGGGGATTTCTAGCTAAATGCATTTTCTTCATATGTTCTTAATGAAACAGAAAGAAGGAAACAAGTGGAAGAATATCAAGAAAAATAAAAAGAATCTACCCTGATGATCAAGGGTGAATCAAGTGATATAGATACTATAATAGAATAATGGATCTCCTTCATGAACTCAAGTACTCCATAAGAATGGGTTATTATGAAATAGGTAAAAAGTTTAGAATCATTGTTTGAGTCTTGTGGAAGGAAATGGAAAGAAAATTTTCCTTTCTTATTCACACAGATGGATAGAACTCTCTGATGCTTTAAAAAGAAAGGAAACTTACTCCCCTCAAATCCATAGGGAGGCCATACATAGAGTATACATGTATATTGAGCTTGTTAGGAAGAGAAGGGTAAAATGGTTGGGATTGATGTTTCAACCTCCATTGTTTTGGTTACCAATTCTTGACTGGGAGGGAAAGGTCATAACTAATAGATAGGTTGAGAATAAAATATGGGAGAACATTGATGATGCTAAAGGCTTATACATCCTTGAAGGGTCAATCTTCATTGAGCCCCTTGATTTCAAAAAAAATTGTGGTTTTAAAATTCAACCAAGGCTTTCTCGAGGTCAAGCTTATATATATGTTATGAATTATTGATGTTTTTTCCTTGATTAGATTATACTTGTATAATTTTATTTAACTAGAATTTGAAGGATAACATAAGGCTATAAGATCTCATTTGGGCATAAAAATTACATACTACCCACAACAACTATAAACTTGACCTACAGGCTCCCCATAGTAACTATAGGCTCCACCTACAAGTTGTTCATAGCCACTACAAGTTACCCACAATAATTGTAGGCTCTACCTATAGGCTACCCATAACTACTATAGGTTACCCATGAAAACTATAGGCTTAACCTATAGGTTTCCCATAGCCACTACATAGTGCCTCTAGAAATTATAGGCTTCACCTAAAGGTTACCCATAACCACTATACAAAATAGAGCTATTGTTGTGATCAGATCTTAAGGACATATCTAGTTATCTTGGGAACTGAATGGATGATTGGAAAGGACTATAGTTATTTTATAGACTCCCTACATGAAAGGAAATTTATATGTGCTGATAAATATGAGAAAGATAAGGAAAATGAGAAGAAGACAAAAACAAATAAACTAAAAAAATAATATACCTTGTCCTTAACCTAGTCAAGCCTAAACTAAGTAACTTCAGTTACTAACCACTTGAAGGTTAACTGGGGTAGTTTCTAAAGTATTTGTATTTTTCCTAGTTTAGTATCTTTGGTTAGAAGTTAATAAACTACCTTATGCATTTGATGGTAGAACCTAGACCAGATTAAGAGTTAGTGAAGCTAAAATTAAGATTGGATAGTTAATAAAACTATAGAAGTCATTGCATTGTAATCTTCTGTATCAATCTTTAATTGCTACAGATTTGAGTAGTGAGAAAGTTGATTTTGTAAGAAGCTTTTTGAAATCTCTTAGAGAAGGATTGGAACTCAGTTCTAAATGAGGAAAGGCCCCCTCAGAAGGAATTGTAGTGAATATCGTAACCCTCCTTAGTTAAGAGTGTGTAAGTAGATTTAATTATTAATCTGATTATATGAAGTGTGATTTACAAGTATGAAATATTTCTATATTTTTTTCATAATAGTTTTCATAGTATAAATATCTAGTGAATTCAACATAAGTTATACTATGACTAGTAAATCAAGTTTATATATGAATCAATAATGCATATATAGTGATGACATCCTTGAAAAGTGTATTCACCCTAGGTTGATAATTAATGTTAATAAGAATTAAGGATATGGTATTCACTAGGTAATTAGTCTACACAACAAGTGTGTTGAGCTAGACTTGGATCAAATATTTTAATATCACTATATTACCAAGTAAACACATCAACAAAACTTGTGCATAATTCAATGAAAGCTTCCTTTTGTGAAGGAGTGTATACCTTACCTAACTTCAAGTTGTTTCCAGCTGTAATCTCCACATTGGCATAGTGTTCCACCTTTGCTAACAAATATAAAATTTAATTTCTCAACTCATCATCCCCACTAAATATTTTATCAATAATGACCAATACCTTGGGAAACTTATTCATTTTCAATTACACAATTTTATTTCCATACTGCTTCAAGAACTTTGGTTGACTTCTTGAGAAAAACTCAACTTATTCTTGCAACAACCTAATAATTTAATTATCATCTCCAAACACTTTCCAATTCTCATGATTATCTAGAATATAATTCATTACAACCACCTTAATGTGTGACTAATTTTTTTCACTTTTCATATCATTTGGGATACTAAATTGTGCCCCTATGGAAGCTAGTCTATTTTCATGTTTCTTTTCATATCTTGGTATTACCTGAATGTTAAAAGACTAAAAATACTAAAGTAAGTAAAAAACACTATGCTTATAAGATATAAGTATTAAATGTTTTCATGCATTAAGACTTCTTACTTGGTGAACTACAATTTCACCATCACCAAAAACTTGTAAGGTGTTGACTTTCATCTTCCTAGCCCACTACAAACTATGAACTAGTGCCTCATATTATATAACATTATTTGAACAACCAAATTGAAACTTAATAGAAGATAAATAAATTTGGTTTTATGGAGAATAAACATCATTATATGCCTAGTACTGTTCTTATTCCTTGACCCATCAAATTATAACTTCCATAGACCATTACTAGACTCATCATCCTTCATCATGACTAGAATTAGTGCATCATTTTCATGAAGGAAATAAACACCAAATACCCCTTATTCAATTATATTATAAGGATAATGATAATGTAAATTAGAGGCCCACTTATCAAGGAATAGATCTATAAATCCATCTAAAGGTGATTTAATCTCCACTCCATTATTTTATATCACCTCATCCAAGATGATAGAATTAGTGTTCACAACACTTGGCATATATGGATCCAAATGGAAAAATTCAATAGGTTTAGAATGTATTATTACCTTGGTACCATACCTAGTTATGAAAACCAAATATGTCCAATCAGATGATAAGTATCCTCCAATATTCGGGGTGAAGTCTCTTGATAGACACATGGCAAAGTAAGGAGGCAAGTCAACCACAACTACATCTTACTGAATGATAAAATTAGGATAAGTGTGTAGTGTCAAATTAAGATCTATAATAATGCCTACTATCCTTATTGGTGACCCATCTAGTTGTATCACTCATTTAGTATTTGTTTCATAAACAATACCAAGATTATCTTCAATTTACTTAGGCATAATAATACTACTGGCTCCACTATCCACCATACAGTTATGAACCAAAGTATCACCAACTATTAAAAAAGGTAGAAAGGAGGATTTTTATTTAATTTTACCTAAATTTTATCCACTTTTACCATCTTATGTAACTATTTTAATTGTTGCTTAGTTGGTTGGTATAAATTTGTTAGGACAATACCTTAATTTCCAACTAGTTTTGGAGACAATTTGAGAGCTAAGATCTCTTGAATGAGCATATATTTTTGTCTTGGAATAGAGAGGGAATACCTTATGATAATTTATAATATTATAATTTTTAATATGATCCACTATACTAAATTGAGCCCTACTAACCTTTGGTTATGCTTTTTAAACCATTGGTTGCTCACAAACTAGAGGTATTTGAGGAACTTTCCCAGCCTCCATATTCTGATTTTTCTAAATTTTAGGGGCATTAAGATGATCTTTAGTACTATTGGAAACAACATTAAGAGTGATTGAATCATTACCCACATATTTAGCCTCATCAATGGCTCTCTTTTTAGCTCTAGTTAGAGATACAACTTGGCCACTTGTATTGCTAGTCTCAACAACCTAATTGAATGCAACATGATCATCCACTTTATTATTCACATTAATGTCTTTTAGATACCCTTGAACTTGTTTAGGTTCTCCTTATGATGCCAAATTTGTATCTTAATATTTAACTCCTTAAAGAGATAAGTCTTCTTATGTTATTTTTGGCATAATAATGTTTTATGACACCAAAGCTTGGTTTTGAGCATCATTGAGATTAAATGGATGTCAACTTGAATCCTACATCAAGTTATTTTGAGATGGTGTGGGAATAATAAATTTTTAAGTGAAAGGTACATTAGGATCAAAATTTTCATATGGTTTATCTTGAGTTATGGATCCTTGTGATTGGTAGGGTGGTTTATTTTCTTGAACCCTTGATAAGAAGGCTTTTGATCTTTGAATGGCTGATAGGTGATTTGATTTTATTGTTGATAAGGCCTATTGCCCTAGTATTTTTAACTTTTTTATTGTATTATTTCATTCCCAAAATATTGTAACAAACTTGTTAACACTCCAAGCTCTCTAGATTGACTAGAAAGGGCTGTAATTTGATATTTAAGGGATACAATAGGGGCTAAACATGGGATTTGAGGAATTTGAGGGGATGGTATAGATTTCAATTCTGGGAATATAGGAATTAGAGGCCTGGGAGAGAGCTTACCATATTGTATCAAAATGTTTTATACTCTTATTGAAACTTCATAAGCATCTGGCAAGGTAATACCACCCATTAACTATATCATCACACTAATATCAAATTTGAGGGCTTTTAGATAGTACAAAAAGGCATATTTTAGGGATGGTATAATAAATTCAAGTATCTTGGTCTATGTATTTTGGAATCTGATGTTAAAATTAATCATGAACTCATGAGGATCTCTATGTATACTAATCAATTGTTCAACTAAGGATAGGTGATCAGACTTATCTTCAAATTGTCTGACTAAGTATGAACTTAATTCATCCTAGGTAGCAATGGAATTTAGTGGAAGGTTTTTACACCACTACAATGCTTTTCCTTTGAAGGAAGTAGTGATTAGTCTAATAGCTACATTATCTTAAACAACAATGTGAACTAAACAAAGGTTGGAAATATCTTGGATATGCTCAATAGAAGTTATTTGATATTCTCTTGAAAATAATGGGATGCTCTTAAGAGTAGACACAATAATGTCATTAAAATGGGATAAATTTCATGGACTACCCCTATTGAATGGAACAAACACTTGGTTTTTGATGGCCATTAGGATAGTGGGGATTGTATCTCTTAATAAAATTGGAGAAAAAAGAGATAAATATTTATTTTTAGGATAATACCTTGTCCTACTAATCCTTTCTCTTTTATATGAAGTAGAAGGCAACTCAATGAATTCAAGAGGAATACCTTTACTAGCTGACCTTGTGGTAACCTTTGGCATGAGAGTATTTCTTAGATGATGTTATGAACTCTACAATCTAAAGAATATTTATATTATAATGATGATGGATTTCTTCCTCTACTATAAATACTTCTCCTCAAATCCAAACTTTAACTATGCCAAGAAGAATGGGTCCCACTAGATATGCCAAAAGTTGTGATCTAAATTTGCACCCATGGAGGGAGTTTTTTAGTCTCTCTCCAAGTAATACATAAAATGGGAACAACCTCAAACCATGGGTATCCTATAGTGAGGTTGAGCCTCTAGAGAGGGCTAGTCCCCTTGAATTTATCACCTAAACTAATCTCTTTCTTTGAAAAGGGAGAGGAATAGATAATAATGCATGAAAACATGTAAAAAGAGGTGATGCACTAATGTTTTGAACACTTGTAATTACACAAAAAAAACTATTAAATTATTTAAACCCCTATAAATATCACTTCACTTTCCCTTTGATTAGATTTCACCGAAGTATTTCATAAAAAGGCACTGACTAGTTATCAATCTAGCATGAGAGGGAAGTTATTTTCTTCTAAACCAATCAAGAAATTATATATGACACTTTGAATGACATATGATAGATAAAAATAACTTCATGAAGGTGATAAAACTCAAACAGAGGCAAAGGAAATTAGACATTCACTTAACCACATCAATCAATTCATAGAACACACTTTAATTCAACTTGAAAATGGAGGAATTTAGTCTTTTATTACATAAAATAAGTGTTATAGTACAATATTGGCATATCTTGGGCATGCCAAAATCATAAGAGTACCTTATTTGTGTACAAATGGGAGATTTATAGAAAATGGGAAGAGAGAGAGGGAAGTGAGAAAACAAAAATCAATAAATGAGGCCCAACCACTTTTGATTGATTAACATTAATCCTGCCTCCACAAATTAAATTTCGTTAGATCCAAATATATTTCAAGCCCTCTCATTGGCTTTATAGACACACTAGAAGATAATAATTTCTTAAAAGTGTTGCATCATGAATCATTAAAATGGGAAAGTCCCCAAAGGACCCTGAAAATGTATTTAATGCTCTGCCTGCACTCTCCACCCACTATATCTCTCCATCTTATTAATGAGCTTAGAAAACCATGCCTCATATTGATGTTTTATTTATTCTACCAAATAGTCACATAAATTCATTCATTGGTGTCCCTTCTGACATTCATTTCACAATCACCATTCTACCATTACTCCAAACCCTAAACATAGGTCTACTATAAATGAAAACTAATTTCCTTATTGGTTTTAGTATAGACATAATTTAGTGAAGATCCATAGATAGGTTTTTTTTATCATGAAAAAGATGTGAAACATCCATTTAAGGGATTTTTATAGGTTTATTTGATCTTTAATAGAGTCGTACAATTCTATAGGGTTTGATCTTAGTAAACTAGATCGCATTTGATCTTGAATTTATGCATTTATTTACTTGGGTCCACAAAATCCTTTGATTTGATGTGTCTACCTATGTAATGTTTTTGTGGGTTGCTTATTTTATTTTAAAACCTAACCATTATCACCTTGGACATGTGTATTTATCTTAACCCCCTAGGATATAATCAAATTTAGTCTCTTGGATTTGACCTTCATCATCACGCATTGATATTTAATCATTCTCTAGATTGTGCCACTTGGTAACCCCACATCGATCTTTGTCTCAACCATTGAAAATGTGACACTTGGCAGTCCCATTTGTCTCTTTTGGACCTTGATATTATTATTCATCTATTAATATACTTATGCCATGTGGTAGCCTTACATGTAATCTAGGCTCATTGTCTTTTTGACCTTATAAACATCATTGAATACTTACCATTGATCTTATTTATATTTGATTGAACAAGAAAAAATTATCCATTAAGTCACTATGATCATGACACATGGCATTAATGCATTCAATTTAAGATACACTAACCTTTTGACCTCAAGCTCACCATTGATCTTTGACTGCATGATTAAACATGCATCATAGATCTTTCTTGACTTATTGAATTAATGAGATCACCTACAGAATATTGATCTTTGATATTGGCCTCCGAAATCATGCCACTTGATATCCATTGGTTTAACTTAAAACTTTTTAAGGATTTTGAATCCAAATAGTTATTTCCTATAGCTTTATTTCTTGGGAACTTCCCACACTGCTAGATCATCTTTTAAGGCTTATAATTTGAGATAAAAAACTAATAAAGACACCATATTTTCATGGGATATTCATGGAATTAAATAAACAATTTTCATGTAATCCTTCACCTTTGGTTAACCTTCTAAGCACACTTTATGAAATTCAAAATACAACTAACCTATTCTTTTTTGCATGACATGCTATGATAGTGTGGTTCTTAGTAATATTATTAATGGATTTTAAATAATAACTCATTGAATCATAAGACAAAATAGAATTATGTTAAATTTTTCGATTATTAGGGTGACATTTTGACCTATGAGGTTAAAATTGTCAACACTCTCCAAGGCCCTCAACTAGGAAAAGAACTGGATGGTGGATAATGCACAACCATGGCAAGAAAATAAGGTAGGCATAATAAATGAAGTGGTCTTATTATCCTTTAATTAAGACAATAAAAAATGAACCAAAATCATTTCATTCAAAATAAGGATGAACAATCTCTCTAAGGCCTTCAAATGGGAAAGTGCTACATGGAGGCCAATGCACAACCATGGAAAAAAAATAAAATAGAAAAAATAAACCAAGTGGTCTAATTCCTATAAAATAAATAAAAATATATAGATAATATAATCATTTCATTCCAAATGAATAACAAAAAACATAAGTTATTAGGAATCCCACCTATCGAACTTGTTGTCTAGACTTATATCTTCGAACCCATTTTTCCAATTTGTTGCTTATACTTATCTTATGCTAAGTTTAAATTATTTTTGAATTCGTAAAACATTATAAACTAATGGATTTTTAATCCTACATATATATTTATATGAATTATCCAAATATCAGCCACTTATTAACCCATGCCTCATTAAGGGACATTCTTTTCCATGTTTAATTAAACCATATGATAGTTTTATAGGCTTTTTGTGGTTGCTTCTAGGACTTACTTACCTATTTTCCCACTTGACATTAGTACTAAGGTGATCCATGGAAGATATACCAATCAAAATTTATACATTATACATGTTAACTACAAGATGTTTAGGTTAGGAAATAACAAGTTTCACCAACGAGGCTTAATTATTATTTGCCTAATGAAATGATATATCTACTAGGTGGTGGACTACATAAATAAATACTTAGAATTGGTTTAAGAAGGTTTTAATGGTAAAATTTATTAGTGATATCAAAATGCTTGAATATTCTATTTCCTTCATTGGCCCTTTACCTATTCCTGCACACTCGATGCACACATTAAATTCCTCTAACCTTATAACTAAAAATACAAAATTTAATCAAACAAAGCAATTTCAATCAATTAACCATAGCCAATCATTCATGGAATATCAACATACATGTATAGAATTTCATATGATTCAATATATAAGAAGTTTCCATTTCATAAGATTAGAAGCAATGGTTTGACATGATTTAAGTCAATATATCTCATGGATATAATCAAAATTCATAAAGAAAAATTTGTATAAAAGGAAGCACAAGCATCATATTTATATAAGTAATCAAAACATGATTAATAATAGGTATTTATCATGGTTTAAAACACATGAAAGACTTCATAAAATCCTTAAATGCCTCAGATGGATATGACTTAACCACATAATTCAATATTATAACATATAAGTCACAATTTCATAATCATCTTGTCAGAGATAAGCACTATGAAAAATTGGGCTTTACACAGCCATACTCTAGAAGAAGGCTTGTGACTGATGTAGTTCTCCCCTATGCATTGGATTGTGTGTGACTCATGTGATGTATGTAAATAAAGTACAATAATGACATTATTTGTAACTTGACAAATAAGACCTTATTACTACTTTTTTAGTACTTTAGACCTATAGTTGGGTTATTCCTTTGACTGATATTAGAATAGGGTAGAATAGGAAAGATTTTGGTAACTTTAATAATTCTTTAATGTTTTTTTATTTGATTTATAGGTGAGGAATGAATAAGGATCGATATTTTATTTATACCAATCCTATCGGTAGATAAATCACATAAAATTACTTGGGTTGAACATTGCAATACATTTTATTTTCAAATTGGACGACTTTACAAAACCAGATACTTGTGTTAGTAAAATATAGTAATGTTGATGATATTATTTTTCCTAAACGTTAGTGTCTAAGGAGTAAGAGAGTAGGCATAGGCTCAGAACTTATAGAGATGTAAGATAAGTACATTTTAGGCATTCTTGGTAAGGTAAGATATTTTTATCATAAATATAAGGTTGGTCAAAATAAGAGATAGGCCAAAGGGCATAAGATAGATAGTATGCAAGGCTTATGGAAGTAAGGCATGTGTATAACTAAAAGGAACAACCAAGGTTTGAGTTTTCCAAGTTTTCCAATCTAGTAATGAAATTGCCAGTTTAAAGGCAAAGAGTAAGTACCTGGGTGTGTATGCACATGTTATCTTTGATTAAGTTAAATTTTAGTGATTTGTTGGAGTTGAGTTTGAATGATTTTATAATAAATATCATACAACCAAGATCATGTTATAGTGTAAAATTTAGTGTTTATAATTTGGGTTAAATGTACTTTAAATAGATTGAAATTGAAAGATCAAGGTTTAGGAGTACACTTGTGTGTCGATGTAACTAACTTGTTTATTGTCAAGTTGTTTTTAAAAAAAATGTATCATTATATTCATCTAAATCTAATAGTGGGATAAATATAGATAAAAATTTTAATTTCATATATTTAAGGAGATATAGAGAGGGAGAGAGGTTGGAAGGAACATGCCCCCAACTTTGGTAGAAACGTGATTTTCCACCTAGAAGTTGATATTATCTCAACCATGCAACCCAAATATATTTATAACCTAGTGATTTTGGATGATCAAGTCCAAATTAAAAGCTAGAAAACATTGAATGGTTTAATCACCTCAACCATACCAAAAGGTGAACCAACTAATAAATTAGATTGGCTCATTAAAGTCCATAAAAGTTTATGGTATGTGCAAATGTTTTTAGAATATGGTATTGATTTGGATTGTTTAATATTAGGCACATGTTTCATAACACATGCACCTTAGATATGTCTCATTTTTAAATTAGGTATAAAAATGGTATCATATATAGAATTATGCCATAAATGTGAATCTAAATCATATAATTATGTGCTTTGGAAAATTCGAGTAACTATATAAGTGTGGAGGACAACTTCCAAAGCATGCCCCCTTTGTATATAGATAATCTAAAACTAATATAAGTAACAATCTGGAGGACCTATTTTCAAAACATACCCCCACTATAAACTAGATATGTTGAATACTAAGTAGGTGTGGAGAACATGATTCCAAAGCATGCCCCCATAGAATCTGTGAAGTGATATGAGTACCATACTAAATGAATGCATAGAACATGCTTCCAAATCATGTCCCCACTAAATCTAAAATATTTTTATTTTTGTAATCCATGTCCGTATGACATGCCCCCATTGAATATTTATTGGTATAAGTATTAAATACTAAATAAATATGGATAACATGCTTTTAAATCATACTGCCACTATAGTATGAAAATTGTGAATGTGTGAAAGCCATGCCCATATGACAAGCCCCCACTAAATATTAAAAATATGAAAAGTTTGGATAACATGCTTCCTAAGCATTCCCCCATTAATATGCCCACCTTCCATTTAAGGGATGGTAAAAATACTACCTAGAAGTTACCTCACCTTAAAAGGGTAAGAAAATTGTAAAATTTGTGAATGTAACCATGTATCATATATAAAGAAATTTGTCTAGGTAAATGTATCATTGAAGTGCACAGAAATAATGTGATCACATTAATGCCTATGATTCATGATAAATACCATGGAAACATCTAGATATTAATATTAAAATATCAACAATAAAACAAACACACACACCCAAAAGCCCTCAAAATCAAGTCAAAAAGTAATGGTATAAGGAGACCAAAAATAAGGGGCATGTTCAAATGACACAAAATCAAGTCTCATGACTTAGTCCAATGTCAAAAAATAAGAAATTACATATTCAAATGTCTAAAAAGGCAAACATAGGCACATGGGCTGCATATAGTAGAGCATATTCAGATGGTAAAAAATGCAAGATAATAACAAGGCAAAACACTAAAGAAACTGTGTAAAAAATAGGCATAAAAAATAATATAGCCATGTCATAGTGGCCCATAGAATAAATGTGTTATCAAAAAATGTAAAGGTCATAGAATTTCAAGTATCATGTGCAAGATATAATCATGAATAAGGCATGTTTAAGTACATATTTAAGCTCAAACATGATAATTTAGATTTATCATCAAATAATATAACCTATGTGTATCAAGATAAAAGAAGTAGATGCCCCCAATGTCCATATGACATGAGTATAAGGAAAGGCCAACATCCTAAATAGGAGTGTATCATGTATCTATGTATGATTGGATATGTGTATATATGAGTAGATTATATGTTATTCCTCAACATGGAACTAACACATAAATTCTAAGGAGCTAATAGAACATGCAGGTGCTAAAAATGTTTTTGGATTTTTTTGAATGTTTTGATATTTTTAGAATTTGTGATGAGGAAAGATCATCCTATGATGCCATCTAATGGATGATTATATATATCTCCCCCCACTCTTAACCCTACAATGTTAAGTTTGATATTTTACATTATTTTTTTATTAAGGGTAAAAAGTAATATTTTTTAGGACTAGAAACCCATACCCTAGACAAAAAATAAGTAGTTAAAGCCAAACAAGCCCAAATTTACAATAATAACAACTACACTGAGACAAACTACATCATATCATAACTAAATAACTAAAACATAGAAATATAAAAAATAAAATATACTAAATAACTAATCAAACCAATAATATGGAGCTTGTCCTCCTCCTTCAGGACCAAAACATACATAGGGGTTTTGAACCAAACCACAAAAACTAGTTAGACCAACCATGTCCTTTGATCAGACATTAAAGTGTAATCCTTTATCATCCATAAATTTTGAATGGTGGAATCATCTAACATACATCAAGGCTTGTAGAGGGATCCTCTAACAACCACCTAAAACTAGAAAGATATGTGGTGGATTCCTCTAAACTCCACCCATGTAAAGCAAGTTTTGGCATAGATTCCTCTATCCTCCATGAACAAAACCATCATGAAACTAAAGCCCCCATTTGGTAGGTCCCTCATCATCTTGATAATGTAAACCCTAAAAAATATAACCTTATTAATCTATTGTATACATAGGGTTTTGATTAGTTCTAAACTAGATCCCTCAACCAATATCTGTTTCTTAAGATTGTGGGGTTTTTAAAAAAAATCAAGGTAGGATCCCTTAACTAGTAATAGAAAACTTTTTTGAAACAAGGTAAAATCTATCTAAACCCGGTGAATATAATTTGCATATATGAAGATCATGTAGGCTAGAATGAAATGGGTGTGGGTTCCCATATTCTCCACACACTCATCCAAAAGACTTAAACCATATTTTACCCATTATGAATATCCAATGCCCTAGGATTGGCAAGACTAGGTCTCCACCTTTTCCCTAAAGTATAACACCTTTAGGCTTCCCCTTTGATGTGGGTTAGTGATATCTAATTTGAGCCTCCTAAAAAATAATAGTCTACTATGAACAGGGGCCTCAATCAGAACCCAAACACTAATGCAAATTTGAACCCTTCTCCACAACAAGTGAATCTATAAACAAAGTCAAGCCAAGCCATAATATGGAACAAACAAGTTTTTAAAATTAAACCCCTAAAATCATAAATGAAACATGCTCCACTTGAAATTTTATAGACTTGGATCAAAAGCCGTAATAATATTTATGCTAAGACTATAATACAACCTGCTAACACTAGAATACATCTTTGTCAGATGTGATATATCATATAAACCAAGGTTGAACCTAGAATAATCCATTATAATAGTTCCATAGATCCACATCTTCCTCCCAATAATGTCCACACCATAAAAGAAGAAAATTTCAAAGAAATGAGATTGAAGATAAGATCCATCCTCACAATGATGGATCGGGTCCAAATGGCCAAGCCATATGGATATTTTACATTTTTTTCATCATGATTGGATAGGTTTAAAATGTACATACCATACTCCTACTCACATTTTTAATGTGTAGTATAATATGTAATGTTTTTATTTAAAATATGTATTAATTCACCCTCATGAAAAAAGGAGATCTTTTATTTATTATGGTCAATTATTGCCTCCATTTGGTATATCCAAAGAGTTCCAAGTGTAGATTCATATGCAGATGTGGTAAGCATAACCCAAACTCATGTTTTAATTACTTTACGGCCATAAGTAATTGGTATTGTTTTATTTCCTAAGGATTATTTCCAAGTGACCTTATTTTGCAAGTCTTGTAAGTTAAAATCAACCTACTCAAAATGTTCTATATTGTAAGTGGTTTTTAATTGTGTAGGATTAATATAGTTATGCTAACAATAAGCACCACCCCTGTATAAGGTAATTGTTAAATCTTAGTGATGTGTGTGAGTTTTGACACTATTTCATTATGTACATGAATTTTATTAATAGTTTTTAAAAGAAAAGTAACATAATAAACCATAACACCTATAATGTATTAGACCATGGAATTATTTATAGATATGTCCATGGTAAAAATGATTGCAATATTTATCAAATAGGGATCAACAACAATAAAAAAAAGCTAAAAAACCCTAACTGGCCTAGGGTTGATGTTTAAAGGTTGAGTTAACCAAATGTTTAACCCTCATTTAGATGTGTATCCTACTTGGGTGGAAATTTTTAATGATATATAAATATTACGACACACGAGTGAATATAAAATATACAACATCCTAGTTAATTTGTTAAACTTAGATGTACCATATGCTAAATTTATAAAAATGAGATAAACTATAAATGAAAAGTATAACTATTCTATATATAGGAAATTATATAAAACAAGGTAATTAGTTGGTTTTAATGGCAATGTAAATTTATATATGGTACATGCTAAAAGCAATTGGGAAGATAATTCTAGAATAATCATCAGATTCTCTCTATATAGTTCCATCACCCTAGGATGGTTGTGTAGATGATATTATTTAAGATTGACACTAGTTTATTGTATGGAATATTAACTAAAATAGTATGTGACCACTTGGATGATTTTGGGTTTGGATTCACCTTAACTCTATGTAATCATATCTGGGTCATGGATTGTCTCTCTTGGTGAAATGGTAAAACCCTAACTTTTCATATTCAATGTGAACTTAAGTAAAAATGGCTTAGTGTGCACATAGTGTCATGCTAACTAGAAATGATCTCATTATAAAAGGGTATTTATTACTTATCTAATACTCTAAAATAAGGCCTGAGACTCATGTATTTCTCCACTACATGTTATCTTGTGTATGAATCATGGGATGTGTGTAAAGCAAGTATAATAATGACCTAACTTGTAACTTAACAAATAAGACTTTATAACATCTCTTTTAGTACTTCATACACTTATTTGGGTTTCTCCTTTGATTGATATTGGATTAGGGAAGAATAGGAAAGTTTTTTTTAACTTGAAAGCTTCTTGAATGCTCTTTTGATCTGATTACTAGGTGAATAATGAATGATGATTGATATTGTATTTCTAATGATCTTATATGGAGATAAATCAGATAAAAACACTTAGGATAACCATTATAATATGTTTCATTAGAAAATTTTATGACTTTAGGGCATTGGACACTTACATCATGGTAGGATAGTAATGTCAACATTGTTATTTATCCCAAACATTAGTGTCCATAGAGAAGGAGAGCAATTACAAGATCAAAATTTGCATAGGTTTAAGATAAGTATATTCTAAGAATTCTTGGAGAGATAGTATGTCTATGTCATCAATATAAGGTTTATTAGACTAAGATATAAGCCAAAGGGAATAAGATAGATAAAATTTAAGGTTTACATAAGCAAGGAATGTGTAGAATTAAGAGGAATATACAAGGTCCAAGTTTTCCAAGTGTACAAGGTCGAGGTGATACATAATCAAAAAATATCATCCACACAAATTTATATGATATGTATGAACTATATAACACCTCAATCTTGTACACATGGAAAACTTAGACATTGGTTGTTCCTCTTAGTTCTAAAACTTTCCTACTTCTGTAAGTCTCACATCTATTCTTTCTTATTCCCTTTGGAATATATATTAGATTGACCACTCTTATGTTTATTAAATAGGCCTTCTATATTTTGTATAATTCTTAAAATATTCTTATATTATGCCTCTATAAATTAAAGACCTAATACTTATTTTTATGCTTCTTAGTCACTTGCATCCCAAACAAACACCTATATTGATGTAGGTGTCCTTACCCAATGTAAGTGTCTAATGCCCTAAATTCATTTTATTTGTAAATTAAATGTATCCTAATGGTAAACATGAGTGATATTATTCAATATATTCTCCAAATATATTGGTAAATATAATATTAAACCTTATTCATTTTTCACCTAACATAAACCTAGATTCATATCAAAGAGCATTCAATTGAGAAAAGCTTCCATATTTTATCCTATTTATCTATAAATAATAGGGAAAACACATCTATAGGTATAAATTACTAAATGAGTATCTCAAAAGCTATATTTGACAAGTTACAAGATAGGTCATTATTTTTCTTGCTTGTAACATATTATATGATTCACTTACAAGTCAACACATAGGGAGAAAATGGACAAGTATAAGTCCATATTCAAATTATTTTTTATGTATAAAACACTAATTTATATAGGGATATTTTGGGTAGCTTGACATTTTGTGTCCACTAACCTATTTTTCCCACAACCACTATGAAGAGGGAGAAGTAGGGTTTGACCATTTGATAAGGAGTGGCAATCCATGATATAGATATAAATGCATCAGATCAAAGGAAATGATGAAATTATAATAATACAAGTGGTTTCATCCTATTTCAAAAGTTATTATGTACTAGACACATATCTCTAATTTAGACACTAGTGTCAATGTAACTATCCTAGGCTAATGTAAACATCTGTGACTATAAAGGCACTTAATCCAAAATTTGGAAAATGTTATAGAATGTTCTTCCAGTCTAATTCCTACTTATTACAGATACAAATCTATGTTAGCATCAAAACTAACTAATTATCTTTTTTTTTTTTTTTAATCATAATATCTAGCATAATTGTACTTTCCATTTTTAGCATATCTCAACATAATAAATTAAGTATATGTTCTATCTATGTTTTGAAATTAATTATCTTACTATAGATCTATTTATCACCATTGTGGTTGTTCATTCTTATATTATTAATCATATCTACCCTATAGTAGGATTCACATCCAATTTAGGGTTAAAAACAAGTGAACTACATGATTTTTTTGTAAAGAGCCACAAAAAATATTAATTCTAATTACCAAGTGTTTCCACTTTAATTTATATTGTTGATATAATTTTTATTATTCTTATATGAAGTTGAATTGTTAGGGGATTAACCAAGGTTATAATGGTGGTTATATTCAAGAAATATATCCATCAAGTCAATAATATGGAGTTATAAATATTAATTTTTATTTTAGATAGTTAAAGTCTCTCACAAAATATTTTTAATTATACTATGATATTTTATATAATTTTATTCGTATGTGTTTAATTCATTTCAAGATGACTTCTATGAGTAAGTATTAACCTAGTTTAATATTTAGTTCCTTATGTATGTTTATTAATACCTATTTTAGTATTTATTTCCTCATGTATGTTTATTAATTGTCACAAGGCAATGCATAATTTATCAATAGGGGAGAGGAATACTGAATGTAATCAACCATTTTGGGATTATCACTCTATATTATTTTTTCCTAGTTGGAAAATATTTTGATGGGTGTAATGCATTATAAACTTCATCATTGTTTCTTAATTCAAGTATCAATGTGGTATTAACCTAATTATAAGTTAATAACGTATTTGTATTAGGTATTTTAAATATTTATAATATAATATTAATTATATATTTTTAGTTTTTTCACATTTTAAAACTTGTGTGTAAGTCATCTCACTATAATCTCCATTAATAGTCATTAACCTAATGTCATATGTTACCTTATTTAATTTTTGTAAGAAATGTCATTAGGTTTATGAATTCTCAATGACATCATCTTTAGATGACTTAAACACTTGAGTAAAAATCCCATATATATATATATATATATATATATATATATATATATATATATATATATATATATATATATATATATATATATATATATATATATATAAAATTAATATTATGTCAGGAAATTATTTATATAACTAATTAAAATATGGTATTGGTACTTAAATTGTGAGACAAGGATGAAATTTATAATACATTATACCTAGTAAAAATCTTTGAATGGGGAAAGATGCTAAAGGTTGAGAAGCCAAAATTAATTGAATAAATTTGCCATTCCTCCCCCTTACTAATAAACCACCTTTCTTTTTCGATTAGTATAAAAATTATATGATGAAATAAATGTCATTATAAACCCTAAACATGCCTTAAGGGAGAAAATAACATACATGGGACTGTGATGCAAGAATGGATGCTTAATGGAGTTTCAAGGAGATTAATTTGTGATAAAAAATTACATGAGACCTTATTATCTCTTAAATCCCTTAAAATCACAAATAATACATAAAATGATAGAATCGTTAGATTTTTATAATTTATTTTAACTTTTATGGTGTCCAAAAGAGTGCAAGAACTTTGTGATATGTATGGTGTGCACCCTAAATAGTATAAATGGAATATATAGTTTACACTACATAGGGTGTGATACCTATGTAATTAAAATATCATATTCTCTTTATAATCTCAAAGGGTGTGCACCTTTTGTATTACATAAGGTGCATAACCTTTAGGCTTGGTAGCCACTTTTCATTTAATTTTTTGCTCACCTCATGGTTTAAAAAGGTTGTAAGCTATTTTTAGAGTGTGATCACCCTTTGTAAATCATGATTAATTTTTTTTAAAATTGTCCAATTTTCTCCCCATTATTTGTGAATTTACCTAACATCCCTTATGTTCCATCATGCATGAAATTCGTGCAAGTCTTTCAAAATTCTCTTTAGACTTGTTTAGACAAATTCAACATATTTTTGTGACATTTTCTATATTTTTTTTTACATATATTTCATGTTTTATTAGTGTATTTAGACCACTCATTTATTTACCTTGAGGTTTTCACCATGTTTTTTTCTTCCATTATGCATGCAAGCATTTTTGAGTGTAGATAAAGCCACATTGTATTCTTGTGGATCCCTTTATATTTTGGAGTGAATCTCATCTTGATATTGTAAATTTTACAATAGATTTATAGTCTACCCATTTTTAAAAGTTAAGTTATTATTTCCCACAATTTATTTTTTTATTTTGGTTTTCTTTTTGGTTTCATGACCAAAATTTCATAACATTAAATGTGATATCCTTGCATTGAGTTTAATTTTTTACCATCCTTGATAGATTTAATACATCATTTTTTATATTAATTTTACTCTTTATTTTCAACAATTAATAGTTTTTTTAGTTCCCTTATGTAGATTATGGTTCTTGTATCCCTAACATTTATTACATAAAGATTAAGTCTTTAATTTAGACCACTCATATATATCATTATTCAGTTATGGATACACTATTATCTTTTAACATATTATTTTAATAATCATTTGTGTTGTACTACATTCTTGGGCATCCTTGCATCATATCTCAACACCTTTTCGCCACTTATTTTACTTAATTTTTTGTCACATCCAAATTTTTCAATAAGTTAATTTACCTAAGTATCTATGGATCATTATGGTTGTTAATTTGATTAATTAATTTTTAAATAAAATTATATGTCATATGATGTTATGGGGCAGTGGTATGTTACTTTGATTACATTATTTCATTGCTATGAGTTAGTTTTATTAGAAATTATTTACATTATGATCATTTTAATTATTGTTAAAACATTATTTTATGATATATATCATGATGTATTAGACTAACTAGCTTCTTGCCATGTGTTGGATGCAAGAGAGTTTCATCCCTTAGAGCATGATGGAGGGAGAGCATCATCCAAGAGCATGGTGTAGATGGAGGTGTTTGGGGATGATACAAGAATGGATAGAACCCATTCACACATCACATTATATTGTACATGTTATATGCATTTTGTGAAATATTACTATTAGCACATTTTTGAAGTTATTCACATTTAGATATTAAATTGTGTGTGTTAGTGAGTGTTAGTTCATTTTATTACTTTTATATGGAATAAATCATGTGGGTGATTTCATTATGGATATTTTACATGGAATTAGTGCATAATGTTGCAATATATTTATATTATGTACTGTACTCATGTTTTTTAATGTTTACGGGAATGTAAATTTATGTGATTAATATCTAGTTAGTATTGTCTATAAACTAATTAAAATATAGTTACAATGTTTTATAACAATAGATTGTTATCATTGATATTCATTAATATTAATATGCACCTTAATTTTTGAAGATAATAAAAGACCTATATAGTCTATATAATCTAGTAATAACATAAACAATTATATTGTTATAATATTGTTATGATTGGAATAAATAATTATCCAGTTTACATTTTGGATAAAATAATATAATCAAGTTTATTATTAGTCATAATGTTATTTAAAATTCATGATATTGTTTTACAGAACTATTTTAAAGATTTCAATATGACCTAAGACTATCCTATGATCTAAACCTAGTCTTTAATGATCATGCATAGACTATGTTGAGATTAAAAGTGTTAGTTATCATTGTGAATAATGTTATAAGTGGAATTTTTGAGTGGGGTACTCAAGCATGTAAAGTATTTTGATCATGAAAAGATTTTAAATGAATAAAATAATAATTAAGGAGTTAGGAGAAGTTTTGAGATATAAATTAGGGATTTTATGGTATAGTTAATGAAAGTTCACTGTGAGATTACTGGAGTTTGAAGAATATTATGGATTATGCATGGAATACAAGGTGGGAGATAAAAGATAATGAAATTTTCAATGGTAAGAGATAGACAAGGAAAATATTGATATGAGGTGAGTCATGGAGGAGAATGAGAGATGAAGAGGAGAAGAGAAAGGACAGAATAAGAAAGAAAAGGAATTTTGGTTCATTCAATTTTAAATTGGAAGCAATATTGAGATTGGTGATGTTATTACTATTCTATTATTTAAGTAATTCTATGTATGGTTTGGATTCCTAAGGTTTAAAAAATGAATTGTATTTGTATAGGGATACATACTTAGCCTATGGATGGCTCAACCATCCATAAAACTAAGCCAATATCCCTTAAATCCCTAAGACTGCAAACTAGATTGATTTGTGTTAAGTTTTTAGGGTTAAATGGGTTTAGTTGATTTGATGATGTAATTCCCTAACTCAATATAGAACACACACACACACACACACACACACACACACACACACACACACACACACACACACACACACACACACACACACACACACAGAGAGAGAGAGAGAGATGTAATTGACCTATTGAGTATATACTTATATATATGTATATCTATATCTATACTCAATAGGTCAATATATATATGTGTGTGTGTGTGTGTGTGTGTGTGTGTGTGTGTGTATGTACACACACACACACACACATATATACACACATATACATATACATATAGATATATATATATATATATATATATATATATATATATATATATATATATATATATATATATATATGTGTGTGTGTGTGTGTGTGTGTGTGTGTGTGTGTGTATGTATGTATGTATGTATGTATGTATGTATGAATATAATATGTAGGTCTTGAGTATTTTATATAAATAAGGTTTGAGTCAAAAAGATTTTGAATGGGTTAAAATGGAATTATATATATTGTCGATTTATTTAGTATATACATATATAATGAATGTTCATTTTGTTAAGCATACATATATGTTGAATGTGTGTTTTGAGTCATTTTGAAACAATAAATATATACATATATATGTCAAATATGTGTTTTGAGTCATTTATAAATAATGAATGTGTGTGTGTGTGTGTGTGTGTGTGTGTGTGTGTGTGTGTGTGTGTGTGTGTGTGTGTGTGTGTGTGTGTGTGTGTGTGTGTGTGTGGATTGTATCTTTTCTTTTCAATTGAAATATTGATAATGCATAGGGACTGTGTGTATATTAATACACAAAAATGTGAATATACATTTGAAATTTGAATAAGATATATATATATATATATATATATATATATATATATATATATATATCACAGAATCATGAGTTGAGGTACATATTATGGAACTCTAGTCATATGTTTAAAAACACTACAAACATAAACATAAATGGACTAAGCATATTTTGTAAGTATAAACATGAATGAACAAAGTATGTATGAACTATAAGTTATTAAATAATCAAACATGGAAGATAGATATATATGGTATGTATATTCATCTTCCAAAATACTGAACTTAAGAAGTCAACTGTGTCAAAGATTGAACAAAAAATTGTGAACAGTTTGTATTATTTGAAAATGTACAAAACTATGTCAAGGTCTGTTGATTTAATTTTTAGATATAGTTTTGATTTTATTGATACATATAAAAACTCATAGGAGTATAAAACTCTAAATAATTAAACAATGGTGAAGTATAGGTTACTCTATTTCAAATAATTCATATATAGACAAATGAATTAATTAAGGAAAAAATAGGCTAATTGATTGGAATGGTTTAGATCATAATTGAATTATATTTTATATGTTGAAATTTTTGAATCAAACTAAGGGTTTTAGTAAATATTGAGACCCTATTTAGATCTTAATGTTTGTTCATGAAAAGTAAATAGTTTTATAGAATCATATAGTTCTATAATAAAATGAAAAATACTTTAGTATATCAAAATGGGAATTAAGTATTAAATTCATATATAGTGTGTGATATATATTATGCAAAGAGAATAGATATACAATATATATCTATATGAGAAATTAGGATCTGATATACATATATATCTTATATGCATACATTGGTATGTGTGCCTATAATTATACATTTTAAATAGGAATTAAGTCACATAATCATGAAGGATCAGGTACTATGATTATATGCATACAATCTCCTAAAAAGTATAATAATGATCTGTAAAATCTACACTGATTTCTATGCAAAAAGTTTCAAAATGGATCTTAATTTCTTGTTAAATTTAATTATGAATTAAATAATGATTAATCAACAAAATTAATCAAAGTGTAGAAAAGAATGCACAAACAAAAATCAACTCATGATAAACACATCTCCACACTACACAAGAGTTGATTACAGAGTTTGGTAAATACCTACGTCTCTGGGTTCACTTATAGTATGAACTGATCCATTTTTATGAAAAGTGAGTACATGGCCTTCCCTCATGATTGTCAAATGGATACTATGAGACTACTTATAATTTTGGCAATAGATCTAAAATCATGAAAGCTTTAGACTATGAATAGATCTTCCAATCCTCTGCTAATGATACAATCTCTCAATCCTATGGATTTTTTCCAAAAAGTATTGAATATGGACTTATAATATGGTATTAAAAAAATCATCATAGGGATTTCAAAATACTACTAAATTCATCTCAGAGTCTAGGACAAATTCCTAGTTTACATCAAGAAGTGGAAATCTCTTCAAGTGCTTCAAAACTTGGAATATATGCAGACTAGTTTAATGTGGCCTATACATAGTCTACTCTATTAATCACTTTGAGGCATTAAAAATTGCATCAAAATAACTCAAATATAGATACTTAGTATATGGCTAGAATCATCTCTAGCTCTGGCTCTTGGATTTTGAATCTGACTCTTGGATCTGGCTCTCAGCTCTAGCTCTTAGTTCTTTAGCTCTAGCTCTTGGCTCTTAATTATTTGGCTCTGGATCTTGGCTCTTTGGCTCTGGCTCTTGGATCTTGGCTCTGCTTGATTATTCTCAAGTCTTGTGTGTTGTTTTTCACACTTTGATTATGATTTTAAATGATCCCTCCAGACCCTTTATATAGGTTCCTAGGTCTACAAAAGGTGGGATTGGATGATTATCCTTTCCAATTTTAAATAATATTCATAATTATCTCAAGACCATTATTTGTGGGATTTAACATTATCCCCTTTTTTAATAATTGTTATCTCCACCATTTTTTATGGGATTTATATTATCCCATCACAATTAAAAATATTAGGTGATAATTATTCCCTAATATATAATAGAATATGTTTATCCCCAAATATTAAATACTTGGGTCGAATCATATTGCTATGTCACTTTATTGCCACATCATCAAGTTTGACCATAACTTTGACTGGTCATAACTTTCACAAATGAACTCCATTTTTTGAACCATAAAATGTGACAGAAAGCTTACAATGATTTATACATCATGGAACTGTATTTGAAATATTCTATGATGGTCAATATTTTTAGTTTGACCATATTTGACAACTTGTTGACTAGATTTGATTATAACTTTGACCAGCTATACAAGGAGCATATGAGATCCATTTTCCACATTCTATATACCATTCAAAAGGTCTTAATGGGACATATGTGATGGTGTAGGTTTTGGTCTGATCTAGGACCTTTTTTGAATTAACCTCTAGATCAATCCTCCCCATTGAGAAGGCTTTTAGTCCACAAAAAATTGGTACTAGATTTGGCACTTCATATTGTCTCTTGAAGATCTTTGTAGTGGACTCTATGGTCTTCAAAAATACTACTCCATAATTGGAAGCTATATTGATCCTCTAAAATGCCATTCAGTTTGGAAGAATTTTGATGGGTCTTTATCAGTCTACTTAGGTTACACCTATAATTCTTGAAATAACCAATTGATTGCATCTTTCACAATTCCACTGCTACTACATGGCCATCAATAGACTCTACACATAACTAAGATGTGATGGCTTCCTCTACTACATGGCTTCACAAGAGCCTCTATATAGATAAACGTAGTGATCTCCTCTACTACTACTAAATGGTCCTCTACAACATATCAAGTATAGTACCCAAATCATAACATAGATATAATAGTGGAAAAATATGATTTATAACTCAAAAATGTAATAATCCTAAAAATAAGGCATGAGTTATATTGAACCCTACAACTTCCAATAAGGTCATAATATATCAAACTATCTTCTCATTGTCACACCCTATAAGCATTCAATTGCCAAACATTGCAACAATCACCAATGTAACCACAAGACAAGTTTGTTAATATAAATAAAATAAATTACTTGTTGTGACCATGTCGTAATACACTACCCAAACATGGGTCTTAATATGCTAAACCATTATGGAAAAAATAAATAGTGTATAGTGTCTAGCATTTCAAACATGCCCAATAGGGTCTTATAAATGCATCTACTTATACACATGCCACAAATAGATGCATACCAAAATATTAGTTATTATAAAACAAGTAATATAGGAAAACTAAATCATATCCAACAACTTGTATACTACTATCAATACCCCACGCTCATCAATGAGTTAGATAATTCAACAAGAAACTCATAAAGCTAATAATGGAGATTCCAAAAATAGAGATTTTCAAATACAAGTGTGAGAATTAAAAAACTGCACATGATAAAACTCTCTCAAAGTTCTTCCACCATATTATCTCCAAAAATACATATATCAATCCACTAATCATAACATCATGAAATTTAGAAATTATTTACTAACCCTCTTAATCAGACTCTCTTGTTTAGGGTGTTCAATTTCCTTATTATATTCACTAACATCTGCATGGGTTGATTGAACAAAAACTCCATTAATTACCTTATGAATAGGTTTATAGACCATCTTATTCTTACCATTACTAAGATAGTTGAATGGTTGGAGTTTCCAACACTGCTCAACCCGATATCCACTCATGTGATAATGTATGCAGACATCCCTCTTCTTAGGTGAGGCCACCCATTTACCATTTCTTGTTTTTATAGTATGAGAATTGTCTTTAGCACCTATAATCTACTTCAACAAATCTTGTCTTTTCCAATAATATGCAGCACAATGGTTATTCAATCCATAAAATGTACAAGGAAAAGAATGCAACATCTTTTGAATATTGAAACCAAATTGCTTATATGGAAAAAATGAATCAAAAGTATTGGAATTCACATTCTTATTGGTGTTTTTTCTAGTGTAATAATGAGGAGGTGGAATCTCAATACCTCCTTTACCTAATTTCCTACACCACTCATTATTCTTTCATAGTGAAGAATTCTACTCTGCTAGTGGCATCAGATCTTGGCTGTCAGAAGCTTATCCTCTTTCAACAATGGAGGAACTCTCTCCAACATCCACTTTCTCACTGCATAACCCAATCCTGTATGGTGAGGTCTATGCTCTACCTATATTGCTTTAGCAATACCTTTTCCATTCTTACCAAGGCCTCTTCCATCAAATCCCATTTTCAATAACAATTTAGATCCAATGCCTTTAGTGTGTTTCCCAAAACTATGAAAATAAATATCTAAAATATCTAAAACTAAATGGAAAGAATTACTAGATGAACAAATTACTATGTAATCATTTGTCATAGCACCTACATCTGTAGTGGAAGGTAATTGATGAAGACAATGTCTTTCTTCATTCTACATCTATGCCAAGAGATTGTCCTTGGATTGCAACTCTAATTTTAAATGGGCAATTTCCTCTTCCATGGAGTAAAAATGAGCTCTTAGGAAAGCATTCCCTTCCTGGATCTACCAATTAATTACTTCAAGATCATTTAAGCCCCTCTATTTTCAAGGCTTTGCCCATGGCTTCTTATTCCCTGCAGAACTTAATTCCATAAATCATAAATAGAATATTAACAATAAAAAATAGTTTGAAATAATACTTGAAACCAAACTAAACTCAACTGATATCAAATCCAGACAATTAGAAGCTAAATCAACATACTGAATACTCTGATACTAAATATGATCCATAAACTCTAAACTGATTTCCATGCAAAAATTTTCAAAATGGATCTTAATTTATTTTTAAATTTAACAATGCATTCAATAATGATTAATCAATGAAATTAATCAAAATGTAGAAAATAATACACAAACAAAAATCAACTCATGATAAGAACATCTCCACACTACACAAGAGTTGATTATGGAGTTCAACAAATGCCTACATCTCTGGGTTCACTTATAGTATGAATCAATCCATTTTCATGAAAAGTGAGTACATGGCATTCCCTCATGATTGTCAAATAGATACTATGAGACTACTTATAATTTTGGTAACAGATCTAAAATCTTGAAAGCTTTGGACCATAAACAAATCTTCCAATCCTCTATTGACAATACAATCTCATAAACCTATGGATTTTTACAAAAAAATCTCCAATACAGACTTATAATATGGTCTTACAAAAATTATCATAGGGATTTAAACATACTATTTAATTCATCTCAAAGTCTAGGAAAAATTCCTAGTTTACACAGAGAAGTGGAAATCTCTCCAAGTGCTTCAAAACTTGGAATATATGCAGACTGGTTTATTATGGCCTATACACAATTTTCTCTATTAATCACTTTGAGGCATTAAAAATGGCATCAAAATACCTTAAATTTAGACACTCAATATATGGATAAAATCATCTCTAGCTTTAGCTTTTGGCTCTAACTCTCAGCTTTGCCTCTTGACTATTTGGCTCTTATCTCTGGCTCTCAACTCTTCAGCTCTCAGCTCTTTGGTTCTAGCTCCTGGCTCTCAGCTCTTCAACTCTAGCTCTTGGCTCTCGACTTTGCTTGATTATTCTTAAGTCTTGTGTGTTTTTTTTCACACTTTGATTATGATTTTAAATGACCCGTCCAAACCTTTATATAGGTTCACAGGTCTACAAAAGATAGGATTGGATGATTATCCTTTCCAATTTTAAATAATATTCATAATTATCCCAAGACCATATTTGTGGGATTTAACATTATCCCTTTTTTAATAATAATTATCTCCACCTTTTTTTATTGGATTTATATTATCCCATTATAATTAAAAATATAGGGTGATAATTATTCCCCAATATATGATAGAATATGTTTATCCCCAAATATTAAAGACTTGAGTCGAATCATATTGCCACATCATTGGGTTTGACCATAACTTTGACTGGTCATAACTTTCACATATGAAATCCATTTTTTTAATCATAAAATGTGACAAAAAGATGACAATGAGCTTTACATCATGGAACTAGCTTTTAAATATTTTATGATGGTCAATTTTTGTAGTTTAACTAGATTTGACCATTTATTGATTGGCTTTGAGTGGAACTTTGAACAAATACACAAGGATCATATGATCTCCATTTTATACATTTTGTATACCATTATAAAGGTCTCAATAGGCCCTATGAAATGGTGTTGGTTCTGTTCTGATCAATGACCTTTTCCAAATTGACCTCTAGATCAACCTTTTCCACTAAGAAGGATTTAGTTCCACCAAAAGCTGGTACTAAATTTGGTACTTCATATTGTCTCATGAATATATTTTTAGTGAACTCTATGGTATTAAAAAATACTACTCCACAATTGTAAGATATACTAATCCTTTGAAATGCTACTTAGTTTTGAAGAATTTTGATGGGTCTTTATTGGTTTACTCTAGTTGCACCTATAATATTGGAATAATCAATTGATTACATCTTCCAAAATTCTATTTTTGTTACATGAACATCAATAGCCTCTACATATAACTAGGATTAAATGGCTTCCTCTATTGCATGGTTTCACAAGAGCCTCTACATAGATAAACCTAGTGATCTCCTCTACTACTGTTAAATGGTCCTCTGTAACATATCAAGTATAGTACCCAAATCATATCATAGAGATAATAGTGGAAAATATGATTCATAACTCAAAAATGTAATAAGCCTAAAAATAAGGTATGAGTTATATTAAATATTTCAACTACTAATAAGGTCATAATATATCAAACGGTCTTCTCACTATCACATCTTATAAGCAGTGAACCCTCAAGCATTGCAACAACCACCAATGTAACTACAAGATAAGTTTTTTAATGTAAATAAAATACATTAATTGTTATGACAATATCTCAACACACTACCCAAACATGGGTCTTAATATATTAAACCACTATGGAAACAACAAATAGTATATAGTGTTAAGCATTTCAAACATGCTCAATAGTGTCTTACAAATGCATCTAATTATACACATGTCATAAATAGATGCATCCTAAAGTAGAATTTATTATAAAAAAAGTACTATAGGAAAACTAAATCATATGAAACAACCTATATACTACTATCAATCCCCTAAGCTCATCAATGAGTTAGATAATTCAACAAAAAACTCATAAAGCTAATACTGGAGATTCCAAAAATAGAGCTTTTCAAATACAAGTGTGAGAATTAAAAACTTCACATTATAAAATTGTCTCAAAGTTTTCCCACCATAGTAGCTCCAAAAATTCATATATCAATCCATTAATCATGACATCATGAAAGTTAGAAACTGTTTACTAACCCTCTTAATCAGACTCTCATGTTTAGGGTGTTCAATCTCTTTAATGGATTCATTGACATCTACATGGGTTACTTGAAAAAAAAATACATTAATTACCTTATCAAAAAATTTATATACCATCTTCTTCTTACCATTACCAAGATGGTGGGATGGTCAGACTTTATAACACTACTCAACTTGATATTCACTAAGCCTCTTTATTTTCAAGGCTTTGCCCATAGCTTCATGTTCCCGGCAAAAAACCTAATTCCAAAAATTACAAATGGAATATTAACAATCCCAAATATTCTATAATAATACTATAAAATAAACTAAACTCAATTGATATCAAATACACACAATCAAAAGCTAACCCAACATACTAACTGCTCTAATACCAAATCTGATCCATAAACTCTACACTGATTTTTATGTATAAAGTTTCAAAATAGATCTTAATTTCTTATTAAATTTAATTATGAATTCAATAATTATTAATCAATGAAATTAATCAAAATTTAGAAAATAATGAAGAAATAAAAATTAACTCATGACAAGCACATCTTCACACTACACAAGAGTTGATTATAGAGTTCATAAAAATGCCTACGTCTCTAGGTTAACTTATAGTATGAACCGATCCATTTTTGTCAAAAGTGAGTACATGGCCTTCCCTCATGATTTTAAAATAGATACTATGAGACTGCTTATAATTTTGGTAATAGATTTGAAATCTTGAAAGCTCTGGACTACAAACAAATCTTCCAATCCTCTGTTGACAACACAATCTCACAATCCTGTGGATTTTTTCCCAAAAATTCTTGAATATGAACTTATAATATGGTCTTAAAAAATCATCATAGGTATTTTAACATACTATTGAATTCATCTTTGAGTCTAGGACAAATTCCTAGTTTAAATAAAGAAGTGGAAATCTCTCCAAGTGCTTCAAAACTTGAAATATATGCAGATTGGTTTATTATGGCCTATACACAATCTACTCTATTAATCACTTTGAGGCATTAAAAAGTGCATAAAATACCTCAAATATAGACACTCAGTATATGGATGAAATCATCTCTAGCTTTATCTCTTTTGCTCTCAGCTCTTTGGCTGTCTCTTGGCTCTCAACTCTTCAACTCTAGCTCTTAGATCTCAGCTCTTTGGCTCTGGCTCTTGACTCTCAACTCTACTTGATTATTCTCAAGTCTTATGTGTTGTTTTTCACACTTTGATTTTGATTTTAAATGACCCCCTTATACACTTTATATAGGTTCATGGGTCCACAAAAGGTGGTATTGGATGATTATCCTTTCCAATTTTAAATAATATTCATAATTATCCCAAGACCATTATTTTTGGGATTTAACATTATCCCCTTTTTTTAATAATAATTATCTCCACCATTTGCTATGGGATTTATATTATCCCATTATAATTAAAAATATGTGGTGATAGTTATTTTCCAATATATGATATAATATGTTTATCCTAAAATATTAAAGACTTGGGTTGAATCATATTGCCACGTCACTTTATTACCATCTCATCGGGTTTTACCATAACTTTGATTGGTCATAAATTTCACATACAAAATCATTTTTAAAAGCCATAAAATATGAAAAAACTATTATGATAATCTATAAACCATGGAATTGGCTTTGAAATATTCTATGATGATCATTTTTTTAAAATTTGACTAGCTTTGACCATTTGTTGATTGGATTTGATTAGAACTTTGACCAACTTCATAAGGAACATATGAGCTCCATTTTATACATTCTACATACAATTAGAAATGTATTAATGGGCCCTACATGATGTTACAAGTTTTGGTCTGATCTAGGACCTTTTTTTAATTGACCTCTAAATCAAATAAGATGAAAGATTATGATTTTGTTTATGAGTTAATTTATCTTTTAAATCATTATGAATATTATTTGTAATTAAGTGGTATGTGTAATATAATATGATAATGTTGGTTGTACTAAATTTTAACTTACTTAAAAAAATTAGATCATGCAGTCTAAGTATGAATTGTACCCATTTGGTAGTAAAATTTTACTTATTATGATTATTATTTATGTGATAAATGATGTAAAAAAGATTCATTCATATGTTTGATGGAGTAAATGTATGCATAATGATTATTCTTTCATGTGACATGTTTTTATACATGGTAGTATAAATAATCTATATGAATCTATTGGTTAAAATATTGTTAACCAAATATCACATTCCTAGTACTATTTAAGTAGTGAGATGGACTTCACTAGCCTACTTAGCATCACCATTTCCAAATGAAGGTAATTGAATAAAGTGGTGTGTATGAATTTTACTAATCCTAGAGATCAATAACCATTATAAAACTTTAGCCAAATTAATATTTAGTTAGACATTGACATTTCATATATATGATTTACATGTTTGTGATACATCATGTTAGAACATATATTATTTATGGTACACATCATGTATTATAAATATTACATCACATGAGTACTCTCTTATCTCTCTAGATTATTTCACCATCACTATCGACCCATCTATGAAAGGAATGCCACTCCATATTTGGAGAATTATGTGGGGGATTAATGATTTGTAGTTGGTGTGTAAAAACACTCAGATGATGCTCTCCCTTCCCACAAAATTACCTATTGGATACTACAGTTGAGATTATAGGATATATTGGATTTTGTGAAACTCATGCACTATGGAGCCTTCTATCTATTATTTTATTTATTTTGAGACATAATGCCAGTTGGAAATTATTGATGCAGGTTTTATGCATACCATAACCTTACAAGGTAACCTCTAATGTTTTTGGATCTTGATGGAGTTAAAATCTAATCTAGGGTATAAGCTAAAGGTATGTGGTCTGTTGCAATTTTTTTGATGAAATATGTAGAGGGCATGTAGGTTGTTGATAAGGTTTTTGGATGGATGTGTGGCTCTTAAAAGGTAGTGAATCTCTATGTGAGTTGGATGGGTGGTTATCTTCCAATTTAGATTGGGTAGGTTTGAAAAATAAACTCAAAAAAATGGAGGGAAGGGTAAGGCAAAAAAGAAAGCTTCCATGGTTTTCAAGAATCACTTCCTTGGCTAGTTTCTAAAAGGATAAGTGCTCTCAAAATGTATGCTCACTGCTAGCAATAATTACATAGACACAATCAGACACAACTAAGAAGTCTAAGGAGATAAAGATGTAAGAAATTCATAGGCCTCAAACAAAGGTGTCTCTTTTTATAGAAGCTATTTCACACCCTTAATTAGGATATTATGGCTTGGGCTAGTGAAGCATCTGAGGTAGCTGTTACACACACATAGAAAACTACATCCAAAAAAATACTCATGTACAATCAAAATTATGAATCAATTTGAAATTAATTATCATAATTAATATATTTATCAATCTTTCAATAGTTATTGCACATCTACAAATCAATACATCAATTAGTATAACCAAGAACCCATTCACAACTATTGTACACTAAAGATTATTGAAACATACAACCAAAGAAAGTAACAACTAATTACACAAAAAATGTAAAGAAAATAATCAAACACATTAGCTAACAATCAAAATTGATTTTGATCCTGTATTAAATAATTCTCTAACAAAAATCCAATTTGGATTAAAATTATTTTTATATACTTTGGGAATGGGCCAACTCATCTTCCAAGTTCATACAAGGTCATTACATGTGATAGTTAGAACATGAGTTAAAAATGTGGTCTAAAACCATATAAGAATCTACTTGCAGTTATTGGTTTAAAATAACTTTTTAAAAATTTATACAACATGTGCATGTGTATAAATACAAAGGTAATTTTCACAATTATAGCTCAAACTGCATGTAAAGCTTCAAATATATGTCCCATTTATATAACTACACATGCACAAAATTTTAGCCTTTTAAGGCTTATGACAATAAACTGTTAATAATTTCATATTAGCTACCTTCAAATGTAACTTAGGCATTCATCAAAGACAAGTATCACCATATCAATCCCTCAAAACTAGTAAAACTATGACTAATTAAAATAATTGTGTTGTATGTTGCCTATGCCTCTCATTAGGTTAGGACATTTTAGGATTTCACTATAAACTTAAACCTTTATATATATATATGCATGATGTAATGCAATCATACCATTTAGAATCTATGTGGCCTTCCTAGGATCATTTGAAAAACACACTCCATCTCTTAGCACCTTTGCACAATGTGGCAACTTCTTGTATGTGCTTGGAATTTTTAAAATTCTCCATCAATCTTATACCATCACTATTTATGTACTATCCCCCCATAATTTTAGCACTTGTCACTCACATAGAGATTTTGGAAAAGCCTTTGTTTAAATTTTCTCATAGAAGTGACACTTGTCACTATTGCACTTGCTTTGGGAAATCCTTTATTGTCATGCTTGATTACACACCATTAGATCTCTAGTATGTGAGTTCATGTACACCATAGATCTTAGTGATTTAATTTTGAATCCCCAAACGTTTTACACTTATCTTATCCATAATCGCTCCTAAAAAACATAAATGCAAAAGTGACTTAGCATATATATAATAAAGTTCTTGACTGTAGGGGTGACACTTGTCAATTCTATGGGCTTTTTGGTCTATTGTTTTGATCATTTTGTGTGGGGGAATTTGTTTTGGGCATTTTGTGTGGGTCATTATTATTATGAAAAATTCCAAAGGTTATAATTCATATGATATTTCATCCATGATAAAAGTCCTCAAGGATCTACTTCGTAAAGGCTAAAGGTTAAGTCGAGAGGGCTAAAGAAAATCTATCAGATGATTTGTTTTGTAAAATATTTCTAAAGGAATATTTTGAATGGATGGTATCAAAAACACTAAAGTAATGATGATATCTTAGACAAAATATATGTGAAAAAAGTCCCATAGACCCAATTTCATCAGGGTAATTATTTCAGATAAACTGCCTGTAGCAATGTCCTCGACGAAGATAAGTTCATGGGTCAAAACCTTACAGCAATAAGTCTAAACATAAAGGTCAAAGGAAATAAAATAATGGAAAAAACACCTGACAAAGATAAATTCCAGAAGTTTGATAAAGAACAAGCTTTGAAAATAATAGGTCCCCATATAAACACTTTGGCAACGAGACTGGATAAAAGATAAGTCCAAAAACCTAATAGAATAAAAGAGTTTTGCCTATGAAAACATAATATCAATTAGTCTTTTTCCTATATTTTTCATAAAAATATAGAAGAGGATCTAAAATTAAATACAATAGTAAAAAATAATTGGGTCCCCATTTTCATAAAGAAAGAGGGGATATTGGTAAAATAAATGGAAACTTACATGGAGAATTCTCGAGTATTCAAGAACCTAAAAATATAGCTTGCAATCTCAAATCAAACATGAAGTGTGCCAAAAAATAATACTTAAATAAAAAACATGAAAGATACTCTTAAGTTAATTCACACACCATGCTTTCCTTCTAATTTCTTAGATCTCTGTGTGTCAAAATGTGTAGTTTATTTAACCCTTTTTGTGATGAGTTTTTTAAAGGCTTGATGAAGCTATAGGTTTTGTTTCAGTATCAATTAAAGATAAAAAATAAGGAAATATTAGGCATTGATCTGCTACCATCTAGGCATCCATAGCCCCAACAGAGATACCTTGGGCTCCTTTTTCTCCCTCTCCATTATTTTCTTTTAATTGCGATGTGTGGTATATTGAACTTATTTCATCATGAAAGCATTTTGATTTTAATTATAATTTATTTTTATCTTTTGAATCCATTGGTTATTTATTATTATTTTATTTCACTATTATTTTTTTCTTGAATAGAAAAGAGAGGAGATGGAACCTCCCTAGAACAAACTATTACTATAACCTCCCTACCAGCCACATCTATACCTAGATTTGTGATTTCCAATAAGTAATTAATGTGTAAGTGCATTTGATCCAATAAAATAAGAAAAGTTTCTAAATTTTTATGAATTACTCTGAGAGAAACTTCCACATGACCTGTAAAAGTATTTAATTATTACATAATTTAGAATAATCCATTATTATCTACCTGTTATCACTCTGGAGTGCACCCTTCTTGAAGATGTACAAAGCACAACTTCTCTCCAGCTTATACAATTGGATCTTCTCAGAGTGCAGGTGACTCTAAGGTGAGAACAACCTCTAAAGAGGTCTGGTTCCCTTAAGATCTAATACTAAAACTAATCTAGTTTTTACTTTTTTGGGTGAAAAGGGAAGAAAGAAGTTGAAATGGAAAATCCTACCTAATGGGGTGATGCACTTGAATGGTTTTTATTCTCCAAAATATTTTAAAAAATTGAGTAATGCACTCATATGAATCAAAAAAAAATCTTCAGTAAATCCTAAACATAAGTTTTCAAAAGAAGGCTTGAAAGAAGTTACAATGCAATTTATATTCCTATCTCTTTAGTTGACCTATAGAGGATGAGATTATCATAGTAGGTGAGGAAAGGACCTATAAAAAGGGATTAAAAATACTAATTATATTTTGGTACACAATCAAAATACACTCTATTCTAATATAAAACTCATGTGTAAAAAAAAATCTTTATTGGTAAATGATGCCAATTACAATTTCTCTCCAGCTTTAGGAATTATCAAAAAATGGCTTCAAAAAGCCAATATATATGTTTAAAAACTAGGTCTATCCAATGTGGTGTTAAAATGGAAGAAATATTAGTCTTGGTTAGTTAACTTAAGACCTAATCCTCTTATAATATTCTATCAAAACTTCAAATATTTTCAAACTCCATAAAACATGCATGATCTTCAAAGTTGGCATAGGAATAATATGGTGGGCCCCTTGACAAGTCAAACCTCTTCATGCATGGAAAGATACACCAAATATTGGATGAATAACTCTACTTGAAGTGATTTGGAATCTAAGTTGGAACATGAGAATGTCCCCCTTTGCATGGAAATCAAGGAAGATGCATGATAAACTTTGACTAGTCAACTCCAACTAACTCCACCTTGCATGAAAAGGGACTTTGAAGGCTGAATATGTGCATGAAAATTTATTTTAAAAGTAGATAAGTGGTGTGGAAACTAATTTTGAACTCTTTTCTAAGAAATTCCAATGTCAAAGATAAAAATTTGACAATTTGACCAATTAGGCCTAATAGCCTATTTAAGCACTTCAACTCCATGGAACCTAAAAAATTCCATAAAACCTAAAAAAAAAGATATTAGACCTGGAAAAACTTTTCTCATCACAAGATATGTGATTTTGATGAGAAAACTCTAACCATTCAGTTAACAGGATTGCCTAGGCCTATTTTACTCCATTTTCTCACAAACTAGCCATTTTGATCAAGATGGTAGGGACACTTCTAGGATGATTTATAATCAAATTAAGGTTTGAATAATAATAACAAATCTTAAGATTTGATCTTAATTTATTAGATTTCATTGAATTATCTTGTACTTCATTTTTCATATTTTTTTCCATAAAAAACATGATTTTTATCCTGATTCATATAGATCCATATGATAAATTGGAATTTATGGAATCTTCTCTAAGTTTACTTTATATTTTAAAAGGTTTTATGTTGATCCATGATAATTTTATTAAAATAAAATCAACTTTTCACAAGACTAGCTTTTCAGGGGTTTAGGAGGGTTCTAAAATTGAATCTTTAAAATGATGATTCATGAAGTAAAAAGCTCCAAATACTAAAATATTTCCATTTATAAATATCATACTAACCCCCTAATATTATTTAAAAAATTGGGTTCCCATGCAAAATATGTGAAAAGTTACCATGTGGAGGAAATTTGCCTGTAAGGTTTACCTTGTGTTCTAAGCTACCTACGCTCTTAATGATTATTAATAAATCACATCCACTTAATTGATGTTAATTTTAAATTAATTATAATTAAATAGGGGTCATCAAAACAAACTAAGATTTTTTGGACAAACTCCTTGTTGACCCAATTTTGTCCCTCAGGCAAAATCTCGATCACCTTCTACCCCTGCTTTGCATGGCCAGTCATTTCAAGTTGCAAGGTCTGCCTTTAGGGTTCGACAACTCCATTTTAGAGCATTGGCTCATTGGCCTAGTTCGTTGGCATTCACAGTAGCAAGAGGCAGAGTTTTCAAACATTCACAAGAAGAAGGGAAAAAATTGGGGCGTTCGACACTTAGCAAAAAAGGAAGGGCAGACAAAATGCAGAGGGCGGCAGAATCACCGCCCACAACACGGGAGGGTAAAAAGAGACCCCTTACACACAATGCAGAGGGTGGCAAAATCACCACCCACAACGCCGATGGAGAAAAAGAGGCCACTAACATCAGCCGACGTCGACAAAACTGCCACCATTGGCAGCTTACATAGGCCGATGTCGACAAAACTGCCACGATCGACAGATTATCGGCTGACATCGGCAGAAGTCCTACATGCAATCCATTACAGCGGGCGGCAAATTCACCATCCACAACATGAGGCAGCAAAAAACACTTGCAGAACACAGGAAAAAACCTGCCCAACCGCTAGAGGAGAAGACCAGCACGCAAAACGAGGCAACAAGCATGGTCTTGGCAGACTTATGACATCATCAATAGTGTCTTTTCACTCTTTCCAATGAGACTCCTCTTGGATTTTCTCTATAAATGGGCAGACTTGTTCATTTATCAGGGGGATCTTCTCACAGTTTTGTAAAGAGCACTGCTCTCCAAATTTTCCACCTGAATCAATAAAAGACAATTTTACCTCTATTTGGATGGATCTTTCTATGTATGCATTGAATGTTAATCTGTGTCCAGTCATGGTCTCTTGATGCTCTCACAAGTTCAACACCAGTAAACCTGCGATCTACAAAGTGCCACTATCTGTTGTTGCCAGGAGTAGAGTTCTATTTTGGAGGTATAAAATAGGTGAGGTCACTTACAGTGTGTATTTCTCAGCACCTTGGTGAATCCTTGTTTCTTGTGCTTTCCATAAGAACCTCCCTGTCATCCCAGAGACCTGGTCTGTTCTGCCAGATCTGAGTGTATGTATGTTTTTTTCTGATCCTGAGTGTGGATGTGGAAGGTCAACCTATTTTTGGTGTATCACCTCTTTTAGAGTAGGCTGTTTGTTTTCATGCTTTTTCTCTATCTCTTTTCATCCCCCCCAGTATATCTATATACCTATATTTTGCACTACCTGAAAAAAACAAGATACATCAGAGGGAACTAGCCCATATCTAGAGACTCTCCTCTCCTACTTCGCCATCCCACAGGTGAGAGAGGGGTTTCCATGTCGCAGGGAGAGGGCAGGAATCCATTTTCCTGCCGCAGGGTGCACTTTTCAGTGTCAACAGTTTTGGCACGCCCGATGGGACTATATTTTTCAATGCAATAGTATTTCAGGATTGATGATGGTCCTGCTACATTCATTTCAAAGATTTCCCAGCATCTGGCGACTTCGCTGGTAAGAGCTTAATTCTTGATTTTTAAGACCAGTCACTTAAACTTCTATGCCAAAGGTTACCACAAGGTCAGCTTCAAGAGGGGTCCCTTTTGTTTTCATTGAGCTGCCTTTAAACTCTGCTAAAAGGCTCAGGTTTGGAAGAACTCGCCCTTATCCACTAGTAAATCCTCCTAGACTTTTTGCTAGGAACACCAACCCAGCTCAGCCACAAATACAACCTGTTCCAGCCATGGCATTGCCTTTTGTAGCTTTTCATGGTGAGAGCCCCTTGAACCTCCCACGCTATGACCCAATTCTCGAAACAGCTCTAAAAATGTGCCTTATTTTGATGGATTGGGACCTATTACAGTCGTTGAGCATATCGAGAATATTGCCAACCTTTGCAATATTCACAATATAACAGAAGAAAATATTTCCATCAGACTATTAGCCTTGTCTCTGAAAGGGAAAGTTCTTGACTGGTACGACACCTTGCCTGTGAATTCCATACATTTCTGGAATGAATTGGGCACCCATTTAACTGATCATTTTGGGGAAAAAAGTGATGGCCTCTCTCTTGCTGATCAGCTAACAACTATAAAAAGAGCTCCGCACGAGTACATGCAGGACTTCAATACGCATTTTCAAAAGACTTGGGATAGAATTCCCATCCTGGTAAGGTCGACTCCCAGCTATGCTTTCTTGTACTATCTAAAAGCATTGAACAGTGATATTGCTATGATGATTCAATCTATGGGGGGACACATACTGCCATCTGCATATGACATAGCCATTGCGGTCGAAAATTTCTTGGTTCAAGCCAGAAAAATCGCCCCTAGGCCTCATATGCCACTTTTCCCAGAACCGCTCCCCCCAATTCAGGTTATCGCTCCCACAATTGCTCCCCTACCTGTCATTGAGAAGCCAGCTGCTTTTCCATCTAATGAATTAAATGAAGTTAAGGGTCTGTTGCAGAGCATGCCAAATGAACTTGTTGCCCTTAAAAGGCAGCAAGCTCAAAGCAACAAGCCAAACCAAGGTTATCAAAATTATGGCCATGCCCCTAGACCCCCCTTTCAAAACTATAACCAAGGTCAGGGGCAGCTCACTACAACCAGGCCTTATCAAAATTATAACTCAGGCCCCTTTTCGTCATTTAAAGCCATGGTGCCTACTCAGAACAATCTAGTGCAGGAGCAGCCAGGTTGTTCAACCATGGGACAAGGTTAAGAGCAAGCTGCCCATATGAATGACATGATGAATTTCTTTCAGAATTTAAAAAATTAGGCTGCTAATTCTTCCCAATTTTTTGAGTTTCCAGCCCAACCCAGCACGAGTAAAAATCAAACTCAGCCAGATTCTACCCTGATAAATCATGAAGAAGGTGAGCTCTGTGCAATTAATCATGGAGGTGTCACAGACAATCAGGCTGATTGCATTGCTGCCAACATGAGATTTAAAAGAAGAGCAGTCAGAGAAGTGCAGGCTTCCCCTCAGGCAGCAATGAATACTCCATCACACCCTTTTCAAAAGGCCCCAATTCCCAAACAACCATTTGCACCTCTAGCTCCCCAGTCTACAGCTCCAGCTAGGATCAGCCTAAAGGAAAGTATGAAGGGGATCAGCCTCCAAGTTAATATAATTGATCAAATGAAGAAATTACATGTGAACATTTTTCTATGGGATTCATTGTCTCTTCCGGGACAAAAGGAGGTATTGAAGAAAGAATTGCATGAGCTAGATTGCCAGGCCATCCCAACAGACACTAATAACGTCCTAATGACGAATGGGCCACCTTCTACTTCAAGTCAGGTAAAGAAAGAAGAAAAGACTCCCCATTTTTATGTATCTTTGATCATAGGGGGTTTCCTAGTACATAATTGCATAATTGATAGCAGGGCCAGCACTTCAGTAATGCCCAAGTGCATTGCTGATAAGATGGGGTTAAAGTACAAAGCCATGAACAAGGGAGTCTTGCAACTAGATGGGACACCTGCAAAGGTAGTCGAAGTCCTGAAGGGATTGAGTTTAACATTGCATGCCTACCTGACATTCTCAATCCCCCAAGATATAGTGGTAGCAGACGTTCCTCCATATTTTGCAATCTATTTGTCTAGGGACTTTACGTCCAAAATAGGTGGTTATCTAGCAACGAATTGGTCATATCTGGTTTTCAGAACCAAATACGGGACCAAAGTGAAAATCGAATCCGAGCCACTCTACAAGGACCACCTAGATCCCTATTCACCCAAGGCAGCGAATGTCAGTTACACTATCATTGATCCAGAAGACTCTCAAATAGACAAGTCCTCATCTTCTACTCTTGAAGGAGTCACAGATCTACTCTTAGATGAGTGGGGAAGCGATAACTTCGAGCATGATCCTTATAAGTTTATTGAGGAGGCAGACCTTGGCATCTATTGCTTGCATGAAGAAAGTGCCGTCATGCCCAATATAATGAAGGAGAACCAAGAAGACCTTGGCCTATGGCAGCTATACTTCGACAGTTCTAGAAGCAAACTAGGTGCTGGTGGTGGGGCAATGTTAATCTCCCCTTCTAAAGAAAGGTACTTTTCAACTTTCCATTTCCAGTTCTCTTGCACATGTAATATTGCAGAATATGAGTCTTTGATTCATGGACTTGAGTGGGCAAGAAAGAAGGGGATCAGGAAGTTGTAAATCCTAGGGGACAGTGAATTAATTGTGAACCAAATAAGAGGCCTAAACCTAACCAAGAACCCCTTACTGAAGTCTTACAAGCATAGAGTCTGGGACTTGATGGAAGATTTCCTCGCTCTTAACATTACCTCGATCCCCAGAGAACAAAATAAGCAGGCTGATAGGTTGGCAGTTGTTGGCACCCAATTTGATGTTTCAAAAGAAATAAGCAGGGGTTGTGGTTCGTGCCATTTAAAAGTGGTGGTTCGGCCTTCAATTCCAGACAATGTTACAAATTGGCAAGTCTTCAAAAGTGACCAGCAGATAGCTCTTTTCCTGTAGGAAGAAGCTGAGTTTGCAGTCCACAATTAAGCGAAATTGCAGTAGCAATATGGAAATTAGATCATCCAGTTGAAGAACAATAAACTCCCTAAGGGTCTGGTCACAATTGAAAGTATTTTCAATGGAGAAGACCAACTAAGAGATGACAAAGCATGCATCACTACCAGAGAGGAGAATTATGAAAAAATTGAAATCTTCAAGGACAAGTTGCTAGCACTTGGTAAGGTCTGCATGTTTCAAGAAAGGCAAGCTTTCATTCTGCTGTGTCAGGAGTTCGCTGATGTCTTTGCCTGGAATTGTAGTGACTTGAAAGGCTTCGATCCAAGACTCGCCCAGCACACCATTGAATTAGAAGAAGGTGCAAAACCAGTCACACAAAAATAGAGACCTATTAATCCAATGATCGAGCTCCTTATGTAGGAAGAATTGGTCAAGTTGATTGAGTGTGGCATTATATTTCTGATCAAACATTCCTCATGGTTGGCCAATTTGGTTCCAGTTAGAAAGAAAAATGGAGAGATCAGGCTGTGTGTCGACTTCAGAGACCTTAATAAAGTCTCTTTAAAAGATCATTATCCCCTTCTAAACATGGAGTAGATCCTCCAAAAGGTAACTGGTTCCAAATGTTTCTCTCTCCTGGATGGTTATTCAAGATATAATCAGATTCTGGTGCAGGGCTGCGACCAATACAAAACAGCCTTCACCACTAAATGGGGAACGTTCGCCTACCAGAAGATGCCTTTCGGGCTATCCAATACTGGTGCTACTTTCCAGTGAGCCATGGACATGGCTTTCAGTGGTTTGATAAATAAGAATGTGCTGGTGTACCTCGATGATATAACAGTTTTCTCCAAAGAGGCAGGACATCATATGAAGCACCTCAGGTAGATTTTTGAGAGGTGCAGGGAATTTGGCATCTCCCTAAATCCAAAGAAATGTGTATTTGCGGTTCATGAGGGGAAACTTCTTGGCCATATTGTGTCTAAGTAAGGTTTGTCTATTGACCCTGAGAGAGTCCGCTCCATCTTGGAGATGTCCCTACCAAAGCACAAGAAAGGCCTGCAGAGTTTCTTTGGTTGGATAAATTTCATTCAGAGGTTCATTCTGAATTTTGCTGAAATAGTTAAACCCCTAACCTCCTTGCTGAGGAAGGGTGAAGAATTCAAGTGGAAAATGCCAAGAAAGGATAGCTTTGAAGCTATCAAAGAGGCTTTGACCCAGGCTCCCGCTCTAATCAGCCCTGACATCAACAAAGACCTCAATCTCTATACCTTCAGCAATGGAGAAGTAATATCTACTATGCTTACTCAAGCAAACAGTGATGACCTCGAACAACCACTCACTTTCTTCAGCTAAGGGTTAGAGGACTTCAAAATTAGGTACACCTACGTAGAGAAGCAAGTCCTGGCAGTGGTGCACATCTTGAAAAAATTTAGATATATGTTATCAAACAGCAGGATCCATCTCATGGTTCCACATCCTGGCGTTGAAGATTTCTTGACCAATCAAGACTTAAACGAGAAAAGAGTGGGATGGATCACCAAAGTGATGGAGTACAACATAGACATCAAAATCACCAAGTTGGTGAGAGGAAGGGGCCTGTGTGAATAGCTAGCCATAGATTTGAGACAAAAGGATGAAGATAGCTTGTTGATCCATGACGCAGCCACTGTAGAAGAACCAGCTATCATAAGAGATTGGACGTTAGACATGAGGCATTTCTTTCTTATGGGCAAATGTCCACAGGGTCTCGGTAAGGCCAGAAGAAGGTATTTTAAACTTCAGTCCCTTCCCTATGTTTTGATTGATGGAGTATTATTTAGGAAGGATCTCTCCAGGGTTCTCTTGAGATGCATTGACTCTAGTCAGGCTGACAAGGTATTGGTTGAGTTTCATGATGGGCCAGCAGGCGGCCATTTCACCCCTAAGACTACAGCGGCAAAAATAATGAGAGCTGGCTATTTTTGGCCCACTCTTTTCAAGGATACCCATGCCTGGGTAAGAAAGTGCCAAAAGTGTGCACTTTTTGATGGAAAATAGCGATTGGTTGCCATGCCCCTACAACCCATTCAAGTTGAACAACCATTCATGCAGTGGGGCCTGGATTTCATAGGGATGATCAATCCTCCCTCTAGTGTCAGACACAAATGGGTCCTGACTGCTATGGATTATTTCACCAGGTGGGTGGAAGCCATTGCTTTGAAGGAAGCAAATGAAAGCGTAGTCCTAGATTTCTATGAGGACTTAGTGACACATTTTGGAGTCCCAGCCACTATAATTTCAGACAATGCCTTGGCTTTTTTGGGAACCAAAACTAGTGAATGGGCGCTAAGGTATGGTATATACCTCAGCACTTCGTCAAATTACTACCCGCAAGGAAATGGGCTAGCTGAGTCCACTAACAAAAATTTGATCAGGATTATAAAGAGGACCATGGAAGAAAATTAGAAAACTTGGCATGCCAAGTTGAAAATAGCTTTATGGGCTGATCGAATCACTCCAAAAAGATCAATTGGAAATTTTCCATATACGCTTGTATATGGAAGGGAAGCAAAGCTTCCTATCTCACTCGAGTTTCCAACATTAGATCTCGCTCATCAGCTGCAGTTAGAAGAAGGAAGCAGCATGGAGGTCAGATTGTGTGAACTAATGGAGCTCCAGGAGGTAAGGAATCGGGCTATGGTCTCTATGGTCAGTCGCCAACAGCAGGTGAAAAGACATTTCGATAGGAGATCTTCATCAAAAAGTTTCATTGAAGGAGACACTGTCCTAAAATGGGACGAAGATAGAGCTAAGCCCAGAAAACATGCAAAATTTGATGCCCTCTGGAGCGGTCCTTACATCATTACTCAGTGCAAGTAGCATAACGCGTTCCAGCTCTCCAAGTTGGATGGCGAAGAATTATGTATCCCAGTCAATGGGATACATCTGAAGCACTGCCATTGAATTTTGGTTCAACTGTACATAATTTTCCCTATTTTCCCTAAGTGTAGTTTGCATAGTTAGTTGTTTTTTAGCTTTGTGTGTTTCCCTTTGTTTGGGGGTAAATTCTATGTATTTGATTTTGGGATCTCGAAGGTTGTTGTGAAATCTCTTCAAAGTCACCATCTGACTCCACACCCAATGGATATTCAGAGGTAATTGAGTTCTAAGCCTAGCAGGCACGCTTCCCCTGTGAGTCACCAATTTGTTGACCCAATTTTGTCCCTCAGGCAAAATCTCAGTCACCTTCTACCCCTGCTTTGCATGGCCAGTCATTTCAAGTTGCAAGGTCCGCCTTCAGGGTTCGACAACTCCATTTCAGAGCATTGGCTCATTGGCCTAGTTCGTTGGCATTCACAGTAATAAGAGGTAGAGTCATCAAACGTTCACAAGAAGAAGGGAAAAAACCTGGGCATTCGACACTTAGCAAAAAAAGAAGGGAAGACAAAATGCAGAGGGCGGCAGAATCGCCACCCACAACACGGGAGGGTAAAAAGAGACCCCCTACACGCAATGCAGAGGGCGGAAAAATCACTGCCCATAATGCTGATAGAGAAAAAGAGGCCACTAACGTCAGCTGACGTCGGCAAAACTGTCACCGTCGGCAGCTTACATAGGCCGATGTCGGCAAAACTGTCGCGGTCGACAGATTATCGGCCGATGTCGGCAGAAGTCCTACATGCAATCCACTGTAGCGAGCGGCAAATTTGCTGCCCACAACATAAGGCAGCAAAAAACACTTGCAGAACACAGGAAAAAACCCACCCAGCCACCAAAGGAGAAGACCAGCATGCAAAACGAGGCAACAAGCATGGTCTTGGTAGACTTATGACATCATCAATAGTGTTTTTTCACTCTTTCTAATGAGACTCCTCTTGGATTTTCTCTATAAATGGGCAGACTTGTTCATTTATCAGGGGGATCTTCTCACACTTTTTTAAAGAGCACTGCTCTCCAAATTCTCCACCTGAATCAATAAAAGATAGTTTTACCTCTATTTGGATGGATCTTTTTGTGTATGCATTGAATGTTAATCTGTGTCCAGTCATTGTCTCTTGATGCTCTCACAGGTTCAACACTAGCAAACCTGTGATCTACAAAGTGCCACTGTCTACTGCTGCCAGGAGTAGAGTTCTGTTTTGGAGGTATAAAATAGGTGAGGTCACTTACAGTGTGTATTTCTCAGCACCTTGGTGAATCCCTATTTCTTGTGCTTTCCATAAGAACCTCCCTGTCATCCCATAGACCTGGTCTTTTCTGCCAGATCTGAGTGTATGTATGTTTTTCCCTGATCCTGAGTGTGGATGTGGAAGGTCAACCTATTTTTGGTGTATCACCTCTTTTAGAGTAGGCTATTTGTTTTCATGCTTTTTCTCTATCTCTTTTCATCCCCCCAGTATATCTATATGCCTATATTTTGCGCTACCTGAAACAAACAAGATACATCAGAGGGAACTAGCCCATATCTAGAGACTCTCCTCTCCTGCTTCACTGTCCCACAGGTGAGAGAGGGGTTTCCATGTTGTGGGGAGAGGACAGGAATCCATTTTCCTGCCGCAGGGTGCACTTTCCAGCGTCAACACTCCTCACTACGATCATCTAAATAGGAGGCTTGGAAGGGTGCTTGGAACTATAAAAAGTGAAAAACATCACCAATATGAAAATAAATCTTCCAATATTTTAAAAATCCTAAAAAAATCATCATGAGGTCTTTACCATGCTATAAAAACACTCTAAAAACATTTTTTGCTTGAAAAGAACAAAAAATGCCTTTTTGGCCTATATGCCAATTTACTTACAAAAGCCTGTATGAGCACGGTTTCCATAAAATTTGAATTTTTTAAACTTCTCAAAGTTTTTATGATGATTTAAAACATTATACCATACTTTTAAAACTTTTACCTAGACTTAAAAACCTCTGTGGCAATCTAGAACATTACCTGCTCCAATGATGATCTCAAATGAACATGCTGATGATTGTGACAAAACACAAAGTATGTAAAATTATCCAATGGATATTAAAAAATTTCATATAATTATCCAACTCATGATTACCTTTTGTAAAAAATTTGGGGTCAAAAATCAATGTCTAGATGCCTCAAAGCTAAAAAAATCCTACAAATTTACCCCCTATGCATGGACTATCTGCATATTTTATTGAGTTTTGAATATTTTAAGGTGTTTCATGGTTAATTTAGGTTTTAAAGGTCAAAAAAATACTAAATAATTATAATATCCTCTTCAATAGTCTGGAAAGCTCTTCTACCATTGTTTCTACCATGATTTTGACCCTTAGAGAAGGCAAATAGGCTTCTCAAATAACTATGTTTTATATTATTAACCCATGGATTGACCCTAAACATTATGAATATTTATTTAAATTATCATTAAATTCCTTTTACATTGATTTCATACTTTTGACCAGCTTCTTCAAATCTCATGTCTCCTAGATACAAGATTTTAAGCCTTTACACAGTCACCTTCCGTACAACAAGCCTATAGGTGCATCATCATAGTGACTATAGATGATCTTTTAAAAAACATAAGATAAACATAGATACAATATATCAATTAAAACCCTCACAAATATAAATTTTTATGTACTTTCTTTCCAAAGCATATATTGAACACATCATACACTTTTATCATGAAAATGACCATCCCATGCTTGACTATACGTTAAATTTAGGGATTTGTATAGATGGTCATGTCTTGACCAAAACATTGGTCATGTATATATAACCTCTAAAGTTAATATGAATTCAAATTCATATTTAATATCTCTATTTGAGATCTAGGTCATTGCTTGACATTCACCAATATGAACCTAGAAATATGACTGTAAGTGTAATTGGTTGTAGTTTAACATTGTGCTCTACCAACCCCTATCAAAGCCTCAAAAGTTTGGTATCCTCCTCATAATCTCCATTATCCTCAGGGTTTTCATTAGGCATCCCCTTGAGAATTCTACCACTAAGAACTCAATGTCCAATCATTTGGAAACAACTCACTTGTAGAACCCATGTTCCCTACCTTTGATGTAGTTTGACCATAGAGTTATATGTTGGCTACAGGTGATTGATTATTTATGATAGGCTCTCCTTTAAACCCTTGACATGTCTTAATCCTTATTTGTCCCATTATATTACCAATTTTAAGTCTTTTGTGATCAAACAGTCTCCCTGCTTTCAAAAGTCCATCCTACTTAGCAAGTAAGACCTTCATGACTGTGACATAGACTTGTAGGTACATTTTTAGGGGATGTAGGTGACTGAGTAGTTTATATTATTGTTTTATCTTTTCTTCAAAACATCAAAATCCACCATATGTTACTTATATGCATAAAAAACCTCAAAAACCCCTTCTTTTACCAAGCTTGACCATGTTTGCTTTCCATGTCATGACTTAGGGTTGTCCTTGCTTACCCTTGCTACCATAACTATAGCTTTCCCTTTGCTTGAGTTGATTGTGGGTGCTATTTTGAAAACCTCAAAATATTGGTATGATTTTTTCCTCTTTGAGACATATTTAAAATATTTTCTACCTTATACCATGTTTTTCAACCTTGAAATACCATCCTTAAAAGTGACCTTATCCCTACCCTTGTAGATGGTTGTATGATGGCTATTTGTATGCACATGGGACTATCTATGACCTTAGGAAAGGCCCAAATGCATATTTAATATTCATTCCTCCTTAAGGTTACTTGATGAGGTCATATCCATTGATCATTACATGTGGGTATCTTAACCCATCATTCATTGATTGATGTCCTTCATAACATGATTGTAAATTATTGTTTATCCTTTCTCATGACTGTTATATGTCTTTGAATAGCCTACAAACACTCTTTTCCATCATCATATTGATCCTTGGTAAAATTTTATCTCCTTGATGGTGGTACTAGGATATGGAGATGAGTCTGAGGGTGTAAAACATAATGATATGGATGAAAAAAACATGGAGGGTGGGGAAAAAGGTAGAAAACATAGTGAAAAGACTGAGTATGGTAGTGGTATGAAGTGAGTGAGGTGGAGGTGGGATAGGAGTATTAAAAAGTATGACAAGGCCAAGATAAGGATCCAAATGAAAATATGAGAACTAAAACATCACACCTAATGAATTTGGATGCCATTAAAGGAATACAAGAGACTAAATTTGAAACATGGTTTTCTCCAAAAACCTTAAATTCTGTAAAGTTTCCTTAACTTATGCTAAACTAGCCCATTTATACACACGTAAGCATGGAGATAGGCATTATTGGCCATGAAAAAAGAAGGAAATCTAATAATTTAGATTTTAAATCATGAAAATTTGATGTAAACCTATAAAACACAAAAGTCTTGAAAATTTGAGGCCACCTTCCTCTTTAAGGACTATACAATTCACCTTTAAAACTCATACTACACTACAGATTGACTGGCTGAGTTTGTTACCTTCACTTGACCTTGAATTTCATGAATAACAGCTTTATAAATCCATGTAAAGGTTAAACAAGTCCCCAAGATCCTAGAGCAACTTGAATTTCCCTAAAACTCTGCCATGGTGAGGAGAAATTGAAGAAAATCAATTACCTTTCTAGTTGTAGGGCAGCATAGATTGACCTATCTTCAACTAAATTGTTCATGATCCATGGAGAATCCAATTGATGAGATATTTATACCATCAATAATCCCTTTGATTCTACTTTATTCACTCCAATTTTGAGAGCTTTACCTCTCCTCAGCAGTCTATACTACTTAAAAACCTATGGGTAGGTCTCTTTGTACGAAGAAGCAAAGTATCAAGATAATTCTAGTTTAGGGCTTGTATGGCGATGAATTTCCATGGAATTTATAATGAATCTTGGTAATGGGATGATGAAGATTTCCCTTGCTCTATATTATATAGATTTCATACCTTTGCTTATAAATGAGAGAAAACAAGCTCTTTTTGCCCTATTAAAAGATATACTTCACTTTCCACCACTTGGAATGTAAGTCTTGAGAAGAATCACGTGTTATAACATGAAAAAATAGACTTTTTTATCCTTTTTCATCCTTTAAACTTGCAAATTTGGCACGTGTGAGCTATTTCGGGGCCTTTTGCCTTATAAGACATCAAAAAAAAATTCATGACTTGAAACTTTAGACTTAGGATATTTTCATACTTTTAAACCTATTAAAAGCTCTTTTGAGATAATAATGACCCATTTACGATCCAATTTTGACATTTTTTTACCAAATTTAGTACTCTTTAAAGCCAAAATTTATCAATTTGACCAGTTACAAAGGGTTATTGAATGGTTTCTTGAAAGTTTTGAGTGATAGGGGTAGTAATTTGATCTTGATAGGGTAAATTACTAACAATTTTGGCAAATTTTAGGGGTTGACCAAACTACTAGTCAAATAACTCAAAAAATTTGGTTATAACATACTTGGATATAGACCAAAATTGGGAAGGCTTTTGTAGATAAAGACACAAATAAGAAAACTGACACAAAAAACAACAAACATGTGCACATGTGCACTTTGAGGAAAGGACAACAATAATTGGAAAAGGAAAACAAACACTAAAAGCATGTGTGGATGTTCACTTAGAGGAATAAAACTACAAAAGCTAGTTTATTATGTACAAACTAACCTACACCTTGTTTGGCCACCTGGATCAAAAGGAAAGCTATTTGATGCACCATAGAACCTTGAAATGTATCATCCATCTCTTATTAGATCTTTTGTATAATTATGAGAAATTAGAGGCTCATGTCTTCTTGATGGTGTATCTAGGATTCCAACCTCTAGTCTTAGGTACATTGATTGTAGGTATGTATCCAAGACCCAATCATCATTCTTGCAAATCCATGTACTTTACATGAACATATTTAATTTTTGATCATAATCATGTAGACCAAGATGTTCTATCTTCTTTGTCATATCTTCAAGGCTAACCTCTAAGGGAGATGAATCTGATTTTGTGAATTCTTAAGGCTACTTATGTTCATAGTTAACTTCCAAGAGTATATAAACATATGAAGTTGATGAGAGAGGTTGATAACCATGCTTGAAATGTTCAAAGATGTCATCTTCTATGAAAATAACTACTTCTTTCTTGATGATAGCACTTTTCTCATCCTATAATAGACTACATTCAAGTAAAGAATACCCTAAATAAAAGATGTCAAACATATATATCCTATAATAGGATACAAATTATCTTCAACTTCTTGTGTTGATTGGTACTCATTTTTGGTCACTTTTGTAAGTTCTTGTTCTTTATGATGGATGACAACCATTGTTGCATCAGTGAATTCATGGAAAACACCTTCAAGTTAAACAATTGAAGTGTTTTCCTCTTGAATTTCATCCTCTACTCTCAGCTGATCTTCAATTAGAGTAGTAACTTATTCAACTTCATCAATTTCTTCTTTGACATTGAGTGTTTCTACGATGATGTCCTCCTTATGTTCATGGAAAACTCTTTCATCTCCTTTTAAATCAGCAGAAACTTATTCAATTTCCTTAGAAAGGATATGTTCCTTCTCTAGGATAGGCACAATATATCCTTGAAATTATTCAATAAGATGAGTAAAATCCAATGGTTGTGCCATAGATATCTTATTTTTCTTTTGCTCTTGAGGTTGTTGAACCTGAACAACTATCACCTCCTCTCTCTGATGTACTATTTCTTGAATTTCTTTCCATGAGGGAAAAGAATTTGGCTTTTGAGGAGAGATGAGTGGAGGATGAATGATCTCTGATTTATTCTTGAACTCAACATCTTGAATCATGCTTAAATTTTCTTCTTTCTTCATGGACTGTTGAACTTGATTCCAAATTATGAACTTGGGTTTATAAACTTCTTGAACTAAACTTGTGGCTACCATGGATGTGAAATAAGGAATCTATTGTGGTGTTGAATTTGTAGCTACCATTGAATATTGGAGATGATGATTTGAAAGATTAGTTTGTTTGGATAAATTAGCCTCAAAATCATGGATTAGATCACTGGGGATTTCTTCCTATAATCTCAAAAATGTAGGCTCTTCTATGATCTTTGCAATCTTAAAATTAGACTTCTCATAACAAACTTTTTCAACATTCTGAGATCTCTCATGGATAGACTTCTATGTAGGAAAACTATGCAAAGTTTGGTTTGATTCATGAGGGCTGTGATAAATATTAGTTTGATAATCATAAAGGTAAAAGGGTAATTCTATTGGAACATATTATTGACTATGATAACCCTATGGTTTCTCATAAACCACCAACCTCTTTTCAATGTTTACTATTAGACCTCCAATGTCTAAAATATCAAAGTTAGACTTTGAGTGACCTTGCCTTATAAAAGTTGTGCATACCTCTTTAGCCTACTACATATTTTCTCTCATACTTTGAATTTTTTACATGGAAATCTCCTCTCTATATCTATTTTTAGTGTTTATACTTATCATCTCTTTCTCATAGCCAAATAGAGTTTTATTTAAGCTTGAGATGGATTATTTTGGGGATTTATTTTACTGACTAGGAGGATAAAAAGACTCATGAGAGTGGTTATAGGACTGGTATGAGCTTTCATACTATTGATAAGGCTCTGCATACTCATTATATAGTTGATATGGATCACGATAGGACTGATATGGGTCTTGAGGATCATACAAAAATTGTTGGTAAGGAGAAGAATGATAAAATTATTCTATGTAGGCTACCATGGCCTAGAAATTCATGATAATAACTAGAATTATGATTAAGAAATATAACTTTTGACTTGAGATGAGGATCATAGGAGTAATAGAAACTAGATCTAAAGATGATGTATTTAAGCTTGTCCTACTGAGTGTGCTATAAACTATTATCACTCTAGAGTGCACCCTTCTTGAAGATGTGCAAATCACACCATCTCTCTAGCTAATATAATTAGATCTTATCTAAGTGTGGGTGACTCTAAAGTAAGAATAACCTCTAAAGAGGGTTGGTTCCCTTAAGATATAATACTAAAACTAATCTAGTTTTTACTTTTTGGGGTGAAAAGGGAAGAAAAAAGCTGAAATAAGAAATCCTATCTAACGGGGTGATGTACCTGAATGGTTTTTATTCTTTTAAATATTTTCTAAATTTGACTAAGGCACACATATGAACCAAAAATAAATTCTTTGGTAAATCTTAAACATAAATGTTTCAAAATAAGGCTTGAAAGAAGTTGCAATGCAATTTCTATTCATATCTCTTTAGTTGACCTATAGAGGATGAGATTATCACAGTAGGTGAGGAAAGGACCTAAGAAAAGGGATTAAAAATCCCACTTATATTCTGGTACACAATCAAAATACACTCTATTATGATATAAAACTCATGTTCAAATAAAATTACTTTATTAATAAATGATGTTGATTAAAGTTTCTCTCCAGCTTTAGTAATTATTAAAAAATGGCTTCAAAAAGCCATTATATATGTTTAAAAACTAGGTCTAGCCAATATGGCATTGAAGGGGAAGAAGGACTAGTCTTGGTTAGTTAACTCAAGACCTAATCTGCTTAAAATATTCCATCAAAACTTCAAATATCTTCAAACTCCATAAAACATGCATGATCCTCAAAGTGGCATAAGAATAAGATGGTGGGACCCTTGACAAGTCAAACCTCTTATTGCATGGAAATATATTCCAAATATTGTATGAATAAATCTACTTGAAGTGATTTGTAATCTAATTTAGAACATGAGAATGTCTCCCTTTCCATGGAAATCAAGGAAGATGCATGATAAGCTTTGACTAGTCAACTCCAACTAACTCCACCTTACATGAAAAGGGACTTTGAAGGCTGAAGATGCACATGAAACTCTATGTGAATAGTATATAGGTGGCATGGAAACTCATTTTAAACTCTTTTTTAGGAAATTATGATGCCAAAGATCAAAATTTGACAATTTAACCAATTAGGCCTTTTTGACTAATTAGGCCTAATAGCCTATTTAAGCACTTGGACTCCATGGAACCTAAAAAATGATATAAAACCTAAAAAAAAATATATATCATACTTGGAACAACTTTTTTCATCACAAGATATGTGATTTTGATGAGAAATCTCTCGCCATTCAGTCAACAGGGTTGACTAGTCCTAGTTTGCTCCATTTTCCTATAGACTAACCATTTTGATCGAGCTAGTAGGGACACTCCCAGGATGATTTATGATCAAATTAAGGTTTTAAGATGAATATAAAGTATTAAGCTTCAAGTTTCATGTATTACATTTCTTTGAACTATCTTGTACTTTATTTTACATGTCTTTTTCCACAAAAAACATGATTTCTATCTTAATTTCTCTAGCTCCATATTAAAAATTGTCATTTATGGAATAAATTTTTAGTTTAATTTATGTTTGAAAATGTTTTATTTTGATACATGATGATTTTATGGAAATAAAATCAACTTATTTCAAAACTAGTTTTTAGGGGTTTAAGAGGGCTCTAAAGTTGAACTTTCCAAATGATGATTCATGAATTATAGACCTCAAAATATTGAAATATTTCCATTAATATGTATCACACTAACCACCTAGAATTCCTAAAAATATTGAGTTCCCATGCAAAAGATGCAAAATTCTACCATGTGGAGGAAATTTGTCTATAGGGTTTAGCTTGCATTCTTGGCTACCTACACTCTCAATGATTGTTCATAAATCATAGCTCCTCAAATAATTTCAGTATTTCATTAATTATAAGTACATAGATTTAGTCAAAACATACTAAGAGTATTTTTCCAAACTCCTCACATGGCAAAAGACATGAGGATCTAAATAGGAGGCTTGAAAGGGTGCCTAAAACTGCCAAAAGTGAAAAACTTCACAAAGATGAAAATGACTACTCCCATACTTTAAAAAGCCTTAAATACTTATCATGGGGGTCTGTAACATGCTATAAAAACACTTTGAAAACATTCTTTTCTTGAAAAGTCCAAAAAATGCCTTTTTGGCCTATATGCCTATTTACTTGCAAAAGCCTGTATGAGCATGGTTTTCATAAAATTTGGAGTTTTAACACTCTTTAAAGATCTTATGATGATATAAAACATCATACCACACTTTTTAAACTTTTACTTAGAATTAAAAACTGTTGTGGCACTCCAAAACACTACCTACTCTAATGGTGACCTCAAACGGACATGTTGATGACTATGACAAAATAAAGAGTATCTTCACTCATCCAATGGATATGAAACTTTTTCAGATGATTTTAAAAATCATGATGACCCTTTTTACAAAATTTAGGGTCAAAATTCCATGTCTAGGTACCTCAAAGCTCAAAAATCCTACAAATTTGCCCCTATATATGGATTGTCTGCATATTTGACTGAGTTTTGCATATTTGAACGTGTGTCATGGTTTCTATAGGTGATAAAGGTCAAAAAAATCCTCAATAATCATTATATATTCCTCAAGAGTATGTAAATATCATCTACCCCTATTTTTAACATGTTTTTAATCCTTAGATAAGGAAAATAGGCTTCTCAAATGATTGTGTTTTGCTCTTAGCCCTTAGCTTGAGCCTAAACATGATGAATATGCTTTGAAATGATCATGAAAGCCCACTTATATTTATTTCATAATTTTGAACAGATTGTTCAAACCTCATGTCTCTTAGATATAGGATTTTAATCCTCTACGTAGTCACTTTTCGTACAACATGCATGTAGGTGCATCATCATAGTGACTATAGATGCTCTTTACACAGACCTATGATATACAAAGATAAAATATCTCCTTGAAAAACCTCACTAATATAAATTTTTATTTAATTTCTTACCAAAACATATATTCAACACATCATACACTTTTATCATGAAAATGACCATCCCATGCTTGACTATAGGTTAACTTTAGGGGTTTGTATGGATGGTCATGTCTTGGCCAAAAAACTGGTCATTTATCTATAGCCTCTAAAGTTAATATGAAGTTAATTAATCTTTAATATCTCTATTTGATATCTAGGTCACTATTTCACATTCACCAATATGAACCTAAAAGTATGACTATAATTGTAATTGGCTATAGGTTAACATTGTGCTCTACCAACCCCTATCAAAGCCTCATAAGCTTGGTAGCCTCCTCATGATCTCCATTATGCTCAGGGTTTTCACTTAGACATCCCTTTGAGCATTCTACCATTAATAACTCAATCTCTAATCATTTGGAACTCACTTTTATAACCTCTATTCCCTACCTTTGATGTAGCTTGATTACAGGGTTATATGTTGGTTGTAGGTGACTGAGTATTTATGATAAACTCTCCTTAAAACCCTTGACATTCCCTATTCATTATATGTCCCATTAGATTACCAATTCCAAGTATTTGGTGATCAAACAGTCTCCCTACTTTCAAAATTCCATTCTACCTAGCAAGTAAGCCTTTCATGACTTTGACACAGACCTATAGGTGCCTTTTTAGTGGCTGTAGGTGACTATGTAGCTGATATGATTGTTTTCTCTCTTCTTTAAAACCTCCAAATCCACCATATGCTACTTATATGCATTAAAAAACCTCCAAAAACCCTTCCTTTACCAAGTTTGACCATGTTTGCTTTCCATGTCATGACTTAGGGTTATCCTTGCTTACACTTGCTATCATAACTTTAGCTTGCCCTTTGCTTGAGTTGATTGTAGGTGTTATTTTGACCCTCAAAAGATTGGTATTATTTTTTCCTCTTTGATACATAATGAATTGAATGTCTACCTTATACGATATTTTTCAACCTTGAAATACCATCCTTAAAAGTGACCATATCCCTACCCTTGTATATGGTTGTATGATGTCTATTTATATGAACAGGGGACTATCTATGACCTTAAGAAAGACTCAAAGTCATATTTAATTTTCATTATTCCTTATGGTTGATTTATGAGTTCACCTATATTGACCATTGAATGTGGGTATCTTAACCCATCAATCATTGATTGATGTCCTTCAAAACATGAATGTAAACTATTGTTTGTCCTTTCTCATGACTATTATATGTCTTTGAATAGCCTAAAAACACTCTTTGTCATCATAATATTTATCCTTGGTCAAATTTTAGCTCCTTGATGGTGGTACTAGGATATGGAGATGAGTTTGATGATGGAAAACATGAAGATATGGATGAAAACAACATGGAAGGTGGGAAAAAAGGTAGAAAACATAGTGAAAAGACTAAGTATGGTAGTGGTATGAAGTGAGTGAGGTGGAGGTGGGAAAGGAGTATAAAGCATGATAAGACACAAGATAAGGAGCCAAATGCAAATGTGGAAACTAAAACATCACACATCATGAATTTGGAGGCCATTAAAGGAATGCAAGAGATTGAATTTGAAACTTGATTTTCTCCAAAAACCTTAAATTTTGCAAAGTTTCCTTAACTTATGCTAAACTAGTCCATTTAGACACATGGAAGCATGGAGATAGGAATTATTATCCATGAAATAATAATAAACTATAAGAATTTAGATTTTAAATCATAAAAAAATGATTTTAACCTATAAAACACAAAACTCTTGAAAATTTGAGGTTGCCTTCCTCTTCAAGGACCGTACAACTCACTTTTGAAGCTCACACTATACTACAGATTGAATATCTAAGTTTGTGACCTTTTTTTGACCTTGAATTGCATGAATAATAGATTAAAAAATCCATGAAAAGGTAGAACAAGTCCTCAAGATCTTAGAACAACTTGAATTTCCCTAAAACTCTACCATGGTGAGGAGAAAATGAAGAAAATTGGTTACCTTTCCAGCTGCAGGGAAACATAAGTTGACCTATGTTTAAATGAGTGGTTCATTATCCATGGAGAATCTAATTGATGAGACACTTAGACCATCAATAATCCCTCTGATTCTATTTTATTCACTCCAAATTTGAGAGTTGTACCTCTTCTTAGCAGTTTGTACCACTAGAAAACCTACAGGTAGGTCTCTCTGTGCAAAGAAGTAAAATATCAAGATAAGGCTATTTTAGGACCTGTATGGTGATGAATTTCCATGGAATTATTTATCTATCTTTTTAATGGGTTGATGAATATTTTCCTTTCTTTGAATTGTATAGATTCCATACCTTTCCTTACAAATGAGAGAAAACAAGGTCTTTTTGGCCTTTTAAAAGATAGACTTCACTTTCCACCACTTGGAATGGAAGTCTTGAGAATAATCACGTGTTATAACATGAAAAAAAATAATTTAAAACCTTTTCCATGCTTTAAACTTGGAAATTTGGCATGTGTGACTATTTTGGGGCCTTTTGGCTTATAAGACATATCAAAACACTTTTTCATGACTTGAAACTTTAGACTTAGGATATTTTCATACTTTTAAACATATTAAAAGATATTTTGAGATAATAATTACACATTTACAATATAAGTTTGATATTTTTTACCCAAATTAGTGCTCTTTAAAGTCAAAATTTACCAATTTGACTAGTTATAAAGGGTTATTGAATGGTTTCTTGAAATTTTTGAGTGATAGGGGTAGTAATTTGACCTTGATAGGTCAAATTATTGATAATTTGGCAACTTTTATGGGTTGGCCAGTCTCTTGGTAAAAAAAATTAGAAACACCAGTTATAATAGGCTTAGATATACATCAAAATTTGGAAGGATTTTTTAGACAAAGACAAAAACAAAAAAATTGACACAAACAACAAAAAACATGCACATGTGCACTTAGAGGAAAGGACAATAACAACTGGGAAAGGAAAAAAATAATGACAGCATGTGCGGATGTGCACTTAGAAGAATGAAACTACAAAATGTATTTTATTATGTATAAACTAACCTCCACCTTACTGGTCCACCTAGATCAAAAATAAAGCTATTTAATGCACCATAGAATCTTGAAATGTATTTTCCCTCTCCTAATATCTCTTTTCTGCAACTATGAGCAATTGGAGGTTCATGTCTTCTTGATGGTGTATCTAGGATTCTAACCTCTAGTTTTAGGTGCATTGATTATAGGTATGGATCTAAGACCCAATCATCGTGCTCCTAGATCTATGTACTTTGTAATAACATCTTCAATTATTGATCATAATCAAAGAGACCAACATGTTTTATCTTCTTTGTCATATCTTGAAGGCTAACTTCTAAGGGAGATGAATTTGATTTTGTGACTTCTTGAGTCCATTTGTGTTCATACTTAAATTCCAAGAGTATATAATCATTTAAAGATGATGAGAGAGGTTGAAAACCATGATTATGATGTTCAAACATGTTATCTTCTATGAAAACAACTATTTCTTGCTTGATGATAACACTTTTCTCATTGTATAATAGACTACATTCAAGTAAAGAATACCCTAAACAAAAGATATCAAACAAATTTAAAGACTTGTTCTCATCAATTTAAAGTATAATTAGGACTTATCCATTATAACCATAAGGCTACAAATTATCTTCAACTTCTTATGCTGATTGGTACTCATTTTCAGTCACTTCTACATGCTTTTGTTCTTCATGATGGATGGAAGCCATTGTTGGAACAATGAATTCATAAAAAACACCTTCAAGTTAAATAATTGAAGTGTTTTCCTCTTGATTTTCATCCTCTACTCTTATCTGATCTTCAATTATAGTAGTAACTTCTTCAAATTCATCAATCTCTTCCTTGACACTAAGTGTGTCTATGATGATGTCCTTATGTTCATGGAAAACTCTTTCATCTCCATCTAAATCAGCTACAACTTATTCAATTACCTTAGAAAGGATAGGTTCCTTCTCTAGGATAGGCAAAATATATCCTTGAAATTATTAAATAAGATAATTAAAATCCAATGGTTGTGCCATATATACCTATTTTTTCTTTTGCTCTTGAGGTTGTTGAACCTAAACAACTATCACCTCCTCTCTCTAATGTATTATTTCTTGAATTGCTTTCCATGAGGGAAAGGACTTTGGCTTTTTAGGAGAGATGAGTGGAGGATAAATGATCTCTGATTTAGTCTTGAACTTAGCATCTTGAAACATGCTTGAATGTTCTTTTTTATTTATGGAATGTTGTACCTAATTCTAAGTTATGAACTTGGGTTTATAAACTTCTTGAACTAGACTTGTGGCAGCCATGGATGTGAAAGAAGGAATCTGCTATGGTGTTGAATTTATAACTTCCATTGAATATTAGATATGTTGATTTGCAAGATTAGTTTGCTTGGTTAAATTAGCCTCAAAATCATGGATTAGATCATTTGGGATTTCTTCTTACAAAATAAAAGATGTAGGCTCCTATATGGTCTATGCAATATGAAAATTAGACTTCTCATAACAAATATTTTCAACATTCTAAGATATCTCATGGATAAACTTCTAGGTAGGAAAACTACACAAGTTTTGGTTTGATTCATGAGGGATGTTATAAATATTAGTTTACTGATCATAAAGAGAAAATGTTAGTTCTATGGGAACATATTGTTGACTATGATGACCTTGGGGTTTCTCATAAACCACCAACCTCTCTTCAATGTTTATTATTAGACCTCCAAAGTCTAAAATATCAAAGATAGACATTGAGTGACCTTGCCTTAAAAAGAGTTACATATTCCTCTTTATCCCACTACGAATTTGATCTCATACTCTAAATTTTGTACATGTAAATCTCCTCCCTGTAGCTGTTTCTAGTGTATATACTTATCATCTCTTTCTCATAGCCAAACAAAGTTTAATTGAATTTTGAGATGGATTATTTTGGGGCTTAATTTTTTTGACTAAGAGGATAACAAGACTCATGAGAGTGGTTATAGGACTGGCATGAGATTTTAAACTAATGATAAGGCTCTGCTTACTCATTATATGTCTTAAATGGATCAGATAGGGTTGATATGGGTCATGAGGATCATATTAAAATTGTTGGTAAGGAGAAGAATAAAAAATTTATTCTCTGTAGGCTGCCATGGCCTAGAATTTCATGAGGGTAACTAGAATTATGATAAAAAATGTACCATTTACCTTGAGATGAGGATCACATGAGTAGGAAACTTGATCTAAAGATGATGTATTGAATCTTGTCCCACTGGGTGTGCCAAAAACTGTTATCACTCTAGATTTCACCCTTCTTGAAGATGTGCAAAGCACACCATCTATCCAAATGATATAATTGGATCTTATCTAAGTGTGGGTGACTCTAAAATAAGAATAACCTCTAAAGAGGGTTGGTTCCCTTAATATTTAATACTAAAACTAATCTAGTTTTTGCTTTTTGGGGTGAAAAGGTAAGAAAGAAGCTAAAATGGGAAATCCTATCTAATGGGGTGATACACCTGAATAGTTTTTATTATCTAAAATACTTTATAAAATTTATTAAGTCACACATATGAACCAAATACAAATTATTTATTAAATCCTAAAAATAAGTGTTTCAAAAGAAGGTTTGAAAGAAGTTGCAATGCAATTTCTATTCCTATCTCTTTAGTTGACCTATAGAGGATGAGATTATCACAGTAGGTGAGGAAAGGACCTATAAAAATGGATTAAAAATCCCACTTATATTATGGTACACAATCAAAATACACTCTATTATGATATAAAATTCATGTGTAAATAAAATTGCTTTATTGATAAATGATGTTGATTACAGTTTCTCTCTAGCTTTAGGAATTATCAAAAAATGGCTTCAAAAAGCCAATATGTATGGTTAAAAACTAGGTCTAGCCAATGTGTAATTGAAATGGGATAAGGATTATTCTTGGTTATTTAACTCAATACCTAATCCTCTTACAAAAATCCATCAAAACTTTAAATATCTTCAAACTTCATAAAACATGCGTGTTCCTCAAAGTTGGCATAGGAATAAGATGATGGGCCCCTTGACAAGTCAAACCTATTCTTGAATGGAAAGATAAACCAAATTTTTTATGAATAACTCTACTTTAAGTGATTTGGAATCTAATTTAGAACGTGAGAATGTCCCCCTTTGCATGAAAATCAAGGAAAATACATGATAAGCTTTGACTAGTCAACTCCAACTAACTCCACCTTGCACAAAAATGGACTTTGAAGGCTGAATATATGCATGAAAATGTATTTTAATAGTATATAGGTGGTGTGGAAACTCATTTTTAACTCTTTTCTAAGCAATTCTGATGCCAAGGATCAAGATTTGATAATTAGACCAATTAGGCCTCTTAGACCAATTAGGCCTAATAGCCTATTTAAGCACTTAGATTCGATTGAACTTGAAAAATGAAGTGAAACCCATAGAAAAAAAGATACCATAACTATAAAAAAAATTATCATCAAAATATATGTGATTTTGATGAGAAACTCTCACCATTCAGTCAACAGGCTACCTAGGCTTATTTTGCTCCATTTTTCCATAGACTAACCATTTTGATTGAGATGGTAGGGACAATTATAGGATGATTTATAATAAAATTAAGGCTTGAAGAAGAAGAATAGGTCTTAGGATTTGAGTTTCATTGATTATATTTCATTGAACTATCTTGTAGTTCATTTTACATTCTTTTTTTCCACAAAAAACATGATTTTTACCTTGATTCATATAGATCCATATGATAAATTGGCATTTATGGAATACTCTCTGAGTTTACTTGAAATTTTAAAAGGTTTTAGGTTTATTGATGATGATTTTATGGAAATAAAATCAACTTTTTATAAGACTATTTTTTTAGGAGTTTAAGAGGGTTCTAAAGTTGAATTTTCAAAATAATGATTCATGAAGTACAGACCTCCAAATCCTCAAATATTTCCATTTATATAGATCACACTAACACTCTTGAAAATATTGGGTTTCCATGCAAAATATGTGAAAAGTTACCACATGGAGGAAATTTACCTGTATGGTTTAACTTACATTTTGGGTTGCCTACACTATTCACAATTGTTCATAAATCACAACCTCTCAACTAATATAAATTATTTATTAATTAAAATTAAATATAGGTACTCAAAACATACTAAGGGCATTTGGCCAAAATTGACACATAGTGAAAGATACTAGCATTTTAATAGGAGACTTGGAAGGGTGCCTAGAACTGTACAAAGTGAAAAAATTCACCAAGATGAAAATTAATCTTCCCCTACTTTAAAAATCCTGAAAAAATCATCATGGGATTCATACCTTTCTATAAAAACATTCTTTACTTGAAAATTCCAAAAAATGCCTTTTTGGCCTATATGCCTATTTACTTGAAAAATCTTGTATGAGCATGGTTTGCATAAAATTTGGAGTTTTTACACTATTTAAAATTATTATGATGATGCAAAAAATCATCCCACACTTTTTAAACTTTTACCTAGACTTAGAAACCTTTGTGGCACTCCAGAACAAAGCTTGCTCCAATGGTGACCTCAAACAAACATGTTGATGACTATGACAAAATAGTGAGTATCTCCACTCATCCAATCACTATGAAACTTTTTCATATTATTATCCAACTCATTATGACCCTATGTACAAAATTGGGGTCAAAACTCCATGTCTAGGTGCCTCAAAGGTAAAAATCCTACAAATTTGCCCCCTGTGCATGGACTGTCTACATATTTAACTATGTTTTACATATTTTAACATGTTTCATGGTGTTTGGAGGTGTTCAAGGTAAAAAAATCATTAATTATCATAATATCCTCTTTAAGAGTTTGTAAAACTCCTCTACCCCTATTTCTAACATGATTTTGACCCTTGGACAAAGTAAATAGGCTTCTCAAATGACTGTGTTTTACTTTCTTAGCCCCTAGATTGATCCCAAACATGATGAATATGCTTTGAAATTCTAATGAAATTCCCCTTAAATTTATTTCATAATTTTTACCATCTTCTTCAAACCTCATGTCTCCTAGATATAAGATTTTAAGCCGTTACACAGTCACCTTCCGTACAACAGGCCTGTAGGTGCATCATCATGGTGATTATAGATTCTCTTTACCCAGACTTATGATAAACATGGATAAAATATCTACTTAAAAATCCTTACTAATATACATTTGTATGTAATTTATTACCAAAACACATATTCAACACATCATACACTTTTATCATGAAAATAACCATCTCATGCTTGATTGTAGGTTAACTTTAGGGGTTTGTACGGATGGTAATATCTTGACCAAAAACATGGGAATGTATCTATAAACTATAAAGTTACTATTAATTAAAATTCATCTTTAATATATCTATTTGAGATCTAGGTCATTGTTTCACATTAACTTATATGAACCTAGAAGTATGATTGTAAGTGTAATTGGTTGTAGGTTAACATTGTGTTCTACCAGCCCCTATCAAATCCTAAAAATTTTTGTAGCCTCCTCATAATCTATATTATCATCATTTTTTTCATTATACATCCCATTAATCATACTACTATTAATAAATTAGTCTCTAATCATTTGGAAATAACTCACTTGTAGAACCCATGTTCCCTTCTTTGGATGTAGTTTGACTGTAGGGTTATATGTTGCTTGTAGGTGACTGAGTATTTATGATAGGATCTCCTTTAAACCCCTAAAATTACCTATTCCTTAATTTTCCTATTATATAACCACTTCCAATTCTTTGGTGATCAAATAGTCTCCTTGCCTTCAAATTTCCATTCTACCTAGCAAGTAAGCCCTCCATGACTATGACACAAACCTGTAGGTGCATTTTTTGGAGTTGTAGGTGATTGAGTAGCTGATATGATTGTTTTTTATATAATTTATAACCTCTAAATCCAGAATATTCTACTTATATGCATAAAAATCCTCAAAAACCCTTCATTTACCAAGCTTGACTATGTTTGCTTTCAATGTCATGACTTAGGGTTATCCTTGCTTACCCTTGCTACCATAGCTATAGCTTGCCCTTTTATTGAGTTGACTATGGGTGGTCTTTCAAATCCATCAAATTATTGGTATGTTTTTTTCCTCTTTGAAAGATAATGAATTTATTTTCTACCTTATACCATGTTTTGCAACCTTAAAATACCATCCTTAAAAGTGACCATATCCATGCCCTTCTAGATGGTTGTATGATGGATATTTATATGGATAAGGGATTGTCTATGACCTTAGGAAAGGCTTAAAGTCATATTTAATTTTCATTCCTCTGTATGGTTTCTTGATTAGGTCACCTCCATTGAACATTGCATGTGGGTATCTTAACCCATCAATCATTGGTTGATGTCCTTCATAACATGATTGTAAACTGTTGTTTATCCTTTCTCATGATTTTTATGTCTTTGAATAGCCTACAAACACACTTTGTCATGCTCATATTGATCCTTGGTCAAATTTTAGCTCCTTAATGGTGGTATTAGGATATCGATATGAGTGTGAGGGTGGAAAACATGAAGATATGGATGAAAACAAGTTGAAGGTTGGGAGAAAAGGTAGAAAACATAGTGAAAAGACTGAGTATGGTAGTGGTATGAAGTGAGTGAGGTGGAGTTGGGAAATGAGTATTAATAAGTATGACAAGGCCAAGATAAGGATCTAAATTAAAAAATGGGCACTAAAACATGACACCTCATGAATTTGGAAGGCATTAAAGGAATGCAAGAGACTGAATTTGAAATATGGATTTCTCCAAAAACCTTAAATTTTGCAGAGTTTCTTTTACTTATGCTAAACTAGCCCATTTTATACACATGGAAGCATGGAGATAAGAATTATTTTCCATGTAACATGAATAAAATCTAATAATTTAGATTTTAAATCATGAAAATTTGATGTAAACCTCCAAAACACAAAACTCTTGATAGTTTAAGGCTGCCTTCCTCTTCAAGGACCGTACAATTCACCTTTGAAGCTCATACTACACTGTAGATTGACTGGATGAGTTTATGAAATTTTTTTGACTTGAATTTCATGAGTAATCACTTTATAATTTAATATAAAGGTATAAAAAGTCCCCAATATCTTATAATAGCTTGAATTTCCCTAAAACTCTACCCTAGTGAGGAGAAATTGATGAAAACTAGTTTCATTTCTGGTTGCAGGATAGCATAAATTAAAGAGTATTAAAATAATTGGTTCATGATCATGGATAATCCAATTGATGATCCACATTGACCATCACGAATCCCTTTGTGTCTACTTTCTTCACCCCAAATTTGAGAGTTTTACCTTTCCTTAGCATTGTGTACCACTAGAAAACCTATAGGTAGTTCTCTCTATGCAAAGAAGTAAAGTATCAAGATAAGGTTGGTTTAGGGCCTATATGGCCATGAATTGACATGAAATATTTGATGAATCATGGTAATGGCTTGATGAATATTTCCCCTACTATGGATTGTATGGATTCCATGCCTTTGCTTATAAATGAGAGAAAACAAGCTCTTTTTGCCCTTTTAAAATATAGACTTCACTTTCCACCACTTTAAATGCAATTATTGAGAAGAATCAAGTGTTATAACATGAAAAAATAGACTTTTTAACCTTTTTGATGCTTTAAAATTAAAAATTTGGCATGTGTGATCTATTTTGGGGCCTTTTATCTTATAAGACATATCAAAACACTTTTTCATGACTTGAAAATTTAGACTTAGGATATTTTCATACTTTTGATTATGCTAAAATATCTTTTGAGATAATAATGACCCATTTAAAATCTGACTTTGACATTTTTTTACCAAAATTAGTGCTCTTTAAAGGTAAAATTTACTTATTTGACAAGTCACAAAGGGTTATTTAATGGTTTCTTGAAATTTTTGAGTGATAGGGGTAGTAATTTGACCTTGATACGTCAAATTAATAGCACTACCTTCATCTTAAAGACTCAAAAATACAAAAATATGCTTAATCTATAAACTGGTCCCAAAGTGTTAAGATTTTAATTTCCCCCTTTTGTTCAAGTCATAAGCTCAATTGGTTTGGATTTTTAGCTTATTTATAGTCAGAGCAAACACAATTATGATCATCAGAGAAAGAAAAGAACAATAATATAATAAAGAAAGGAAATTTAACTAAGAAAGCACTGAAATCTAATCTAGAAAGCATGAAATTTAATCTATGAAATCAAAATACTAAAATTGGGAAAGATTAATCTAGAAAGTAGGAAACTAATCTATGAAAGAAATAAACTAATCTAAAAAGGTAGGAAAGATTATTCTAATAAAACAAGAAATCTAATATAATACTACTCTAAAGAAATCCCAAATAAGATGGGGGATGCATTTGGAAACTCTATTTGGTATGCTTCTCACTCTTTGGTAATAACAAGGTTTTCCCCATTAATATTTTGAGATAGGCAGGGGCATCCTTGTATTCATTAAGTAGAATTTTGAGTCTTTCCCTCATATCATAAAATAAAAAAATAGGGTTACTAATTGGGACATCCCAGGAATAATAAACAAATAACTCCTCCCTATGATACATACATTCTACAAAATCACCATTATTACTCATGTATTCAAGAGAAAATACTTGAGATATGTAATCACAAAAATTACTACTTGGTTGAGAGGCAAAATCAGACTAATAATCACTAGAATTACAAGGGTTGTTATGAGGAGAACCTAATTTAGAAAAATAATCCTTGAAAGTGCCTCGTGAGATAGATATTAAATCTGACCTGTAATCTTGAAAGTCATCATCCTATGTGAACTCATCATGAGAAAGGTCCACAAAGATAGAATCAGAATCATAAGTATAATCATGAACAACATTTTCATCAAAAACTTCATCTAAACTCTCATTTTAAGTGTGACCTTCACTATTGAAATGAATCAACTCTTGTCTTTCCAAATTATGAATAAATTTTTTGATTACATGGGGCTCACTATTTCTGATTTCATGAATGAGAGATTAATTAACTATTAATTCCAAAGGGATCATCCCATCCACTACCTACTATTAATATTTTTGTTATTGTTCTTTTGATTTATTGCCATTTGAGTAATCTACTTCTTTTGAATAGTTATGCTCTGGAAGATATGCAACTTTAGGGACATCGTATGTGTAGCCAAAGGTCTTAGCTTTAATGCTAAATCATGTTGATGTCCACACACATTGGGGTTCCTAGTCAATCACATAATCAACCACAGTGTCTTACACATTAGAGTTAGGCACTAAATTGAATTAAATGTGTACTAAATCAAGGCATGAGCATCTATGTGAATTAATTACATTGAAATGGAATTTAGAAATGGAATCAAAATTATTGAGGGAATCCAAGATATCATTTTCATCTTTCTCATGACAAAAAGACATATTTGCCTTAGGCATGACATAATATGAAATCTTGAAATTGAATCTATCATGATCAGGGGATAATAATTCAAGAATATAATCATCAAATGAGTCTTCTGATAGAGATTCCAATATAAACCGTAGTCACAAGAGTCATAAACACCATCTTCAAAGCTAATATCTTCATTTTCAAGGAAACATACTTGATCCTCACCTGGGCATATTCTATCTCATAGAGATACTATAAAGGTGGATAATGTTCTTATAAATTGACACTTTCCTCATTGTATTCATTTAATTCTTGAATTAGCTCATCAAATATAGGTAGGGAATCAACATGATCTAGTTTTCCTAGCTTAATGGATTCCTCTTCTTGTTATTAACATCTCAATTTATCTTATAACATTACAATTTATTCATATATGGATGCAATACACTCTTCATTTGGGATCTCTTATTTCTCTTTATGCAAAGTGCCTAGATTAAAAGGGAACCCTTCCACTATGTTTTTATTTTGTCATAGTAACAAGCTTTCTCTTTGAACAACTTTTATATGATTCGTATCCAACATACCTTTTGTAGAGAACCTCATAAAAGATGTTAAATTATTTTTTAAATTGTGAACATCAATATTTGAACCAAATTGAATAAAAAATATTCTTCAAGATCACTCCAACTAGTAATAGAAATTAGTACCAATTCTCCTAACCAATCATGCATTTCTTCCCCCAGTGTGAAAGGGAAAAACTTGTAGATTACATCCTCAATTTTTATATCCATAACATGTATAACATATGTGTAGGCAACAAGATGTTCTTCAACAACTCTTAGTTGATTATTATAGAAGCTAGGAAGGTACATAAATGGGTCATTAGGGAGATCATGTTGAGTATTTGGGATATCTATGGGTGATTTTCTAAGCCAATCCATTCTCAATTTTGTTATTTTTCTAGGTTTTATGATTTTTTGGTTTTTTTAGGTTTTACAAATGGGGATCTCTTATGTTAACTGTTGACCAAATTTGACTTTTAGATAAAATTGGGACCCCTATAAGTAAAAAAATGATTTTTATATGTTTTAAGGGGTATAATATATTTTCATGGAGTGTATTATATGTCATGTGATGTCATTTAATGTCATCCTAGCCTTGGTCTTAGTCATCCTAGTTAATTTATCATTTTGGGTCATTTAGTGGGATTTTAAGGGTCATAAATGCGATTGGAATAGTTCCCAAGGTGATTAAGAGTCCTTTTTTCTTTTAAATAATCCAATATTTTATTTTACATATTAGGGATGTCAGCTACATTAGAATCTTGTATATTATTTAACTAAAATTCAAGAAACCAACTAAAAAAGGATCATTTAGCACTTGTACGGATCATGGAGAAGTGTGAAACATGGGATAATGGATGGAGTTTTAATCTTATTGACACTTATATAAACACTTTAAATTATATTTAAGTTCCATATTAATCCAAAACCATTCTACTCCTTCTTTACTTTCTTATACATACAAAAGTGACATTCAGGTTTGTACTTAGTAAATATAGCTTAAGAGGTTTTAAGTTAAATTATTTTTGGAGGTTATATTAAAATCATATACCTTAATTTAAATTAAAAAAAATTGAATAATTTTGGCATGTGCTTAATTAACCATCCTCATGAAGTTGACTATACAATTTTGCCTACTATTTGATGTACCTTTTAGGTTTTTCTCCATTTTGGGAAAGTCTGTATGAACCAGTTGATAAGGATGATTAAAAATGATTTTTTATTATATATATAATTATTTCCATGCTTTTTTATCATTTCAAGGTGTTTTGATATGTGAATCACCTTAATTTGTAGGAGGGAACACTTTTTTGTGCAACAAGTAGTTTTTACCATGTTCTAGATTTTCATGATTTGAAAATGTATCTAAGGAGTTATGATAGGTTAATTATCATTTTTTAAAGTTATATTTATATTTATTCAACTTCCAATCTAATTTTAATGGAAAATTTTATATGAGTTATAGTCATAAATTACTATTCAGTCAGTTAGTCCCATGACTGTCATACATAGTCAACTTAGTGAGCTAAGCAGAGGTCTTTAAAATATCCATGGTGATGTGGTAATGATATTGAGAGGTTAAATTCACTCCAATAATAATATAATTCAAGTAAAGTTCTTGTATTTTTTGTAAGAAGGACTATTTCAATTAACACAATCACTCACATAAAAGTCTGCCATTATTGTGCACCTACATGTGCTTGGAGGAGATTACCATGTTGGAGTAAAAGTTTTGAAACATGTTTCATGATTCCCATAGTGATTAATATGAATTTTAAGATAATATAAATGACTAAGAGTGATTAATTAACCATACATCATATAGTATTTGGGGAATATTCATACTGTCTACCTATACAAGATAATAACCACCTACAGATGGTGTTGACAGAGGATTGAGGCATTCAACAAAGTGTTAAGGAAGATATTGAATCCCTCCTTGGAGTTTTAATGGGTTGGAATATCATAGTAGACCTCTTATAATTTTAGTTTTACAAAATAATAAGTGAGAACCTCCTTAATACCCAATGACTGATTCAGGGCCCTTTA